>JARQOD010000001.1:685213257-685328497 GCA_033576555.1 Oophaga sylvatica
CTAAGCCGAAAGGGAGAGCCACGAACTGATAGTGATCCTGTCCTATGGCAAACCAAAGAAAACGCTGATGAGCCTTTCCGATGGGAACATGCAAATAGGCGTCGCGAATGTCGATTGACACCAGAAAATCGTTCTGTGACAGAGCTGCTACAACGGAGCGAAGTGACTCCATGCGAAATTTCCGGGCGTGGACATGCCGGTTTAATCGCTTGAGATCCAGAATCGGGCGAAATTTGTTCTCCTTTTTGGGAACTACGAAAAGGTTGGAATAAAAAACCTTTTCCTCGGTCCTCTGACGGGACCGGTATTACTACACCCTTTTGTAGCAGAAAATCGACCTCTCGCTGTAAAGCGACAAAAAGCTCGGGTTCTGACGGAACGCGAGACTGACAAAAAACATTTGTGGGTCGAGAAGAAAACTCTATGAAATAGCCTGCCGACACTACCCGCGTTACCCAGGAATCTGGAACGCGAGCCATCCAAGTCGCCTTGAAATGAAGCAGGCGACCCCCCACTCGAGAGTCCTCGAGTGGACCCCTGGAGTCAATCTGACTTGGCGGGCTTCTTGTCAGATTCCCGCTTGTCCTGGCGGAAATTCTGCTTCCAGGGAGTACGGGTTTTCTGAGAGGACTTCTTTCCTGAGAAAGAAGAACGACCCGATCCCCACGAGGAGTGACTAGATCGTCCTCGGCCCCGAAAGGACCGCCGACCGCTATAGCCACCAGGCTTACTGGATACCGAAGCCATGGCCCTACGCTGTGGCAATGCTGCTTCCTTCGCCTTAGCCTTGGAAATCAGCTCTGTGAGGTCGGATCCAAAAAGGAGGCCACCCTTGTAAGGTAAAGCCAATAAACCATGTTTGGAAACTGCGTCCCCGGCCCACTGTCTGAGCCATAAAGCTCTTCTGACTGTGACCGCTGAAGCCTGCGCTCTGGTCAGCAGGGATGCCGTATCCAGACCGGCATCAAAGATATAACAGACTGCAGTTTCTAACAATTCGTAAGTTTCCCGTATATCAGGTAACGGAGATCCATTCTGCAACTCCGTCTTTAAACGTGCCAACCAGCCTAGAGAAGCTCTAGCAGCACTCATGGATCCTAGCACCACTCGGAATCCATGACCCGCAGTCTCATAGCTTGCTTTTGCCGCCATTTCCGTTTTTCTGTCCAACGGCTCCTGCAAACTCGCTTTCCCCTTAACAGGGAGTAGTGAGGATTTACTAAGCTGGGATAAGGAAACATCCACTTCAGGCGCAGAAGTCCAATTATCCTTTAACTCCGCAGAGCAAGGATAAAGTGCATCAAAAAATGCGTTCCGTGAAAACGCTTATCTGGACACAGACGTTCCTCTTCTATTACACTATTAAGCTCCTTCAGAGCTGGTAATGTTGTACGCGAAGTACGGGACTCCTGGAACATACGTGCTGATTTACCAGGACGACTAGTTACCTCCTCCGGTAACTGTAACATCTCTCTCATGGCTTCAATCAAAGCCTCCGTACGTTTCGCCATAGAAGAACGCCCCTGCGGTTCGTCCTCATCTGAATCGGATAATTCACCATCCGAATCTAAAGGGGAACTCTGTCCAAAATCAGATACATCTGACTCGCTCCGTGCAGAGGCCGGTAACGGCCTGCGTCGCTTCCTCTGAGAGGAATTAGCAGACACATATTGACCTAAAAGGTCAGACAAGCTGTTAATCGAGCGAGCGATATCATCCAATTTTGCACCACTGTCGACCGCAGCGCTAGACGCTGTTGAGGTCTGCGTATCTGATTGCCGCAGTGGTACTGGGACATGGTCCGCGGCTTCTGAACTCTGTTCAGACATGCTTCACCTGTATTTGCAGGTCAAAGCGGTAGTACCAGCAAAAAATATGCGGTCTTTTTTTTTTTTTTTTTTTAACGCTGAAGGGTTAACGCTCCCTCAGGAAGGGTTACCCCAGCGGCATTCAGTCAAAAAACGCTGACAGAAATAACCCTCAGAAGGGTTAATGTTGCAATCTCTCCACAATATAGATATACTGTGTGAGCCCAGCTAAATTTCAAGTCTCTAATGAGACTGCAGCTGCAGGATAGCGATCGCTGCGCTGCGGGGTGAGGAATCAGCACTCACCCAGCTGGCCGTGGTGTCTATGAGGAGAGGAGCGGTCTGAGGAGCCCAGGAGCCTGTGTAATGGCCGCCACAGTGATGGGAGATGGAGAAGCGCCAGAGCGCGCGTCTTCCTGCTCATAAGACCGGGAATCGATAGGCCACGCCCCCCGCCAGCTCAAATATTGAGCGCGAACTCCCTCGCTCCTGCTCCCTCTCTGTCCTGCAGGTATCTGCCTGCGGACAAAAGATCACCACATCTACATGTAACAGCGCTGTCACCGCAGCGCTGAAGCATACTGACATACATGTAATAGCGCTGCCACTCAGACGCTAAAGCACTCACACATTATTATAATAAAATTTGTGTGGAGTACTCACCAGCTTAGCGCCACAGGGATCCCGAGGATTTGTGGCGCTTGTGCCCATGCTTCCCCCCCAGGGCGAGGAACGCAGTGACCGCACGTGTGGTTTGCGTCCCGCCAGGGAAGCCATCCTCATCCCCCAGGGCCGGCAAGATTCTGCAGGGACCATAGTGTAAATACAGATCCGCCGAGGGAGAGGTTGGGGTACAGCAGCGCTGGTACCCCTGAGACCTCTAGACCAACTAGTGATCCAAGTCTCTTGTCCGAATATAAAATAATAAAATCTTCTGAGGAGCTGCATTAGCAGCGACCATCCTCTGAGACCTCAAATCTTAGACTGAAGGAGCTGAGTAGGAGGAGCCCGAGCTGGAGGAGCCAGCCAGTCAACACGCTTTTGATCTGAGGTGTCATCCTGGTCTGGGGCTCCGCCTACCCATCAGTAATGAATTCCTGTGTCTCCCTCCCTTCCATCTGCAGCTGAAATTAAGATTTTGGGTACTTACTGTAAAAATTTTTCAGAGCCTTCCCTCACAGGAAACCATGGGTGTATGCGGCTGCCATTAAGCAATAAAAAATTAAGCTCCTCCTCAGTAGTGTATACATCCACCAACTGGAGTCAAGCCGATCAGTTAGTGGGAAAGCAGTAGGAGCAGCAATTAAAATACGGACTGGCCCAACAGCGGCATTTAGAAAAGGTGGGTGCGGTGTCCCCAAAGAAGGCTCCGAGAAAGATTTTACGGTAAGAACCCAAAAACTTCATTTTCTCTATTGCGTTATTGGGGGATACCGGAAAACAAGAGATGTCCCAAAGAAGAAAGAACCGAATGCAGGACCACTATGACCCCAACAAGGTCAGGAAGGGAAGGCAACAAAGCAGGGCAAGAAATGATTGTTGCCGCAGAAACTTTCAGGGAAACAAGGCAGAATAACTAAAAAGGGATATGAAGAAAATCACTGTAGAGCGTACACACAACAAGACAAACTCACGGGTAAACGTAAAAACTAGTTTAATTTGAAAAGCAGGTAGAAATCAGACCTTAGGGAGCTGGGGAACAAACCAGACTCAAGGCTCGACAATAAAAAGTCCAGGAAGAGGCAAGAGGAATGTTAGTGTAAGAAGCTTTCCCCACTTAGATAACAGACGAGACGTGATCAGATGTACTGAGGCTTGAACGCTGTGGTTCACGAGCAGGTTGTGAAACTGAAAGGAGTAAAATCATGGAAGTGAAAAGGCTGGCACTAGAAAGCAGATATGGAGATTTCCATGAGGAAATTGTAAGAAACACTACTTCAACGCTATAAGTGTGCGAGTCTAGCAGATCACAAAAGAATTGAACAACCGCCGAGTCACAGAATCTGGAAGCAGACTGAAAGAACACCCTGGATCTCTGCTGATCGATGCAAGTGTATGTTCTGACATACCGCTGTGGACCAGAATCAGATGATGAGACAACCCATCTCCTGTCGAAGGCTTGTCACAGGTTGGGAAGTCGGTAGAACATAGCCCACTGTGGACGAGTGAACTGCAGAAAACACCATTAGGCTTTGTTCAGTGCATGACTAGATACATTCTCAGAACTTGACCAGAATAGGGTTCCATCTTGGAAAGGAAAAGCAAATAGCAAATCTTACCTTTCTGGGTTTCAGATAAAGGAGAAGGGGGTGACCTAGCCTACTGGCTACCTTGAACTGTGCAACACTGGAGGTGTCCCAACAGAGAAAAAGGATGTAAGTAATCACAAACTTTCCTCGATCTGGAAGGGTCTTTTGCGAGAATGAGGGTAGGACTTCTGCTATGGAAGGACATGTAAAACGGAAGGCAATTAAGTTCCAAAAGGGAGGGTAGAACACCGTTCTGTGGAGAGAGGACTGCTTGTGCAGATTGAAACAGACTGCTCCAAAAGACTAAAAGCTAAGTTGAGATAAGAGATGAGTATTGACTAGTCACATTCAACTTTAAAAACACAGCATTTATCCGATCAAGGTCCATGCAGACAAACGTTATCCACTAGCTGTTGATACATGGAATGAAAATAAAACACGGATTTTGGTAAGACCTTACCTGTAAAATCCTTTTCAGCGAAGGAAGGAAGGGAGACACTAGTCATTACTAGTGGGTAGGCGGAGCCCAGATAGGATAGACACCTCAGATTAAAAAAAGAGTGTTGACCGGCCCCTCCAGCTCGGGCTCCTTCTACTCCAGCTCTCCAGTCGTACACAAGCTAAGGAAGAGCAAATATCACCAGCGGAGCAACATAACCCCTTCTGAAGGACTTCAGAGAAAAAAACACAAGAATACAGGTTATGCATGCAACAGGCAAAAAAACCCCACACAGTTCCAGGTACTACTCACTGAACCTGACTACTGCGATGAGCTGGCAATGCTGGAACAGAGCCTTAGCGCGCCGACCTCAGCTCAGATAATTGCTATCAGAGAAGGGTCACGCCGCATCTGAAACACAACAACACACTTCTGCCATGGGAGGGAGCTGTGTCTCCCTTCCTTCCTTCGCTGAAAAGGATTTTACAGGTAAGGTCTTACCAAAATCCGTGTTTCAGCAGCAGATTGGAAGGAAGGGAGACACTAGTCATTACTAGTGGGACGTCCAAAGCAGTCCAGAAATTAAGGGTGGGAAAACAAAACCAAAAAAAAAGGCAGATCCCAACAACCTAGGTAAATGCGCAACAAGCGCTAAACACAAGTTAACGAGAACTTTAAACTACAGCCGCCTGAAGGACCCTTCGTCCTAAGGCCGCATCAGCGGAAGCACTGACGTCCACCTTATAAAATTTTGTAAACGTGTGGACGGAGCGCCAGGTCGCCGCCCGGCAGAGCTGAGCTGCCGAGGCCCCTTGATGAAAGGCCCACGATGAAGCCACAGCCCTCGTGGAGTGAGCTTGAATATTGATCGGGCAAGGTTCGCCCTTAAGTCGGTAAGCCTCTAAAATGGCCGACCGAATCCAACGAGCTATAGAGTCCTTGGAAGCTTGTTGACCACGCCGACGACCTGCTGGAATCACAAACAGAGTCCGATTTCCGAAAACCCTGAGTAATCGACAAATAGAACTTCAAAGCCCGCACCAAATCCAATGTGTGCAAGGCCAGTTCCTTCGCATTCCTCGGCTCCGGGCAGAGCGAGGGCAACACAATATCCTGGTTAACATGAAATTGCGACACCACCTTAGGTAGAAAGTCGCCCCGTGTGCGAAGCACTACGCGATCCGGGTAAAACTCCAGGAAAGGAGGCGAGCAAGAAAGAGCCGCCAACTCAGAAACCCTTCTCAAAGAGGTGACCGCCACAAGGAAGGCAACCTTCCAAGAGAGCAAAGAAAGGTTAGCAGAACCCATAGGCTCAAAAGGCCCATACTGAAGAGCCTCCAAGACAAGATTGAGCCGCCAAGGAGACACAGGCGCCTTCCGCGGCGGAAATGGACGGGCTACTCCGCGAAAAAAGGAACGCACGTCCCTACGCGAGGCGATAGCCTTCCGAAACAGCAAGGACTGAGCAGAAACCTGACCCTTCAGGGTGCTAACTGCCAAACCCTTGTCCAGCCCGTACTGCAGAAAAGCCAACAAATTTGGAATGGAAAAAATCCTCGGGTTCCTTGAAGAACCCGAACACCACGTAAAGAAGGCTTCCCAAGTCTTGTGATAAATCCTAGTAGTAGCCGGACCTCTGGCAGCTCGCAGAGTGGCAATGACTTCGGCTGAAAAACCTCGATGGGTCAATATTTCGGTCTCAAGAGCCACGCCATCAAACGCAGAGACTTCAGGTCCGGATGACGAACGGGCCCCTGGGTTAACAGGTCCGGGCGAAGAGGAAGTGGAAATGGAGGTGCTGCCAAAAGCGACACCAGTGTTGAGAACCACGTCCTCCTTGGCCAATCTGGGGCTATCAACATAGCTGGGATTCTCTCCAGCCTGATCCGACGCAGCACCAGAGGAAGCAAAGATATCGGCGGAAACACATAGATTAGCTCGAATTGGTCCCACGGAGCCACCAGAGCATCCACCGCCACAGTCTTCGGGTCCTTGTACCTGGACATGAAGGTCGGTAACTTGGCATTGAACCTGGATGCCATCAAATCCACTTGGGGAGTTCCCCAACGGGAGCACAGTAGTGCAAAAATTTCCGGATGAAGACTCCATTCTCCGGGATCCATCTTTTCGCGACTGAGGAAGTCCGCCGTGGTATTCTGAACTCCTGGAATGTGGATCGCAGAGATGGCTGGCACTCTGGCCTCGGCCCAAACCAGGATCCGCGACACCTCCACCATGAGCCTGGAACTCCTCGTCCCGCCTTGATGGTTGATATACGCGACTGCCGTCGCGTTGTCTGTCTGCACTCGGACTGGCAGACCGCTCAAAGGGACCGTCCAGTGATGGAGGCAAAGGAAAATTGCCCTCAATTCCAGGATGTTGATCGGCAGAACAGACTCTTCCGACGACCATACTCCCTGAATCCAGAGATCGTTCCAGACACCCCCCAGCCAGTCAGGCTGGCATCGGTGGTTATGACCGACCACCTCGGAGGGAGGAATGACTTCCCCAGGGATAATGCTTCCGGACGTAACCACCATCCTAGAGACTCTCTCAACCTGTGAGAGATGATGACACTGCAATCCAGCGAAGCCTGCGATCGATCCCAACGGCTCAGAAGGAGCCTTTGGGGGGCCCTGGAATGAAACTGGGCAAACGGAAGTGCCTCCATGGATGCCACCATCAAACCCAGAAGGCGCATACACTTTCGAAGGGACATCACTGTCGAAGACTTCATAACCTGTACATGTCGAAGGAGACATGCTCGCTTGTCTGGAGGTAGGGACACCACTGCTCGTACCGTGTTGAAATGCATCCCCAAAAACAGGATTGACTGCGACGGTTCCAGAGACGACTTCTCCCAATTGACCAGCCACCCGAAGTCCTCCAGGAGCTGAAGGGACCGATTGCGAGCCGTCACCGCCTCCTCCCTTGAGGACGCCACAATCAAAAGGTCGTCCAGGTAGGGAAGAATCGTAACCCCCTGTCTTCGAAGAATTGCCATGAGAGGCGCCAGAATTTTTGTAAAAACTCTGGGCGCTGAGGCCAACCCGCATGGCAGAGCCACAAACTGGTAATGGTCCTGACTAGGGTTGAGCATTCCGATACCAAAACCCGATTCCGATACCTGAAATCCAATGTAAGTCTATGGGAACAAAATATCGGAATTTAAAAACTTCCGATATTTTGTTCCCATAGACTTACATTGGATTTCAGGTATCGGAATCGGGTTTTGGTATCGGAATGCTCAACCCTAGTCCTGACCTATGGCAAAAGGAAGGAAGCGTTGGTGAGCCCTTCCGACGGGAACATGCAAATAAGCGTCGCGAATGTCGATTGACACCAAAAAGTCGTTCTGCGACAGGGCTGCCACAACGGAGCGAAGCGACTCCATGCGGAATTTCCGGGTGTGGACATGCCGATTCAATCTTTTGAGATCCAGAATGGGGCGAAATTTGTCCTCCTTTTTGGGGACCACAAAAAGGTTGGAATAAAATCCTTTTCCCCGGTCCTCTGGCGGAACCGGTATCACCACACCCTTCTGCAGAAGGGATTCGACCTCTCGCAGTAGAGCGGCAAATAGATCGGGCTCCGACGGAATGCGAGATTGGCAAAAACTGTACGGGGGTCGAGAAGAAAACTATGAAGTAGCCTGTCGACACGACTCGCGTTACCCAGGCGTCCGGAACGCGGGAAACCCAAGTCGATTCGAATTGGAGCAGGCGACCCCCCACTCGAGAGCCCTCGAGTGGAACCCTGGCGTCAGTCCGCCTTAGCGGGCTTTTTGTCCGCTTCCCGCTTGTCTTGACGAAAACTTTGTTTCCAGGGAGTGCGGGATTTCTGAGAGGTCTTTTTTCCCGAAAAAGAGGGACGACCCGATCCCCAAGAGGACTGACCGAACCGTCCCCTGGACCGAAAGGATCGCTGACCACTACCGGCACTAGGCCTGCCAGGCGCAGAAGCCATAGCTCTTCGCTGCGGTAAAGCTGCTTCTTTTGCCTTTGCCTTGGCAATCAGCTCTGTGAGGTCAGATCCAAATAGCTGACCACCCTTGTAAGCTAAAGATCGCAAACCTTGCTTGGAAACCGCGTCCCCGGTCCACTGTCTAAGCCACAGTGCTCTTCTGACTGTGACCGCCGAGGATTGCGCCCTTGACAGCAGTGACGCAGTATGAAAATAAAAAAATCTTCTGAGGAGCTGCTTCCAGCAGCGACTATCCTCTGAGACCTCAAATTTTAGACTGGAGAGCTGGAGTAGGAGGAGCCCGAGCTGGAGGGGACGGTCACTTTTTTTTAATCTGAGGTGTCTATCCTATCTGGGCTCCGCCTACCCACTAGTAATGACTAGTGTCTCCCTTCCTTCCAATCTGCTGCTGAAATAACCTTGTTTTGCAAAATATCCTTTTGCGTGCAGAGTTTCTTTACTACTACTTGTAATGATTGGTATCCTAATCAGGCACCTACATCTATCCCCTCTGGAGTGCAGTTTGATTTTTCTACTCTTCTCTAGATAACCAAAATGAGGGTGGAGAATTGTGGTAGTTGTAGAAAAAAAGCAAACAAAGGCAGTTTAGCAAAGGATGTCTGCTTCAGGTAACTGAAAGGGCAGAGACAGATTCACCACCGCAACAATGTGGGCGCAATTGCTGACTGTGGACAGGTTTAGATTTAGCCAAGGATCCCATAAGTAGGAATAGGCTGGACCGGAGACTCAATTCAATGACCAGAAAGGGGATTAAAAACCAAAAAACCCCACACAGAATTTCAATTCAAATACTGAGAAAACATGATTCTTGCAAGAAGCTCATTTATGTGATATTTGGGAAAATGGGTCCAGGACTGAAGGTCTCGTACCTTGGCTGCACCTTGCGAAGGGCATGGCGTTACCCGATCTCTAAGGAAAAGGGACAAAAAAGAAGCTGAGACGATGAGGCTGCTCAAGGCCCCTTGGATTGCACAGCGATCAGCCACGAAGATCATGGTAGGTGTAGAATTTGACTCACTAAAAAGTGGACAGAGAAATAAAAACGCTGCTGTCAGTCATGTGGATCATATGGTAGGTCTAATTCACTGGATAGTGGGTAGTGTACGTGAACAACGATGTCGACCAATGTGGTACATGGTCGATGGGGGTCCTGACCTATTGAATAGCAAGTCTAACTAGCTGAATGGTGAGAAAGGCACCTGGGGCACAACAGTGATAAGGGTGATGTGCATGGCAGAAAGTGACTCGCTGGAGTGCAGATAGAGAACTTAGATCACTGCTGCAAATGGTCATCTGGTACATGGTGCGTCAGAATTACCGGATAGCGGGCCGGGCACTTGCCTTGCAGTGGTGATAGGCTATGCGGTACATTTGACTCACTAAAAGGGTTGACCAAAAAAAAAGGAAAAAAAAAAAGATGGTAGATGGTGTATGACTCACTGGATAGTGGACAGAAAAAGTGGATTGCTGCCATCAGCCATGAGGTACATTGTAGGTGGTGCGACCGACTCTCTGGATATTGGACAGAGCACTGGTACCGCTTCTGCGATTCGCCCACTAATACTATGCGACTGACTCACAGTGGATGGAACCCGGAAGAAGAGGATATAGAAAGTAACTATGGCTGTGGTTGAGGTCTGGATACCTGACATTAAACAGGACAGCAGAATGACGTGGGGGGCTCCTGAGGATTGAGGAGAAATATCTATAGGAGGAGAAAAAGAAGAAAAAAAAAAAAGAAAGCAAACTACACGGAAGTCAGGGTTCGAGAACAGTGGGAATCTAAACAGTGCAGTAGTGCACGTCTGGATGCAGCTCACCTCTCTTCATATGGGGTCAATTGAGCAGAGGGGGGCCTGGACTGGGTCCCCTTCTGCTCCCTGGGCAACAGGGGCAGAAGGATCCTAAAAATGAAAAAATGATTCAGCTCACCCCTAGAAGTGTGTTTCCAAATAAAATGTTCAATCCGAGCAGGGACTCGTCTCCACCTGACGTAGCAATGAAGTACTTAAAAAAGGAAAGTCCAGCTCCAGGAATTAAAATCCAGGTATACTTTATTGAAGATCCGTTAAAAATTCATAGTATGGCTGCTGTATTCATCTTATGGTAAGCCCATATTGGGCTAACAGAGGATAGCCTCGTAAAGTCTGGACGTGTTTTGAACACTGTGTTCTTAGACTCAGATGACATCTGAGAGCAGCAAGTAAGAAATTTAAAGGATCCTGCCAGTGCAGTAACTGAATGTGAGTCCTCTGCGTAAGACGTCGGCGGCGTATGTCACTGTCACATGCCGGCGAGTCTGTGCTTCAAATGGATGAGGAGACTGACGCTGGACCGCGGCCACGTAAATAAGCGTTTTTTTTTCCTCATTGAAAGCGGCAAGCTGCAGTATGTACGCACGTCACATGGCGCAGGATGGGACATCATATGGGGCAGAACATATGGAACCAGGATGGGGGATATTACTGTAGGGACTTAAGGGATATTTTTACTGCAGTGATACATTTTATTTTTGAGGATACTGCTTTCAATGGGGAGGGGATGTTGGTACTGTGCAGGGCAACACTGTAGCCTTTTTTCTTCATTATCTGGTGTAGTGTAGAAGTTGGGAAAAAATTAAGTAATTTGATCTGGAAGTGGTGCTCTACATAACTTATTTTCTGCAGAGATGATTCCTGGCTGGAAGAAGTGATGGAGAGGTGTGATGGATAAAGAAAGGCGAAGATAAAGGACTTCAACTACAGATGTTACCGGTAAGTCAGTGCATTACCTTTACACTGATACTACGTACAGAGCTCCTGTGTATAATGTCACCGGTGATCACCGTTACCTGTACACTATATACAGAGCTCCTGTGTATAATATCACTGGTCATCACTGCATTACCTGTACACTGACACTATACTAAGAACAGAGTTACTGGGTATAGTGGCACTTATCGTATTATTAGTATTGTGGTTTTTTCTTTTTTTATTAATGATGAGGACTGAATATTACAGTAACTACATGGTGGTAACTCGTGCTCTGGTCATGATGTGGTATTTGTCCCTTGTATATTGTAATGGTAATTTTAAAAATAAATAAAAATATATCTAAAAAGTATTGGATATTTTAACACGTTTACTAGTTTAGAGTAGAGTACAGCCTGGCCAAAAGTCTACCTTCTCATGGTAGCGGATTAAAAAAATCTTTGACAAAACAAAAGCGGATGGTCATGTACATGATCCGGAGATGGGAATTGTTAATGTGTGCTTGGTGAGGACATGGTGCAGAAGTGGTTTTCCAAGAGTGGGAGGTGGGACTGTGGAAAATTTGATAGGTGGAAGTGGGGCTGAGGTGGAGTCTCAAGGGAGCCCCCCCAAAATTTGCCAGCTCTGAAATTCTGGCAGCTCTGGGTGTAATGCTGGCATCAATGGAAGAAAGGCAACTAGGAGGGGGGCATCAAGAAAGAAAGAGGGAGCATGTCAAGTTCTCACATGTCAGATAAAAAGGTGCTCTTTGTTCTTGCACACCCATGGAGCAAGGTGAGCTGCGACTGGATGAGGATGATGGGCAAAGACAGTAGGAGAGCCCACACGACTGACTGGCTGTGATAATGAGGGTGTGTTCCAGCCACAGGAACGGGCCCTGAACTGAGCCGGAACTACATTTAGAAACCAGCCGCTGGGGAGAAGCAGGGAGGCGTGGCTGGGCTATAAAGTCAAGTAGAAGAGGACCCCAACAATCTACCCATGATCCCAGAAACTCAAGCTCCGCTTCACAGTAAGGAGACAGGGAAACGCCACCTCATTGTGTAAGAAAAATAAACACCAGCATCTTACATACACTGCTCTAAAAAATAAAGGGAACACTCAAATAACACATCCTAGATCTGAATGAATGAAATATTCTCATTGAATATTTTGTTCTGTACAAAGTTGAATGTGCTGACAACAAAATCACCCAAAAACCATCAATGGAAATCAAATTTATTAACCAATGGAGGCCTGTATTTGGAGTCACCCACAAAATTAGAATGTAGAATGTAAAGTCCTAAAAACAAGTCAAAATGATGCTCAGTAGTGTGTGGTCTCCATGTGCCTGTATGACCTCCCTACAACGCCTGGGCATGCTCCTGATGAGGCGGCGGATGGTCTCCTGAGAGATCTCCTCCCAGACCTGGACTAAAGCATCCGCCAACTCCTGGACAGTCTGTGGTGCAACGTGATGTTGGTGGATGCAGCGAGACATGATGTCCCAGATGTGCTCAATCGGATTCAGGTCTGGGGAACAGGCGGGCCAGTCCATAGCTTCAATGCCTTCATCTTGCAGGAACTGCTGACACTCCAGCCACATGAGGTCTGGCATTGTCCTGCATTAGGAGGAACCCAGGGCCAACCGCACCAGCATATGGTCTCACAAGGGGTCTGAGGATCTCATCTCAGTACCTAATGGCAGTCAGGCTACCTCTGGCGAGCACATGGAGGGCTGTGCGGCCCTCCAAAGAAATGCCACCCCACACCATTACTGACCCACTGCCAAACCGGTCATGCCGAAGGATGTTGAAGGCAGCAGATCGCTCTCCACTGCGTCTCCACATCTGTCACATGTACTCAGTGTGAACCTGTTTTCATCTGTCCCTTACTTCATCCTTTGGACTTACTCAGTGGTCCTCCTCAGCCACCCACTCGGACGGACATACATTAGACCTGGTCTTCACCCGCCTCTGCTCTCTATCCAACTTCACCACCTCCCCTCTCCCTCTATCCAACCACCATCTACTCATTTTCTCATCCCTGTCCTCCTCTCCTGTCACCCATGTCCAGCAACACGTGCACCCCACAGACACCTTGCACACCTAGACATCCACACACTCTGACTCTATTCTACCACTGGCATCCATATCCTCAATCCACGACACAGACAGTGCCACTGCTTTCTACAATGCCTCTCTCGCATCGGCTATTGACACGGTCGCCCCTCTCGTTCATGGCAGAGTGCGACGTACCAACAGACAACGCTGGCACAATAACACCACTAAAAAGCTCCGGCAAGTGTCCAGGATTACAGAGCGGCGTTGGAAGAAAACAAATTTGCAAGACGACTTTCACTGCATTCAAACAAGCAACACTCTTTCAAATCTGCCCTCACCTCTGCTAAACAGGCCTACTTCACAACCCTCGTATCTTCCCTATCCTACAACCTCAATCAGTTATTCAAAACTTTTAACTCCCTCCTCCGCCCACCACTGCCCCCTCCTACCTCCCTCATGTCTGCTGAGGACTTTGCCACACACTTCAAAAATAAGATCGACCAAACAAGGCAAGTCTTCATTGTTCAACCACCACAACCCCTTTGTATACCAGACCAATGCCCTAACCCCATAACCTCCCTCTCCAACATAACCGAAGGGGAGCTTAATTGTCTCCTCTCCAAATTGCACCTCACAACCTGTGCACTTGACCCCATCCCAACCCACCTCCTCCCCAACCTCACCACCACTATTACCCCATCCCTAACCCACCTCTTCAATCTATCACTAACTTCCGGTACCTTCCCTTCTGCTTTCAAGCATGCCACAATCACGCCTATCCTTAAAAAGCCAACCCTCGACCCAACCGCTATGTCCAGCTATCGCCCAATATCGCTGCTCCCATTCGCTTCCAAACTCCAGGAGCTGCACGTCCACGCTGAGCTTTCCTACCACCTCTCTTCTAACTTGCTCTTTGACACTCTACAATCTGGTTTCTGCCCCCATCACACCACTGAGACAGCCCTGACCAAAATTACTAATGACCTACTTACAGCCAAAGCTAACGGACAATACTCTATACTCCTCCTTCCAGACCTGTCCTCTGCTTTTGACACAGTTGACCACTGCCTTCTACTACAGATTCCCTCCTCCTTTGGCGTCAAGGACCTCGCCCTATCCTGGATCTCCTCATACCTTTCCAACCGCACATTCAGCGTCTCCCACTCCCACACTACCTCCTCGTCCCACCCTCTCTCTGTTGGGAGTCCCCCAAGGCTCTGTTCTAGGACCCCTACTCTTCTCAACCTATACACTTGGCCTGGGGCAACTCAAAGTCCCACGGATTCCAGTACCACCTTTATGCTGATGACACTCAGATCTACCTCTCTGGCCCAGACGTCACCTCTCTGCTGTCCTGAATCCCTGAGTGTCTATCAGCCATATCCTTCTCCTCCCGCTTCCTCAAACTCAATGTGAACAAATCTGAACTCATCTTTCCCCCATCCCACAGATCTTCCTTACCTGACCTATCTATCACAATTAACGACATCACGCTTTCCCCCGTACCAAAAGTCCGCTGCCTCGGAGTAACCCTTGACTCTGCCCTGTCCTTCAAACCGCACATCCAAGCTCTTTCTACCTCCTGTCGCCTTCAGCTCAAAAATATTTCAATAATCCATCCTTTCCTCAACCCGCAATCTACTAAAATGCTTGTGCACGCCCTCATCTCCCGCCTAGACTACTGCAACACCCTTTTCTCTGGCCTCTCTGCTAACACCCTCGCACCTCTCCAGTCCATCCTTAACTCTGCTGCCCGACTAATTCATCTCTCTCCTCGCTACTCCTCCGCTTCTCCCCTCTGCAAATCTCTTCACTGGCTCCCATTCCCTTAGCGTATCCAGTTCAATTTACTAATACTGACCTACAAGGCCATCTATAACCTGTGTCCTCCATATATCTCTGAACTAATCTACTGATATCTTCCCTCAGGTATTCTCCGATCCTCCCAAGACCTCCTTCTCTCCTCCACACTTATTCGCTCCTCACCCAATTGCCTTCAAGAATTCTCCTGAATATCCCCCATCCTCTGGAATTCTTTGCCCCAACACATCCGACTATCAACCACATTCGGATCCTTCAGATGGAACCTGAAAACCCAACTCTTCAGGAAAGCTTACAGCCTGCAATGACCCTGCTACCTCCTCACCACTACCGGAGATATCGCCTCAACCAACACAGGAACTGCTGCGACCCACCAACGTGCTGTCTCCTTCCCCAACTGTAGAATTTAAGCCCGAAAGGGCAGGGTCCTCTCCTCTCTGTAACAGTCTGTCATTGTTAGTTTGTTTACTGTAAGTGATACCTGGAATTTGCATGTAACCCCTTGTCATGTACAGCACCATGGAATCAATGGTGCTATAGAAATAAATAATAATAAATCTGTGAAAAGCACAGGGCTCCAGTGGTGAATTTGCCAATCATGGTGTTCTGTGGCAAATGCCAAGCATCCTGCACGGTGATGGGCTGTGAGCACAATCCCTATCTGTGCACGTCTGGCACTCAGACCATCCTCATGGAGTCGTTTTCTAACCGTTTGTGCAGACACATGCACATTTGTGGCCTGCTGGAGGTCATTTTGCAGGGCTCTGGCAGTGCTCCTCCTGTTCCTCTTTGCACAAAGGCGGAGGTAGCGGTCCTGCTTCTGGGTTGTTGCCCTCTTACGGCCCCCTCCACGTCTCCTGGTGTACTGGCCTGTCTCCTAGTAGCGCCTCCAGCCTCTGGACACTACGCTGACAAACACAGCAAACCTTTTTGCCACAGCTTGCATTGATGTGCCATCCTGGATGAGCTGCACTACCTGAGCCACACTACCTGAGCCACTTGTGTGGGTTGTAGAGTCCGTCTCATGCCACCACGAGTGTGAAAGCACAACCAACATTCAAAAGTGATCAAAACATCAGCCAGAAAGCATTGGTACTGAGATGTGGTCTGTGGTCGCCACCTGCAGAACCACTCCTTTGAGTGTGTCTTGATAATTGCCAATAATTTCTATCTGTTGTCTATTCCATTTGCACAACAGCATGTGAAAATGATTGTCAATCAGTGTTGCTTCCTAAGTGGACAGTTTGATTTCACAAAAGTATGATATACTTTGAGTCATATTCTGTTTAAGTGTTCTCTTTAATTTTTTGAGCAGTGTACAGTCATGGCCAAAAGTTTTGAGAATGACACAAATATTAATTTTTACAAAGTCTACTGCTTCACTTTTTCTAATGGCAATTTGCATATACTCCAGAATGTTATAAAGAGTGATCAGCTTAACAGCAATTACTTGCAAAGTCAATATTTGGCTAGAAAATGAACTTTATCCCCCAAAACACATTTCAACATCATTGCAGCCCTGCCTTAAAAGGACCAGCTAACCTCTTTTCAGTGATTGCTCCATTAACACAGGTGTGGGTGTTGATGAGGACATGGCTGGAGATCAATCTGTCATGATTAAGTAAGAATGACACCACTGGACACTTTAAAAGGAGACTGGTGCTTGGCATCAGTTTCTCTTCTGTTAGCCTTGGTTATCTCTACAGAAACACGTGCAGTCATCATTGCAGTGCACAAAAATGGCCTAACAGGGAAGAGTATCGCAGCTAGAAAGATTGCACCTCAGTCAACAATCTATCGCATCATCAAGAACTTCAAGGAGAGAGGTTCCATTGTTGCCAAAAGGCTTCAGGGCGCCCAAGAAAGACCAGCAAGCGCCAGGACCTTCTCTTAAAAGTGTTTCAGCTGCGGGATCGGGCTACCAGCAGTGCAGAGCTTGCTCAGGAATGGCAGCAGGCAGGTGTGAGTGCATCTGAACGCACTGTGAGGCGGAGACTCTTGGAGCAAGGCCCGGTCTCAAGGAGGGCAGGAAAGAAGCCACTTCTCTCCAGAAAAATCATGGACAGACTGATATTCTGCAAAAGGTACAGGCAGTGGACTGCTGAGGACTGGGGTAAAGTTATTTTCTCTGATGAATCCCCTTTTCGATTGTTTGGGACATCAGGAAAACGCCTCATTCGGAGAAGACAAGGTGAGCGCTACCACCAGTCTTGTCTCATGCCAACTGTTAAGCATCCTGAAACCATTCATGTGTGGGGTTGCTTCTCAGCCAAGGGAATCGGCTCTTTCATAGTCTTGCCTAAAAACACAGCCATGAATAAAGAATGGTACCAGAATGTCCTCCAAGAGCAACTTCTCCCAACCCTCCAAGAGCAGTTTGGCGATCAACAATGCCTTTTCCAGCATGATGGAGCACCTTGCCATAAAGCAAAGGTGATAACTAAATGGCTCAGGGAACAAAACAGAGATTTTGGGTCCATGGCCTGGAAACTCCCAGATCTTAATCCCATTGAGAACTTGTGGTCAATCATCAAGAGACGGGTGGACAAACAAAAACCTAAAATTTCTGACAAAATGAAAGCATTGATTGTGCAAGAATGGACTGCTATCAGTCAGGATTTGGTCCAGAAGTTGATTGAGAGCATGCCAGGGAGAATTGCAGAGGTCCTGAAGAAGAAGGGTCAACACTGCAAATATTGACTTGCTGCATTAACGCATTCTAACTGTCAATATAAGCTTTTGTTACTCATATGTTTGCAATTATTATATTTCTGTCTGTGATAAAAACATCTGTCAAACACACAAAAACCAGAGGGCATCAGATCATGTGAAAATATAATATTTGTGTCATTCTCAAAACTTTTGGCCATGACTGTATACATTTTTTTTTTTTTTACAGGGAGTTCCGCTCCTCCTCTTATTTTCCTAGGACTTCTGGAGCGGGATACCTGTTCTGAAGGCCTCGGCATCCATCTTCGCAGCACAATGGGGAAGTCTGTAATCAGGCATCCCGACTGTTGTCTGAACTGGGCTGGAGGATGTTCCTCAGGTTGCGGGAAGGTACCAGCTCCGGCTTCCCACCCTGCACCTCTGGATCTGCGGGTGTGCGTGTGGCATGGGAATGTATGCAATGACCAGTCTGCCTGTCCCTCTGTGCGGATGCCCTGAACACTCTTAACGTGTTACGTTACATTAGGTGGGACAGGGTCCTGCCTGGTAGTCAAGAGAGGGTACAGTAGTGATGCAACCTCACACTGTGCTCTGGGTCTTTAGAGGGAAATCAGAGTGACCAATTCCACTCTGTCGACCAAATCACAAGCTGTAGCTGCAAAAAAAAAAAAAAAAAAAACATTAAATAAAACACAAAACTTAGTAGAAATCTGGCTGAGAACAGCCTTGTGTCCACCTCCTACTGAAATTAAGCCAAGACTGATCAGCTTGGCTCTGATTGGATATATACTACTGAGGAGAAGCCAACCAGGATACACCCATGGTCTCCTGTGTCCCAATGAAGTGATAAAGTGTTTGGCTGGTTTTCATATAGGGTTTATTACTGCAGCACCAAGTGTTGAGGCAAACATGCAAAGGGTGTCACAGTACCCAAAAATGCACTGCAACAGAGAAGGGAAAAAAAAGCCCCACAAAACCTTTTGGAAAGAACAAGTCAGACACTGGACTGACTGATTGATTCTCTGCTAACTCTTTTTTGCATATTTCTCCTTCCAATCCTAAATGTATTGGTAACAGCTTACAAATGTTTATACAAGATGCTGTAATCTAGTAAATTGGACAAAAATGAGCTTTAGGCTACGGTCAGACTGCATATCTAACATAAGTATTTGTAAGCCAAAACCAGGAGAGGAACAGAGGAAAAAGTATAATAAAAATATGTCACGACTTCTGTATTTGTCACCCACTCCTGGTTTTGGCTTACAGATACTGATCGTGTGACCATAGCCCAATACTAGAAATAGGATTGCGTTCCTATTGTGTCCGCAATACTCTCATTAACATCAATCATGTATAGTTACCAGTGTGTTATATAAACTGATGTCTCCTTCAAGTCCGCTTCTTGCGTGGTAGAACTTTACAATTGGTACTTTAGCTGTGGTAATCGGAAGAATGTTCCTCAAACCTTAGAAGAAAAAAAACAAATCTTGTGAGATTTTCTTTTTTTCCTACACTTGCTCCTGTAAGTTATGCTGTACATTATGCCCTTGTTAGGCAAATATCACAATGAACACTTAAGGTTACTTTGATGTCGTTTAAGATGCCTTGCCAATTCTTCAATGGTTTTTATGGAATCTAGTTCCTAGAAAAAAAAAAAAAAAGTTGCAAAGAAAGGTGTCTCATTACAATGCCCATTACACATCACGGTATTTTACTGAAGACATTACCTCTGCAGTTTCAAGGCCCTCAAATGTCATGCAGATATCCAAGTCACTCTGTTTAAAGCCAAACCCATTTTTCGAAGACCCAAACAAATTCAACCTGGCTCCTAAAAGGAGAAGGCAACTGTCAGTCATAATCATAGCAATTATATCATAGTATAGAAAAAATAAGTGCAAGTGGCTGGTAAAGCTATATGCTCATAGCAATGTTCAATACAATATACTGTACTTACCCTTAAATTCACGTTTGATGAAGTCCTCCAGATCATATCTTATATGTTCTCGGGCTTTGTCTTCTAGTGATGTCGGACAAAAATCCTCTGTGCAAGATAGGCCAGTGATAAATCAGACATCTGGATTTCAGCAACTTACATTAAAATATTTACAGCTACAATCCACATAAATGTGTTACTTTAAGAAAATATGCAGGTTTAGTCCAATCATTAGAAATGATCTTTCTAGTCAGTGGGTAGCCAACAACTGGGACCTTTAATCAACACAACAGGGATCTGTCTAAATGGCACAGAGGCTGGACATGTACTACACTGCTCCATTTATTCTCTATGGAACTACCAGATGTAAAAAGCAAAGCGCTGTATTTGGCAGTCCCAGAGAATGATTGGCACTGTGAGGCACATGTCCAGCCACTATAGCAAATCAGACTGTGCTCTGCAGCCCCTCCAGTAGGCAAGTTATTTCCAATACATGGATAGATGACTTCTAGAGACTGGATAATCCATTAACTCATCCAATGAGTTACTGCAATCTTCTGCTGGTTAGGTGTTTATACAGGGCCTAACCAGATGGGCTTCATTTTGAGAGACATAAGAGCTGCTTTAGACTTATCAGTCTTCTGTTGAAGAGG
The DNA here is from genome assembly GCA_033576555.1 of Oophaga sylvatica. Taxonomy (NCBI): domain Eukaryota; kingdom Metazoa; phylum Chordata; class Amphibia; order Anura; family Dendrobatidae; genus Oophaga; species Oophaga sylvatica. The sequence continues at coordinate 685,233,607 of JARQOD010000001.1, forward strand.
AGAAAACTCCCAAATCTGCACCAAGGCTGGGAATTACGTGACACACTTAAGCTGATTAAAGGAGGCCAAAGGGAGGAAGATTAGTCAAGAACTTGCAAGCTCAATATCTAAACAGTGCTGAACTTTCATATATGGGGAACATGAAACATCGTTCCCACTCACTAAACACTCACCGTAACACTGGATACAAACTTGATCCAAAAGCAGTCTGAATTTAGCAGTGAGTGGTGGCAAGGGCTCCAGTTCAATTTTTTTAAAGTCTTCTGGACAGTCCTTTTTTAGATGCCCTTCTTTCTTGCACAAATTGCACACAATGGTGGGCAGCTGAATTGCAAAAAAACACAACGTTGATCTAAAATTTGAAGGTCTCAAACATACATGGTAAACAATGGCTGAGGGTCTGATTCCTAGGGTGAACTGTAAAGTTGAAGTCTAGCAGAGGACTAGAACATTTGTTTCCAAGGGAGAGGGGTGGGGGGTGGGGGGAAAGGCGTTTCTAAATACAATGCACATTTTAAAAGAAAATGTTATGGTTTGGAAGCATTCTTTTATTTCCGAGATAGTTGTCGAAGAACTTGTCATGAATGTATTTTACTCATAACGTCTGGAATATAGCTCAAAGACAAACACCACTAAAAATGCTAGAAATAGACCACCACAGCTCACCAACCAAATAAAATGAAAACGATAGATAACATGCTTTAGTGACATGTAAAGCTAGTCACCTCTTGGGTATACAATCCTCTGTCCAAGTAATCAAGAAGTAAACAGTAGGGCTGCCTGAAGGTTTACCAAAAGCACCTCACCTACCAAACGTAACATGCTCTTTAGCTGGCCACACACATTAGATGTCTGTCAGACAGAAAGCAATCTCCTGCCCTTAGTAATATACTCACCATCTTCATCAGTTACTGCTGACGTTTTGGCAGTCTTCTGCAGGTTGTGACCTGCTGTATGGCATCACTGTTTTCTGGGCGATCCAGAATGCACTACTAAGAATGAGACTCAACTTGAACTAAGAGCTTATAACCGTTACTTCCAGCTTACGGTCAGACAAAAGTTGCAGTCACAAGATGGTGGCGTGGGACCAGAGTAGTGTCAGGAAGAGTTATAGACGGCGGCTGGCGAGTAAGCATATTACTGGGGTCAGGGAAAAATCTAGCGAGATGTCAAATAAAATCTGGTGGATAGCATGGCCACCAGTTTTCTGCTTAATTTGCCTGTTTCCCCAAAGGTATTGTGATGCAAGAGGTTGGGGTTTTTAACCCCTTTTAAATTCTCCTGTCATATATATGTATTTATGTTACACATTATTATGTATTTTAACTTAATGTTGCTGCTACTTGCACAAAGTGTACATATATTCAGTCTACCTCAATATGTAAGCATAGGGAAAGTGAAGTGGGTATTAGGAGCCACTAGATGGGGGCATTGAGCTCACTAGTACAACTCTTCATGTACATAGTTAATGTAGGAGGGGTCACATAGATAATAGGATCAGGTCTTCCTGTTTGTAGTCAGTGGGGCGAGTACGCCCTGTGTGCTCGGGTGGCCTCTGGCCCGGGCAAGATAGATACCCTGCAACGTTTGGCAAGAAGACAGTGCCCAGACATCCAGATAGTGAGGGAAGCAGCATCATCTCCCCGAGCAGCAGCAGCACACACCTCAAGAGTAAACAGGTAGCTGGAGCTACGAATATAGTCAGAGGAGCTGACAGGAAAATATCTTAAGAGAAGTATCACAACAGGATCAAGCAGGCGGATGTTCAGCATGTTGCAGTACTTAGCGCAGGCAGACGCCTTTCTAGCTGGGGTGAAACAGTGGAAGGAACTTCTGAAAGAAGCTAGTCTGCACAGGTAACATGCCGGTGATGTGTACAGAGAGGTACGACAGGTCAAGCAGGGAAAGTAAGAGTTGATATGTGATTTGAAGGCTGCTATTAACGCTGTGCTGGATTTGGATGTTCTGAGAAGTTTGGATATTAAAGTGTTACATTTCAAGTTTTACAGTGACTGTGCATCTATTCATTCACTGGAGGAACCTTACAGTCCCCGGTATGAAGAGGCAAGTATGCTCCACAGAGTATGGAGTGTGTCTGTGAAAGGAGACCAGGGTTCAGGTGCTGCAGTATCCTCGGTCATGACTACAGCCCTGGCCGACCTTTACAGTAGCAAAACATTTCTTATAATGACTGAACCAATAAATATTCCATTCAGCTCGTATTTAGGGCAGCATGAATTTGCTGACAAAGTTCTCTTTATTGTCTTTTGTTTTTCAGACAACATACTACTCTTCCGTGACCTGCAGTGGCAGGGACACTTAGCTGAGACTGGTACACCTTCAGCTGTGATTTTTCTTTTCTAAAATATAACCTAGGAAGACAGAATAAAAGTTTACAAATATCAAAAGAAAGTGGTTTTCGAACTTACCTTGCCTTTGGTAAATATTGGTTTGTTGAACTCATAAAACAAGGAAACATCTTCAATAATAGAGCCTTCAGCAACTGGCAGAGGTTTTCTAGAATGTTCTGGTCTCTGTAGCACACTGTGAGAAACTGCAGAATCTAGTCCAGTTTGCTCATCTTCAGACAACAGGTCATCCACTGAACCAGCGTAAGTGAGCTCTAGGTCATCATCTAGATGTTTACTGTGATTCAATGTTGATGAAGGCTCGTCATCTGCCTCATCATCTGAATTTACTAGAGCTGCCAGTCCATAGTCATGGACACTTTCTTCTAGTTCATCTGTACCCTCTGTGCTCTCCTCCTCTAAGTAAGCTTTTCTAACATATAGGCTGTTCCCCAAGCCAACCTCTTCACCCTCAACCACAGTACCTCCTTCAAAATCAGACAAGCTGTCAGTTTCTTCATTGCCTGGCAAAGCCAACTCTCCACCTTCACTATCATCCTCATAGCCATGATCAATCATGATGTAATCACCAGGCCCTTCATTTTCCATTAGAAGGAGGTTATCATCATCTGACTCTTCATGAGGACTTTCTGGTTCTTCACAGCCCTGGAAAAAATCTTCTGGGTCATCTAAAATAATTTCTTCTGTTATACAGTCTGCATCTTCAAGATTAACATCTGGGTATGTGACATTATAGACTAGCTGTTTCTTTGCTGTACTATTCAGCTCTTTCGGAGAGTTACTGTGATGGGGCCGGGCAATGTCACGAGAGGCTGAATAATCCTGATCGCTTATGGTCAAATCTTCCATCATCTTGCTTATGGTCTGAATGGAGTTTGGACTCTTCAAAGTGTTTAGAGCACCTCCTTTGTCTTTGTTTCCATTTGTAGCAGAATTGGTGGATTTCTGAGAAGTTGTTTTTCCAGACTTTGTTTGTGGCAGAGCAAAATATTTGTAGGTGGTCTTTAAACAGTGAAGAAGATACTCATACACCAACTGACTGTTCATGGATCTTGCAACGTTCCTCTTTACAGAATAGGGATCTGATTTTAAAGATGAATATTGTTATAATATGTGCATCATTCACATACGGTCAAAAACAAGCATTTAATTCATAACTCGTCTTTTAGGATATGCATCAGAAATTCTAAGTATCTATTCAATGGTTGCTATAATAGTGTTCTATAAACTGACCTGGGTTTTCTCTGCTCTTATATTTTTTTCTCATCTCTTACACCATGTTCAAATGCAGCATTTTGCTGTGCGGATGTGTGCGTTTTGTCTACCAAAAACGCCACAAAAAAGGTTTCCCCCATTTTCCCATTGTCTTCTATGGGTGATAAATCCTAAAATAATTGGACATGTCGCAGACTTCAAATACAGTAAAAAAAAAAAAAAAAAGTTTGCATGAGATTTCTGCTGAAATATTATAGCTTTTGCTGGTACAGTAAAACACAACTTTTAATTTGCACAAAAAGAACCAACACACTGCATGTGAACATAGCCCAGAATTTTTTTTTTGCGTAGCCATCTGAGAGCAGCATGATATAAGGGCAAAGACCTGGTTTGAAAGATATATCACCATTTCATCTGCTGCAGATATGCCGGCTGTACGAATGTCGAGATCTGTGTAACCCCCACACCACCGATTGCATAGTGTAGACCGAAAGCTGCCAATCAGTGGTGTGGGTGGTATAAATCAGGTACGTATTCAGAGAAATGCTAGATCTTCAGCAGATAAAACTGGACAAAACTGTAGCAAGCAGCCCAACAAACGACATTGATGGAATCGGGGTTCTACCATTTTATAGTCTGAGGGCAGCTTGATGTTGGTGCAAAGAAAATACCGATCAATTCCCTTAAATATTTCACATTTTCCTATAAAAATCACCATGATCACTTTATTAAAACAAATGCATTTGTAGCAAGTTTGGACAGGTGATAATTGGTTTGTATCAGTCAAGAAGTTAAGTCATATGAAGCAACCACTATGATGCAACCGACAGGTATACTATTTGGGAATACACACGAAACATAACGACGTTACCTTCTACAGCAATTCGTTTTTTAGGCCAGTCCTTCAATTCCCTAGAAAGCTTCTCTTTAACACGAATATTGACAACCAGGTCAGCCATGTTGAATTCTAGTGCATAAAATCTCAGAAGATCTACCCAGAGTTGACCGACAGAGGCAGAACAATGTTTTTCTGTGCCAAAGAATAGGGGAACCTAGAAAATAAGCAAATGAAAAAACCCTTAAGGAATATGCCTTAAAACATTTATAAACAAATTTGACACCAGTCATCGGAAGAATGAAGAAACTCATTACCCCCAACCAACAAAAACCCCACACCCTACACCTAAGCTGGGTGGGATGGTTTTTAAAGGTCACCTAAATATGGTAGATGCCAGTAATACAATGTTTTAGGAGCACAGTATGATTGGTCTGTGTGCAAAGAAGTGTGGACGGCCAGTCTTAATTGAAATAATAATAAAAAAAAAAAAAAAAAAAAAAAAAAACACACAACACCACACAAACAGCACTTCGACCCCTTAACCCCCAAGGGTGGTTTGCACGTTAATGACCGGGCCAATTTTTACAATTCTGACCACTGTCTCTTTATGAGGTTATAACTCTGGAACGCTTCTACGGATCTTAGCGATTCTGAGATTGTTTTGATATAACTTGTGGTTATTTATGAAAAAAAAATGGAAATATGGCAAAAATTTTGAAAATTTTGCTATTTTCAAACTTTGAATTTTTATTCCCTTAAAACAGAGAAATATGTCACACAAATTAGTTACTAAATAACATTTCCCACATGTCTACTTTACATCAGCACAATTTTGAAACCAATTTTTTTTTTTTGTTATGAAGTTATAAGGATTAAAAGTTGACCAGCGATTTCTCATTTTTACAATAAATTGTACAAAATCATTTTTTTTAGGGACCACCTCACATTTGAAGTCACTTTGAGGGGTCTATATGGCAGAAAATAACCAAAAGTGACACCATTCTAAAAACTGCACCCTTAAGGTACTCAAAAATCACATTCAAGAAGTTTATTAACCCTTCAGGTGCTTCACATGAGCAGAAGCAATGTGGAAGGAAAAAATGAACATTTAACTTTTTAGTCACAAAAATGATTTTACAAACTTTTTTATTTTCACAACGAAAAAAGGAGAAAGTGGACAAATAAAGTTATTGTTCAATTTCTCCCGAGTACTCAGATACCCCATATGTGAGGGAAAACCACTGTTTGGACGCACAGCAGGGCTCGGAATGGAAGGAGCGCCGTTTGACTTTTCCAAACCAAAATTGACTGGAAGTGAGATTGGACGCCATGCAGCGTTTGGTGAGCCCCTGATGTGCCTAAACAGTGGAAACCCCCCACATGTGACCCCATTTTGGAAACTAGACCCCCTAAGGAACTTATCTAGATGTGTGGTGAGCACTTTGAACCCCCAAGTGCTTCACGCAAGTTTATAATGTAGAGCCGTGAAGAAAAAAAATCATATTTTTTCCACAACCATGATGTTTTAGTCCCCAATTTTTTATTTTCCCAAGGGCAAGAGGAGAAATTGGACCACAAAAGTTGTTGTCCAACTTGTCCTGAGTACGCTGATACCCAATATGTGGGGGGGAACCACTGTTTGGGTGCACGGCAGGGCTCGAAAGGGAAGGAGAACAATTTGACTTTTCCAAACCAAAATTGGCTGGAATTGAGAACGGACGCCATGTAGTGTTTGGAGAGCCCTGATGTGCCTAAACAGTGAAAACCCCCCATAAGTGACCCCATTTTGGAAACTAAAACCCCTAAGGAACTTATCTAGATGTGTGGTGAGCACTTTGAACCCCAAGTGTTTCACTACAGCTTATAATGCCCAGGCGTGAAAAAAAATAATTTTTTTCCACAAAAGTGATCTTTTAATACCCAATTTTTAATTTTCCCAAGGGTAACAGAAGAAATTGGACCCCAAAAGTTGTTGTCCAATTTGTCCTGAGTACGCTGGTACCCCATATGTGGGGAAAAAACAGCTTAGGCACACGCCGGGGCTCGGAAGTGAAGTAGTAACGCTTTGGAATGCAGACTTTGATGGAATGGTCTTCGGGCGTCATGTTCCGTTTGCAGAACCCCTGATGTGCTTAAACAGTAAAAAAAAAAACACAAGTGACAATTTTGGAAACTAGACTCCCAAGGAACTTTTCTAAATGTGCCCCCCTTTTGGAACTAATCTGTTTCCTGTAAAGTAAATTAGTAGTGCATGGAGGTGTGGTACAATTTGAAGCAATCCTTCATACACAGGCCAGGTTTTTCGGGGCAGGTGTCGCATTAATAAATGGTGTCCTTACGTATTCCCCTTTTGTAACACACTCGGCACCTTTTTTGCGATTTACCTTTTTTTCCAGTTTGCGGGACCTCCCACGGGAAATGCTGACCTGGTACAATACGCGCACCTTCAGTTCTGGAAGTACTGGGGCCCGCTCCTTCCTGAGCGCAAACATCAGGTGCTTGATCACTACCTCCTGGAACTAAAGGTACGACATATTGGTGTGGCGTGAACATCGTGACAGCAGGAAAGCGTTGAGCATTGCCATCTGTACGATGTGCACAGCCAGCTTTTTGTACCACACCTTTGCCTTTCTCAAAGCACTGTACAGTTGGAGGAGTTGATCAGAGAGGTCAGCACCCCCCATGTATTTGTTGTACCCCAGTACACAGTCCGGTTTGCAGACCTGTGTAGAGGTACCCCGTATAGTGCTGAGGGCATCACTTATCAAGCTCTGATAAGTGAACTGTGTCACTTATCAAAATTCGGCGGCTGCTAGATGTGGCGCAAAGGGAGTGGCGCAAGGAGGGGGTGAAAAAAAAAAAAAGGAAAACAGCCAGCACGAGATCTGATAAGCGAACTGTGTCACTTATCAAAATTCAGCGGCTGCTAAATATGGAAACGGAGGCGGCGCAAAAGCAGATGAAAAAAAAAAAAGGAGAAGGAAAACAGCCGGCGCGAGCTCTGATAAGTGAACTGTCACTTATCAAAGTTCGGCAGCTGCTAGGTGTGGCGCAAGGAGGGGGTGAAAAAAAAAAAAAAAAAAAAAAAAAGGAAACTGCTTCACTTATCAAAGTTCGGCGGCTGCAGGGTGTGCGCATGGAGGTGGCGCAAAGGGGGCTGAGAGCAGAGTGTTGATCGGTGAACAGCGTCACCAATCAACGCTCGGTGGCTGCTAAATGTGCGCACGGAGGCGGCGCAAAGGGGGGGTGGAGGGGGTAAAAAGAGGGGGAAGGGGGGAGGAAGAGAGATAGGGATCAACACTTATGGTTGTAGTCTCTTTTTTCTATCTTTTCTTTTTTCTTCAGCACTACAAGGCCCAGCACAGGAGGAGAGATCTGTTGTATGACCGCTCTGCAGGAATCCTCAGCAAGTGTGAGGACCCCTGCAGAGCAGTCACTCACAGGTCAGAGACAGGTGAGACAGGTCAGAGCGGTCAATTCGCTGCTGTGACCTGTGATTGGTGGGATCCATCATAACAAGATCCCACCAATCAGAGCTCTCCTGGTTACCCTGGCAACCTGCGTAGGATCGGAGCTTAGAGCTCCGATCCTAGGCAGGTCACAGCCAGGGCAGCAGCCAGGTCACCTGTAGGGCACAGCACGGTCACACAGCGGTCAGACTGCTGCGCCCTGTGATTGGCGCGATCGACGATGACATCGATTGCGTCAATCAGCTCCTGCTGGGCCTGTTCTGAGCCTCTTTCTGCAGGATCGGTGCTATTAGAGCACTGATCCCACAAGTCAGCAGCAAGGCACAGCGCTGCTGCGACGCGGCTGTGCCCTGCAATTGGCGCGATCGACGATGACATCGATCACGCCAATCCACTCCTGCAGGCCCTGCTAGGCCTGTCCTAGGTTCCGGCCTAGGATCGGTGCTATTCCAACACGAATCGGCAGGGCACAGCGCAGTAATACCGCGTCTGTGCCCTGCGATTGGCGCGATCGATCTGATCGGCGATCGCGCCAGTCCGGTGGGGGTCTGGATTATCCTAGGCCCCAGCCGAGGATCGAGTACATCGGTACTCGATCCTAGCCTGGGATCTCACTGTTTCAGCCAATCTGATTGGCTGAAACAGTGAGAAAGCCTGTGATTGGCTGTTCAGGATTGAACAGCCAATCACAGCGCTCGGGAGGCCGGATGGGGGAGGACACTGCCCGGGATGCCGACACCATCTTCCTAGAGGTAAGATGGCGTCGGAATTTTAATGCGATCACCGGGACTTAAGTCGCGATGTCGCATTAAAGGGCATGACGTACTATTCCGTCCCTAGGAATTAAGTACCAGGTCACATGGACGGAATAGTACGACGGATGGAATAAAGGGGTTAAAGAAAATGCAAGGCTCAAGAAGTGCTTGTAAATGGAACAGTCGAGGGTCATGATCTATCTATCCCAGTAGAGGATTTGTCAATGCAGAATCACATTGACAGTGACCACCCCCTCCCCCCCCCACATGCTTGTAATATACTAATAGGAAGGATCCGATCCACCTTGCTGCAGTGTAGAACGAGCCGGCTGTGTAGTTAGTATGTATTCACATGTTCAGTATTTGGTTATGCAGAAATCTACAGCCAACACAGTTTCCGCTGCATAGCCACAGAAGGATTTCAAATATTTTTCTTGCTACGTGCGATATATGGGAAACACTATATAGGTATTTGGATGTGATTGGAATACACTGTAGAATGCCCCATTCGCTTACACTAGATGATGAATGGCAGCAGATTTGATGAGGCTTCAGGTGCATAATCTACTTCTACTCTTGTCAAACCCTGAACATGTTAACATTTAACTGATGCAAGCTCGATAGAATTTGTGAGAGTCAACAGTCATTTCATGGCCTGTTCAGACAGTCCAACCAGACTTCCATGTGGACTGGGTGATAGAAGATGCTGCCAAAATGATATTCTGTTTACACAAGAAAATGTGCTGCAGAGAACGATTATCTCAATGCTAGCAGGAAAGCTCCAATAGCCCAGCAAGAGATTTTGCTCTTTCGTTGGTCAATTGCTGGCATGTTTACACAACCGAAAAGATGGACAAGTTTTCCATCTCGCTCACAATTATTGGCCATCTGAATGAGCCTCAACTCCTGTGTCTGAAAGTCCTGAACACTACCACCAGTGTGTGCGCATTAAAATAAACAGTTATTAGTTAAACCCCCAAAACCCCCCACACCAATAGCCCAAGATGCTTCTCTGTTAGGTAACTGAATAGGGCATCCTAGTGCAGTCTTAAAATCTACAATAAAGGCAGCGATTTACAAATCTGAAACAACCCATTTAAAATTGGTATGAAGTTAAAATTAGGAACATGTGGATCCTTGAGTTCTGCCACCAATTAGAGTCAATTGTCCACATCACTTCGCCTTGTCTGATCTTTAAAGGGAATCTGTCACCCCATTTTTGTGAGATCAGGTAAAGATATCACTCAATTGTGCGTCCCATAAGTAATCTATTGGTACCTATCATAGCCCCTGACACCCCAGCTTTGATGTAAAAATACCTTTGCAATCTTCGTTTCTCTGTATGCAAATAGACGCGGTCCGGTCCGATGGGCGGGGTTTATTCTCAACCCACCCCCCTCCTGTCTCACCCTACGCAATTGTTTTCTTCTTAGTGCGTTCATGGACGGTTTCTGCGCTTTGAAAAGGGCCCTCGCCAGTGCGCAGTATGCTTTGCCCAACAGTGGGCAAAGCATAAAATCAGTACTGCGCATGAACCAGTATTTTGCCTCACTTTCTATGCCCGGAAGTCATCCACTGGCGCATGCGCAGTGCCGATTTTATGCTTTGCCCACTGTTGGGCAAATACTGAGCGAGGGCCCTTTTCAACGTGCACGCGCGGAAACAGTACAGCGTCTGTGATATTCACAGATGAAGATACGTCAAGCAAGCCGAGGAGGGGGGGTGGAGAAGGAGATGCACATATTCATGACTTTAATGAGCGGTACCATGTGACCGCTGTAGGACGGAAGCGCTACGGAGACGCTGCAGATAGTGACGCGCCAGCGGAGGGGTGAGTATAGCGATATTTACCTGTCAAGTTCCACCGCTGCGTGCTGCTCCGACCTCCTAGTCCGACTCCTCTGGCTGTGAATGATCAGGCAGAGGGCGCGATGACGTCGTTAGTGCGCGCCGCGCCCTCTGCCTGATCATTCACTGCCGAGGACCCGGAAGAGGGAGCAGTGCGCAGCGGTGGAGCGGTCCGGTGACAGATAAATAAATATCTCAGGTGCCGGGGTCTTGAGCGAGCGGTGACACCGGCACCTGTCCCCCATAGCGCGCCAGTGTCATCGCCTGCTCAGGACACCGGCACCTGGCCCCCAGCGACGAGAGGTATGCCATTTTTTTTTTTTGCAGCAGCAGCATAAGGGACGTATACTATGGGGCATAATCTGTGGAGCATATGGGGGCAGAATCTGTGGAGCATATGGGGGCAGAATCTGTGGAGCATATGGGGGCAGAATCTGTGCAGCATATGGGGGCAGAATCTGTGGAGCATATGGGGGCAGAATCTGTGGAGCATATGGGGGCAGAAACTGTGCAGCATATGGGGCATAATCTGTGCAGCATATGGGGGCATAATCTGTGCAGCATATGGGGGCATAATCTGTGCAGCATATGGGGGCATAATCTGTGCAGCATATGGGGGCATAATCTGTGCAGCATATGGGGGCATAATCTGTGCAGCATATGGGGGCATAATCTGTGCAGCATATGGGGGCATAATCTGTGCAGCATATGGGGGCATAATCTGTGCAGCATATGGGGGCATAATCTGTGCAGCATATGGGGGCATAATCTGTGCAGCATATGGGGGCATAATCTGTGCAGCATATGGGGGCATAATCTGTGCAGCATATGGGGGCATAATCTGTGCAGCATATGGGGGCATAATCTGTGCAGCATATGGGGGCATAATCTGTGCAGCATATGGGGGCATAATCTGTGCAGCATATGGGGGCATAATCTGTGCAGCATATGGGGGCATAATCTGTGCAGCATATGGGGGCATAATCTGTGCAGCATATGGGGGCATAATCTGTGCAGCATATGGGGGCATAATCTGTGCAGCATATGGGGGCATAATCTGTGCAGCATATGGGGGCATAATCTGTGCAGCATATGGGGGCATAATCTGTGCAGCATATGGGGGCATAATCTGTGCAGCATATGGGGGCATAATCTGTGCAGCATATGGGGGCATAATCTGTGCAGCATATGGGGGCATAATCTGTGCAGCATATGGGGGCATAATCTGTGCAGCATATGGGGGCATAATCTGTGCAGCATATGGGGCATAATCTGTGCAGCATATGGGGGCATAATCTGTGCAGCATATGGGGGCATAATCTGTGCAGCATATGGGGGCATAATCTGTGCAGCATATGGGGGCATAATCTGTGCAGCATATGGGGGCATAATCTGTGCAGCATATGGGGGCATAATCTGTGCAGCATATGGGGGCATAATCTGTGCAGCATATGGGGGCATAATCTGTGCAGCATATGGGGGCATAATCTGTGCAGCATATGGGGGCATAATCTGTGCAGCATATGGGGGCATAATCTGTGCAGCATATGGGGGCATAATCTGTGCAGCATATGGGGGCATAATCTGTGCAGCATATGGGGGCATAATCTGTGCAGCATATGGGGGCATAATCTGTGCAGCATATGGGGGCATAATCTGTGCAGCATATGGGGGCATAATCTGTGCAGCATATGGGGGCTAATTGCAGATATGGGGATATCTGTGCAGCATATGGGGGCATAATCTGTGCAGCATATGGGGGCATAATCTGTGCAGCATATGGGGGCATAATCTGTGCAGCATATGGGGGCATAATCTGTGCAGCATATGGGGGCATAATCTGTGCAGCATATGGGGGCATAATCTGTGCAGCATATGGGGGCATAATCTGTGCAGCATATGGGGGCATAATCTGTGCAGCATATGGGGGCATAATCTGTGCAGCATATGGGGGCATAATCTGTGCAGCATATGGGGGCATAATCTGTGCAGCATATGGGGGCATAATCTGTGCAGCATATGGGGCATAATCTGTGCAGCATATGGGGGCATAATCTGTGCAGCATATGGGGGCATAATCTGTGCAGCATATGGGGGCATAATCTGTGCAGCATATGGGGCATAATCTGTGCAGCATATGGGGGCATAATCTGTGCAGCATATGGGGGCATAATCTGTGCAGCATATGGGGGCATAATCTGTGCAGCATATAGGGGCATAATCTGTGCAGCATATAGGGGCATAATCTGTAGATCATACGGGGGCATAATCAGGGGAGCATATGGGGGCATAAACTGTGGATCATACGGGGGCATAATCTGTGCAGTTTATGGGGGCCTAATCTATCGAGCATATGGGGGCATAATCATTTTTCACCCTAGGCTTATATGCGAGTTAATACGTTTTCCCAGTTTTTTGTGGCAAAATTAGGGGGGGGGGGGTCGGCTCATACACGGGTCGGCTTATACATGAGTATATACGGTAGTACAATTCTCACCTTTCCTTTAGAAGAACGTTCTTCATTATTTGGATTCTCTTTGTCTACAACAGCTTTGTACTCCCAAAACACATATTCATTGTTTGGCTCCTTCAAACTGTATTGGGCCAGTTTAGAAATTGTAAACCCACTTATCTATATAAAACAGAAGTAAAAGTTACAAAAGAAGTTAAAGCCAAAACAATGCATTTTATAGGCATGAAACAAAACAAGAAACATTTAATAGCTAAAAACCACAGTACATACAGCAACCTTAAAAATACACTAGTCATGACATTAAAAGCAAAAAACGTAATACCAAAGTGCTTTATCTGAACAAAGGCCTTAAATTTAAAATGTGTTTTGTGAAATCCGTCACATACTAGACACCACTTTATGCATGACGTACATGTGTGCCACATCCGTGCAATATTACAGATATTTATTATGGCTATGTTTTTCATACATGAGCTGCATGTCATTGCCTTCATGTTCCACACACCCTTTACACCACATCTCAGGTAGATTTTTACAAGAACAGCAAATACAAATAAAGTGAATATTTACACAGCACATCCTCCAGTTATTTTTCATTTATTTTATTATTTCTGTTTATACATGAAAAATATTCAGAATTGAGAGTCCTCAGTGGTTGATACCTTTTAATGGCTAACTGAAAAGATGGTAACAAATTGCAAGCTTTTCAGACTACTTAGGTCTCTTCATCAGGCAAAGACTAATACAAAATCTGAAGAATCACATTTATCACACTGAGGACTCTCAATTCTGAATATTTTTCTATCTACCGGCTAACATGGTACAAAGATATATATCTTTCCTGTTTATACATGTAAATTTAAATACATGAAAAGTGTGTCACATCCCCCCCCTCCTCACTTTCCTGTCTGGCCGCAGTGGCTGCAGAGCAGAAGCCTCTCTGTTGTGCCCTCTGTACAGAAGGAAGAGACTACACACTACAGAGGTCTATCATTCAGTCCCCTGGCCGCAGAGGTTAAAGATCGGCAGTGGTCAGGTTCCTGGAAGGCTAGTAATGAAGTGTGCCTTGGGTGTCATGCCTTTTCAGTCAGCCAAATGAAGGGCAAACCCTTTAACCTTTTTCTTCTTTGTGGGCCTTCTGAAGACTAGGGATCATGAGGAAGACACTATATACTAAAACAATGAGGGCAACTACATTTATTGATTCTTAAATTTAATCCTTTCTAGGTTAGAGTACCTTTAAATCTGATCACAATACTCTAATCGATCACTTACACTGTCTCCAGAACAAGAACTACTGATACAGGCTCTATAAAGAATGGACTGCTACTCTTCATTTATCTGTGATAACTTAAAGTGACAGATTTCAAAAATATAAGAGGGAATTGCTGCTATAACTAAATAGACCAAAGCCATGAAAAAAAATAAAAAACGTTTATTTTATTCAAGATTCCAATAATAAAAAAAAAGCTTGGGTCAGGACCCAGGATTCAATGGCCAAGCCATCAAATACAGGGCCCCAGAGTTCTGGTGGTAAATCGGACCCTGAGAAAGCAGGTCCGGTCAATCTGGTAGTTACCAAGGAATGTCTGCGACCAGTCGGACCAGTTCTGCGTATCACGCTCGGCGTGGCCAGTCCGGCGCAACTAGGATCACCGGTACCCCCTCCGCCTTGATTTTCCCGATGTTCTTCGGAATCAAGGGCAATGGTGGAAAAAGGGAAGACAGAAGCGACTCCATGGAAGGACCAGCGTGTCCACTCAGATAGCTCTCGGGTCCCAGTCCGAGCCACAAACTCAGGCATCTTGGCATTGAACCAGGATACCATCAGGTCCATGTCCTGAGTACCCCAGTGAAGACAGATCTGCTGGAAAATCCCGAATGGAGAGACCACTCACCCGAAGCTAGGCCTTGACTGCTGAGGAAATCCGTGGCCCAGTTTTCCACTCCTGGTATGTAAACAGCCGAAATTACCGAGTGGTTCTGTTCGGCTCAGCGAAGGATGTGTTCCACCTCGCGCATCGAGTGCCCCCTTGACGACTGATGTAAGCGACAGTCGTGGCATTGTCCGACTGGATACGGATGGGGCGGCCTACTAGGAGACGATGGAAGCGCTGCAGGGAGAGCCGAATCGCTCGGATTTACAGGACATTGATGGGAAAAATGATAATTACTTACCGGTAATTTGATTTTCCAGAGACATGACAGCACCGACATGAGAGTATGGTATCCGCCCCCAGGAACAGGAAACCTGCAGCAGAGATAAAAGAAGGGGGGCGGTACCTCTCCCTCAGTTTGTTTCAGAGTATGCAAGGTAACTGCCAAAATTAGTCGTTATATATACACATATACTAGCATATTTACGACATCTACCTTCTTTATATATCAATTTATATATGCATATTTATATATTTTTTTTTTTGTGAGTCACACAACCATCACCAAGATAGGGCGGGAATTAATACGGTGCTGTCATGGCTCTGGAAAATCAAATTACGGTAAGTAATTATCATTTTTTCCCTTCCCCATGACAGCACCGACATGAGAGGAAGAAATAGAAGAGCCTCCTAGGGTGGGACAACAGCAGATAACACCTTTCTACCAAAGGCTAAATTCGAGAGACCTAAATCTAGCCTATAATGACGAAAAAAGGTGGAGGGTGACGACCATACCGCTGCCCTGCAAATTTGTTCTATTGACGCATTTGCCCGTTCGGCCCAAGATGTCGCAACAGCCCTTGTGGAGTGAGCCGTTACACCCAGTGGGGGAGTCTGACCTGACGAAGAATAAGAAAGTGAGATATCCATGCGTAGCCACAGTGCAATTGTAGCTTTTGAAGCTTTTTTACCCTGTTTATCCCCTGGAAGGAGACAAAAAGGGCTGACGACTGTCGCCAAGATTTTGAAACTTCTATATATTGAAGTAGGCAACGTCTTACATCTAATCAATGAAAGGTTTGCTCTCCCTGGGATTTTGGGTTGGCACAAAACAAGGGCAAAATTATCTCTTGGTCCCTGTGAAATTTTGTATTAACCTTCGGGAGGAAGGCTGGGTCAGTTCTTATGATCACTGTCATCCATAAAGGTAGTATATGGGGGATTTACAGAAATAGCTTGAAGCTCGCTGACTCGCCGAGCTGACGTCAGGGCAACCAAGAGCACTGTTTTTAGTGTTAGAGCCTTTATCGAAATAGATGGGATAGGCTCAAACGGGTTTGTAGTTAATGCATTTAATACTAAATTGAGATCCCAGGGAGCTACCTTAGGTACAAATTTCGAGGGTCTGGCTGAAAAAGAGGCCCGAATGAATCTACAGATCCATGGGTGGTCAGCCAGTTTTTTGTCAAATAGCGCACCTAGTGCCGAGACTTGCACCTTTAGGGTGCTTGTGGACAACCCTCTTTCCAGGCCTTTTTGTAGAAATTCTAGGATCTCCGTCATCGGGACCATCTGGACTGTCCCCAAAAACCGTCGTCCTGAGAATTCTAAGAATTTTTGCCAGATTTTATAATATTTGGCCGAGGTGACTTTTTTCCTACTAGTGAGCAAGGTGGTCACCAAGGGTCCTGAGAACCCTTTTGCTAATAGGAGTCCCCTCAAGTTCCAGGCAGTGAGGTGTAGACTGTGCACCTGAGGATGTTCCACTGGTCCCTGGTATAGTAGATTGGGAACATCGGGTAAGATCCATGGGTCCGAGGCAGACATGCGTGTGAGCCATGTGAACCACGCTCTCTTCGGCCAGAAGGGCGCTATAAGAATTACACGGCTCTTGTCTTCCCGTATTTTTCTCAGGACTACTGGTATTAGAGGAAACGGTGGAAAGGCATATGCCAGTTTGAATTTCCAGCGGTTTGTAGTAGCGCATCTACTCCTTCTGGTTGTTCTCTCGGGTTCAGGGAGTAGAATCTGTTCACTTTTCGATTTTCTTTTGTAGTGAACAGGTCCACTTCTGGTCTACCCCAGCTGGCACAAATTTTCCCAAATATGTTCTGATTTAGGGACCATTCTCCTTGGTGCAGTAGATGCCGACTTAGAAAATCCGCCACCGTATTGTCTGTCCCTTTTAAGTGTGTGCTCGACAGGGATAACAGGTTGTTTTCTGCCCATGCGAATAACTCTTGCTTCCGCCATCAGGGATGGTGATCTCGTACCTCCTTGTCGATTTATGTAGGCTACTGTCGTGTTGTTGTCTGACAGTATTGTGACGTGTCTTCCTTGTACCTCTTTTCCCACCTGATAAAGTGCCAGCCTCACCGCTGTTAGCTCTTTCAAATTGGAGGATGTTTCCCTCATTGAGGGTTCCCATAGGCCTTGTACAAGCCGTCCTGTTAGATGTGCTCCCCATCCTGAGGGACTTGCATCTGTGGTCAATATCACCTAGTTGTGAATTGACCAGGGCATAGCTCTTTTGAGGTTTTCGGGTTGTAGCCACCATTCCAATGAGCTGAGGACCTGTGACGTTAGGGTGAATCGTCGATTTAGGCTGGTCGGATCTTTTGCCTGTTCGGCTAAGATTTGCTTTTGCAGGTCTCTTGTGTGGCTTTGTGCCCACTGGACCGCTGGTATTGTTGCTGTTAATGTTCCCAACAATGACATTGCTTGTCAGATTGTTATGGCCTGCTCGACCTCAACTGTTGTATCTTGTGTTGAATGGAGTCTATTTTTCTGTCTGGGAGGACACATTGTTGTTTGCAGGAATCTAACACTATTCCCAAGAATTCTTGTTTTCTGGCTGGGATTAGCTTTGACTTTCTCTCGTTTATTATCCAGCCTAAGCTGGTTAGGATTTCTAGCATCCTTTTTATTGCGTTCCTGCATTCTCCTTCGGTATTTGCTATTACTATGAAGTCGTCCAAATAGGGTACCAGTAATATGTCTTCTTTCCTCACAAAAGATGCCACTTCTGAAATTAATTTCGTGAATATACGGGGAGCAATGCATTTGATATAGATGTCTCTAGTCGCCATATCCCCTGATGAATCCTGAAAGGAGGAAACGCGTTGGGAAAGGGCCTTATCTACTCTGGAAATGACCAGATGCATATTTTATTAGGAGATGAATTTTGGAGCGCATATCTCCATTCAAATGGGTGAGATCATTCCTTTTATACATACTGTCTCACACACGTTTGATTGCGTTCCAGACAAATGACTTATAAATGAGCGATGCATACACTTGCATTTAGGTAGTCAATTTCTTGCTCTTGCGGTGCAGAGCAAACTATAAGTTGTCTGGTTTATATTTATATCTCCTATATTTTGTAGTCCCTATTGGACTTTACTCTCTGATTATATCATGTATCCTCACTGTTTGTTTGGAGGATGGTAATTGTCTGTGTGTCCCCTTTTTAACATTAGGTTCATTAAATGTTAAGTTTTACATCCCCAATTCTTTTGCTGCTATACAATATACGGGGTGCCACCGATATCCCGAAGGGAAGACATTGGTACTGCAGATGAGTAGGGACCTGCGCAATCTGTACCAACAATCTTAGATATTTTTGATGTTCTTCCCAGATTGGTACATGGTAGTATGCATCTGTCAGATCGATCACTGCCATGTAGCAGCCCGGTTCTAGCAACTTCACTGTTGATCTTAATGTCTCCATTTTGAACTTCTCTACTCGGATGTATTGGTTTAATGCTTTTAAGTTGAATATTACTCTCAGGGAGCCATCTGGTTTTGGAGTAAGAAACAGGGTACTGTAGAACCCTTTTCCTACTTGATGACTTGGTACTTCCACTAACACTTTCTTTTCCATAAGGAGGGTGATTTCTTTTTCCATCGTGGCTTGGTTCTTCTTGGCGACCTGAGTTATCTTTAGCCGCTGTGGTGGGAGGTTGAGAAAACTTAGTCGTAGGCCTTCGGATAGTAGATTGGTTACCCACCGTGAGGCGGGCAATGTTTCCCATGATGTACAAATTTTCTCAGTCTTCCTCCCACCGGAGTCTTGGCGTCATTGACGTTTAGTATCTGATCTGGGAGGGCCCTTGAAGAGGAATCCTTTCTCCTTTCTCTCTCCCAAGGTCTGCCCCGGATAGACCTCATCTGGCCGACTTCTGCCCCCCCTATTCCTTGCTCCACGAAAGGACGAGCGAGCATCACTCCAACGACGTCTTGAAACAGGCGGTAGCGGAAATCGTTTCTTCTTATCCAATGCTTTTTCCAATATCTCATCCAATGTTTTTCCGAACAGGTATTGCCCCTCACAGGGAATTGCGCAGAGTTTTACTTTCGACTGGAAGTCTGCCGTCCAATTTTTCAGCCATAATGCCCTGCGACCTGAATTAGAGAGAGCGCATGCACGGACGGCACCTCGCACGGAATCCACCGCTGCATCTGCTAGGAACCCTGCCACTTTTTGTAGTGACGGTATTACGTCCAATAGCTCCTCTCTTGGGCATTTATTCTTAATCTGCTCACTGAGCTCTTCCAACCATTTGACCATGGCCCTAGCGGTGCAAGTGGCGGCTACCCCGGTTTAATTGACCAGGCCGATGCTTCCCATGCAGATTTTAAAAAAGCATCCGCTTTTTTATCAAGGGGGTCTCTCAAGGCCCCCATGTCCTCGAATGGTAACGCTATTCCTTTAGATGTACTAGCAATGGCGGCATCTAGTTTAGGGGCTTTTTCCCATTCCCCACAAATTTCCTCAAACGGATATTTCCGTTTCAATGCTTGTGGCACAGACATCTTCTTATTGGGTTTCTTCCACTCTTTTTTAATCAATTTTAATAGATTTTCATGGAAGGGAAAAACTTTACGTTTTTCCCCTCTAAATTACTGAACATAGAGTCATGTATCGAAAGATGCTCTTTTGGCGTCTCAACCCCCATGGTAGATCTAACCAATTTTAATAATTTTCCAATGTCCTCGGACAAAAAATAAGGGAGACCA
The DNA here is from genome assembly GCA_033576555.1 of Oophaga sylvatica. Taxonomy (NCBI): domain Eukaryota; kingdom Metazoa; phylum Chordata; class Amphibia; order Anura; family Dendrobatidae; genus Oophaga; species Oophaga sylvatica. Next base: position 685,253,471 of record JARQOD010000001.1, read on the forward strand.
TATTCCTCGTCTGAGGAATCTCGGTCTGAGCTTCCAGAGAGTCTTAACTCCGTTGGTTCGCCATCCGACTCTACGTCACTTTGTTCCATAGGAGGGGTGGGGGGAGGAGGGCCTGAACTGACTGGCGTGTGCTGTTTTAACTCCTCTTTAACTGTTGTTTTTACTTCCTGACGAATGACGGCTCTAATATTCTGTAACAAGGACGGTGATTCCTCCGCTACCGTTTTCTGCACACATGAGCGGCACAACCGTTTATTGTAATCTCTGGGAAGCGTCTTTTTACACAAAGCACACGCTTTGTTTTTTTGTTTGGCCGTAGCTTTCCTGCCCTAGGGAGAGGGGAACAGGGTAAAGGCCATCACTATATGTTTCATCGCCTTACAAAGGCACTCACCCACCGACCCCCTGGTACCACAGCGGTCTGCTGGCCTCCCTCCTCTGGCACGCGCTCCTCATCTGCGCCTTCCATTCTCCAGTCGCCGTGATGTGAAGCGCTTCTGCAGTGGACTCTGCTCAGCTTATGCGTCGGTCTCAGCCTGGACAAGTAGTCCAGCTATTTCCTGCCCTCAGGCAGGTTATGTATGCGAGGGGGGGGTTCAGGGGGAAGAGCGGTGTGCGCGCCTCTGGAGCGACTTCCGCCCGGAAGTGTCCAGCACACAGCTTCTCCCGGCGTGTAGCGTCACTTCCGGTGCGACCGGAAGCCGCCCCACTCAGTCGGCGCCAGCGTCGTGGTGGACACGCCTCCCCCGGCTCTGCCTCCTGCTCGGAGCGACTGCCGGGGAGTCCACCGGGGGGCGAGACGCGGCCAGGCAGCCCCCAAGAAGCCGGGATAAAGAGCGCGCGCCGCCGCGCTCAGCTGCGATGCCTCCCCTCAGGACCTCGGTCTCTAGACCGGCCATCCAGGGGAAGATTCCCCTACAGGTACTCTGTCCCATAGGCATCCACCTGCAGGAACAGGAAACCAAAACTGAGGGAGAGGTACCGCCCCCTTTTATCTCTGCTGCAGGTGTCCTGTTCCTGGGGGCGGATACCTTACTCTCATGTCGGTGCTGTCATGGGGAAGGGAAAAACTTGATTCCTGAGAAGACCAACTCCCTTGGGCAGTGTGATGAAAAACAGCTCACCACCCAAGAAGGCTGGCGTCGCTAGTGACCACCGGCCAATAGATCGGGAGAAAGGACTTCCCTTGGAGTAGGGAGGACTCGGGGAGTCAGCCGACACGGTCGAACGAGGGAAAAGGGGCTTTTGTCCAAAGCATCCAAAAGTGCATGTTGAAGAGGACGAAGGTGCAGCTGCGCAAATGGAATAATTACGGCTACCATCTTGCCGAGGACCCGCATACCGAAACGGATGGAACGAGGAGATAGTTGGCAGACTGGCCGGGTCCCCTACTGAAGGGCTAAGACCTTGTCCCGAGGGAGAATCGTCAATCCTCGGGAAGTGTCCAGAACCATGCCCAGGAAGGAAATCTGCCAAGCTCGAACGGAAGATTTTTTTCACGTAAGATCAACCAGCCTACCCGAGAAAGAGTATCCAATGAAATGAGAATGCACTCCACGCAGGCTTGGAAAGACGGCCCTTTGATCAGTAAGTTGTCTAGGTAAGGGAGGACAACTAAGCCCCGAGAGTGTAGAATGGACATAACGGCAGCCATGACCTTCGTGAACACCCTGGGGGCGGTGGCTAGGCCGAATGGCAAGGCCGTGAACGGAGAATGTTCTCAGTGTACGGCGAAGGAAAGGAACTTTTGGTAAGGGGAGGAGAAGGCGGGCGGGGAGATTGGGATGTGAAGATACGTATCCCGAATGTCGATGTGGCTAGGAACTCGCCCTGCTCCATCGAGGAGATGACGGAACGGAGAGACTCCATCCTGAAATGCAGGACTGACAAATTTGTTTAGAAGCTTTAGGTTCAGGATGGGTCAGACTATACCATCTTTCTTTGGGACCACGAACAGATTTGAATAGAAGCCCTCGAACCTGTCATTCACCAGAACCGGGGTAATGACTTGGCGGAGTGACTCGATGGCTTGGAAAAATGATCGTGCTCTTGTTCCCACTTTGGGAGGACGGGAAACAAAAAAACCGGGATGGAGGAGAAGAAAATTCTATTTTGTACCGGAGGAAACCAGATCCCTGACCCACTCGTCGGGAACGACGGAGAGCCAGGCATGGTGAAACAGGAGTAGGCGGCCGCCTACTCTGCTGGTATCGAGGCCTGTGGACTCTTATCCCTGTGAAAGGGGCGCCTCGAACCGGGGGAGCTGGCCATAGAGGACCAACCGTAATTGTTGCAAAAGGACCGGAATGGTGTCTACAGCTGTCGGCGGATAGGGCGCCTAACTTTCTGGTATTTTGGATGCAGTGTCCGCTTGCCAGTTCCTGAGCCATAGCGCCCTTCTAATAGCTACAGCGTTAGAGGCTGCAAGCGCAGAGCAATTAGCCACGTCTAGGGAGTCGTTTATCAAATAGTCGCCGGCCAAGGGAATTTGATTGGCCAGTTCTGCTACCTCTGAAGGAAGATCACTCTTCTGTATGGCCTTATGCAGGGAATCAGCCCAGGAAGCCATGGATTTGGCTACCCAAGTCGCAGCAAAAGAAGGAAAAAAGTGCCGAGCCTGATTCTGTCCATTGTTTGCGAAGGTCAGATGAGAAGGGAAATCTGGTCTCAAGAGATCTCTGACCTGCAAAACGTTTGTCTGGCCACTCCCTATGTCGCCGTACTACGTCCTGGAACTCAGGGTGATTGGCAAACACCCTATGAGGACGTTTGGTCCTTTTGAAGGACACTGTTTTCCGCGTGGGAAGTACTAGGCTCTTCGTCAACCTGCAACAACTGGTTGACGGCCTCATTGAGGCTATCCACTGTAGCCTGATAACCTGGTGACTCTAGTTCAAGGAGCCCATCAGACTCAGAATAGGAGTTGTGTTCGCTATAAGTCCCTGGAGAGGGAGAGCGAGAAACGGAGCTACCGGAAGCCGAGGCGCCAGAGGGCCTGGGGGACGAGCTATGAACCAGTTTCCTAGATGCTTGTCTGTGTTTTAATCAAGAATGGCCCCTGCAGGCCGATGGTTCCCCTGATGTATGGGACAGGCGGATTAGTGGTGATCTTGGCGTGATCCTGAAGGGACTCAATTGCCTTAGTTAGGGAAGCCATAGATTGCAATAATGATGAAACCCACTCCGGGGGACTAGACATAGTGGAATTGGACGCGGTGTGTGGCTCCTGAGCGCATTTAGGGTTGCAAGCATCACGGAGCGGAGTATTATGTCCCCTTGGTAACGCAGCCTGATAGGAGGTGCATGAAGCAAAAAAACAACTGTTTTGCTGGACTTGTTGTAGGTGTGGACATGCTGTACCCGTTATCTCCCAATATACTGCAGGGAAGGCTATGTGTGTGCAGCTGCAGATCAGCAGAGCACTTTGAGTGGAAAAGGGAGGGGGGCCTGAGGGCAGTGTAGAAGAGCACTTACCCGGGTCGTGTGCCCCTGTGGCCCCCCCCCCGATGAAAAACTTACCGCCGGAAGCCTGGAGGGAGTGAGAAGCAGAGCTGCCACTCTGCATGCAGGTCAGGGCTCCAACAGGGATGATACAGGAACCCTCAATCCATCGTCCCCTTTGAAGGGGAGGTGGAGAGGGACCGTCCACAGCTCCCTGCAGCACCGCTGTTCCATCAGTAGTGGTGCAGTGGGAGCAGCCCGGACGCCATGAGGGCCTTTGTGTATCCTAAGATTTCACCCCCCTAGGATTTCACAGGGCTATGTCGGGCTGTAGCCTGGCTCAGAAGGGGGTACATGGTTGGTCCGTGTTCCCATCTGTTGAGGGGAGATCGGCGCCCGGAAGGGAACCGTTGCCCCTAGAATAGCTCAGGCCTGGCATCCCACGTCACAGGAGAGGATACTGGGAAGCAACACTCCCCATACTCACCTGCTGTTGGTTGGGGGGAGATCGGCCCCTTGAAAGGTTCCGTTGCCCCAGTCATCCTCGTGAAAAAGGGTTTGAAAAAAAAAAAAATTTTAAATTTGAAAGATAAAATAAAGTATGGTCTGAATAGCAGATCCATGTGCCTCCTACGGACACTAAGCATGAACTGGTTTGATCTGGAGCCAGTGGGTGGTGTATACTGCAGAGGAGGAGCTAATCCTTTTTGTATTCACTTAGTGGCAGCAGCACACACCCATGGTCCTGTGTCCCCCAATGTGGCGAAGGAGAAAGTACTCTCGGAGTGATATCTTTATTAGCTAACCAGAAAATAATATACCGTACATACTCGAGTATAAGCCGAGATTTTCAGCCCATTTTTTAGGGCAGAAAGTCCCCCTCTCGGCTTATACTCCAGTCATACACCGGAGGGGGGGTCGGCGGGGGGAGGGGGAGCACAGCTGTCCTATATACTCACCCCCTCCTGGCGCGGTCTCTGCAGCCCTGCTCTTCTCCCACGGTCTCCGGCGCCTGTGTTCAGCGGTCCTGTGGTACCGCTCATTAAAGTCATGAATATGCACATATTCATGACTTTAATGAGCGTTAACATGTGACCGCTGTAGTTAGGCATAGCGCCGGAGACCGTGGGAGAAGAGCTGGGGCTGCAGAGACCGCACCAGGAGGGGGTGAGTATATTTCATATTCACCTGTCCCCGTTCCACCGCTGCTCGCCGCTGTGTCCTCACGTCCTCTAGCTGTGAATGTTCAGGTCAGAGGGTGCGATGACTTGGTTAGTGCGCGCCGCGCCCTCTGCCTGAGCATTCACTGCTGGAGGACCCGGAAGACAGCGGCGCGCAACGGTGGAACGGGGACAGGTGAATACTGCAGGTGCCGGGGCTTGAGCCAGCCGTGACATCGGCACCTGTCCCCCATAGCGCGCCGGTGTCCCCGCCTGCTCAGGACACCGGCACCTGGCCCCCAGCGACAAGAGGTGAGTATGTCATTTTTTTTTTCATTTGCAGCAGCAGCATAAGGGACCTTGTGGGGCATAATACATGGGGCAGCACATGGGGCATAATACATGGAGCATCTTGTGGGGCATAATACATGGGCAGCATTTGGGGCATAATACATGGGCAGCATTTGGGGCATAATACATGGGCAGCATATGGGGCATAATACATGGAGCATCTTTTGGAGCATAATACATGGGCAGATAATGTGGCATAATACATGGGGTAGCATATGGGGCACAATCTATGGAGCATCTTGTGGGGCATAATACATGGAGCAACTTGGGGGCATAATACATGGGCAGCATATGGGGCATAATACATGGAGCATCTTGTGGGGCATAATACATGGAGCATCTTGTGGGGCATACTACATGGAGCATCTTGTGGGGCATAATACATGGGCAGCATATGGGGCATCTTGTGAGGCATAATATATGGGGCAGCATATGGGGCTCCTGATTCAATATGGCTATTCAAAAACATTTAACCTACTTTAATTTTACTTTTATTGGTGTCTATTTTTAATTTTGAAATTTACCAGTAGCTGCTTCATTTTCCACCCTAGGCTTATACTCAAGTCGATTTCCCAGTTTTTTTGTTGCAAAATTAGGGGGGGTCGGCTTCTACTCGAGTATATACTGTTTACAGTGCAGATAGAAAGAAACAGCTGATCTATGGGTGTGCTGCAATCTCACCTTCTGCTACCGCTAAAGCTATACACATGAAAAGTAAATAGAAAAGTGATTGAAACCCCTTTAAAGGCTGAAATAAATCTTATATTTCTGTAAGAAAGTTACCGTATACAGCACGTAACAAAATACTGATACCAGAACATACCCAGGATCCTAAGTAAACAGGAAGAACGGGCTCCTTTCTTTGCTGAAGGAAGAAAACCACCATGAGTGCAGCTACGTAGGGTGGTAAACCCCCTTCTTCAGGCCTATCAATGCAGCACAACTGTTAAATAGATATAAAAAAAAAAAATTAGAGAAAACATATCACCAATTTAATTCGTAGACCTCACAACAGTATTTCTACTAACCAGTATCTAGTCTATTATTTCTAAACACTGTTTTTCGGTGATTACTTTGTATCTCTGTTCATACTGCACCCACACACACAAATGATACACCATTTGAAATGTAAACTTGCCCCCTTCAGCAAGAAAATAGACAAACACATCAACGGTTTGATCACAAAATACAGTTTAAACATTAATTTTCATAAACCTGCAGTAAGGAAAAATGACCTGCAGGTGGCACCACAGTATCCCAAAGCACAGTACCACAAAGCAGCTTACAGATATCACAAACAAATCCAAACATTTGCCTTGGGGGCTTTTCAGCTTGCCGAACTGCTTGCCCAGCCTATTTTAGCCGAATTGGAGGATTGCACAATCCACTGCAGGTGAGGCACATATGCAAAACACATTTGTAAACATGCACTACCTATTGAATTGCACACTTGCTCCGTTCATACGCCACCCACACAAACAAATGATACATCATTTGAGAGGTCAAATGACCTGCAGGTGGCAGCACACTACCACAAAACTGCTTACAGACATCACAAACAAATCCAAACATTTGCCTTGGGGTCTTTCCAGCTTGCCCAGCCTATTTCAGGCACATTGGAGGATTGCACACGTCACTGCAGGTGAGTTACATACGCAAACATTTTTATACATGCACTGCTTTTTCGGTGATTACTTCGTCCCACACACACACAAATGATACAGCATTTGAAAGGTAAACTTGCCCCCTTCAGCAAGAAAAGAGCCAAACAAACCACACATTCACAATTTTATCACTAAATACAGTTTAAACGTTTATTTTCATAAACCTACAAAAAAGACACAGTGACCTGCAGGTGGCAACTCAACCAGAAGACATTTTTGGCCTCTACTTATGAAACCAATTTATTGTATTACCAATCTACATATATAAATACCTGTCTGTGTTCATCATCTCATGAAATACATTTACATTTCACCAGCTTGCTTTTTCTGAAATTGCCTGCGCCCCGACGACCAATGTGCAAATATTTTGCACGGGCCAAGCTAATCCTATGTATTTGAAAGAAAAAGCTATGGACGCTAACACGCAAAGTTTGTTTCTTAGGCACAGTCAGCTGAAATGTGCAAGTAGCCTATAACTTAAATGTGGTTTCTGGAGTAAGGCCCTACATTGCTCTTATAGCCGGTTGGTGAGCCCAAAAGTACATCGAGTCAGTATATACATTAGTATATGTCGTGTGCCTACCCCTTCAATGTATACTGTAAAGTTGCCATAGGCGATCATACAGTTTGCATAGGTATTTTAGGTTATGAGAAAGCACATCTGACTGAACATTCCAATACATAGGGCCACTGCACAGAAGTTTAAACAATGCAGTATGTTTGTTTCTTTACAATGGGTTCCTATGGTGGATGGTGCCTGACAATGGGCACAAAAGCAGTCTTTTCAAATAAACTCAATATTGGGAGAACCCTCCACTAGATTAGTAAGACTTACCTTTGCCCAATATCGGAAAGCCACCACAAGAGGTACAAGCTTTGATTCTTTTCTGCCCAAGGCAGCCAAAAGGTTGGTGGCAAGACAAGCATTTTCATTGCCCGCACTCACTTTACATATAAGGCCACTATGAGGGGAAAAAAAAAAAAAAACAAGAACAGAACAATGACTAACTGATATAGCTTACTCAACTTTCACACATTCTACACCGACTGGGATAGAAGGGTATAGCAAAAACACCCAATTTTAGGTTTATGCAGAAAACGTTAATTCTCGTGACATATTGTACTTCATGTTAGTGGTAAAATTTCTTCAATATAACTTGCACTTATTTCGGAAAAAAAACGGAAATATGGCGAAAATTTAGCAATTTTCAAACTTTGAATTTTTATGCCCTTAAAACAGAGAAATATGTCACACAAAAGAGTTAAACATTTCCCAAGTGTCTACTTTACATCACCAAAATTTTTGGAAACAATTTTTCTTTGTTAGGAAGTTATAAGTGTTAAAAGTTGACCAGCGATTTCTCATTTTTACAAACACCATTTTTTCTTTCTTTTAGGGACCACATCACGTTTGAAGTCAATTTGAGGGGTCTATATGATAGAAAATACCCAAAAGTGACACCACTCTAAAAACTGCACCCTCAAGGTGCTCAAAACCACATTCAAGAAGTTTATTAACCCTTCAGATGCTTCACAGTAATTTTTGTAATGTTTAAAAAAGATGAACATTTAACTTTTTTTCAGAAAATATTTCTTCAGATCAATTTTTTTTTTTATTTTCCCCAAGGTTAAAAGGAGAAATTGGACCGCAAAAGTTGTTGTGCAATTTGTCCAGAGAACGCAGATACCCCATATGTGGGTGGGGGGTTAACCACTGTTTGGGTGCACAGCAGAGCTCTGAAGGGAAGGAGCGACGTTTGACTTTTCAATGCAAAATTGGCTGGAATTGACATAGGAAGCCATGTTGCGTTTGAAGAGCCCCTGATGCGCCTAAAAAGTGGAAACCCCCCACAAGTGACACCATTTTGGGAAGTAGACCCCCTAAAGAACTTTTCTAGATGTGTGGTGAGCACTTTGAACCCCCATGGGCTTCACAGAAGTTTATAACGTAGAGCCATAAAATTCAAAAATCATTTTTTCCACAAAAATGATCTTTTCACCCCTAATTTTTATTTTCCCCAAGGGTAACACACAGCCACAAGTTATTGTGCAATTTGTCCTGAGTATGCTGATACCCCATATGTGGGGGTAAACCACTGTTTAGGCGCATGGCAGAGCACGGTGGGGAAGGAGCGCAGTTTAACTTTTTCAACGCAAAATTGGCTGGAATGGAGATCGGACGCCATGTCACGTTTAGAGAGCCCCTGATGTGCCTGAACATTGAAAAACCCACACAAGTGACCTCATTTTGGAAACTAGACCCACCCAAGGAACTGGTCTAGAAGTGTGGTGAGAACTTTGAACCCCAAGGTGTTTCACTAAAGTTTATAACGCAAGAGCGTGAAAAAAAAAAAAAAATTTTTTTCCACAAACATGATTTTTAGACCCCAATTTTTTATTTTCCCAAAGGTAATAAAAGAAATTGGACCCCAAGAGTTATTGTGCAATTTATCCAGAGTACGCCAATACCCCATATGTGGGGGTAAACCAAGGTTTGGGCGCATGGTAGAGCTAGGGAGGGAAAGAGCAGTGACTTTCAATGTAGAATTGGCTGGAATTGAGATCAGACGCCATGTCACGTTTGGAGAGCCCCTGGGAAACCCCCCCAATTCTAACTCCAACCTCAATACACCCCTAACCCTAATCCCAACCCTAAACCTAATCATAACCCTAACGGGAAAATGGAAATAAATACATTTTTTAATTTTATTATTTTTCCCTAACTAAGGGGGGTTTGATTTACTATTTATAGTGGGTTTTTATGATTGGCAGCAGTCACACACTAAGACACTTTTTATTGCAAAAAAATAGTTTTTGCATAACCACATTTTGACAGCTATAATTTTTCCATATTTTGGCCAACTAAGTCATGTGAGGTCTTGTTTTTTGTGGGATGATTTAACGTTTTTATTGGTACACTTTTTGGGCACATGACATTTTTTGATCGCTTTTTATTCCGATTTTTGGGGACAGAATGAACAAAAACCAGCAATTCATGAATTTCTTTTGGGGGGGGGGCGTTTATATCGTTCCACGTGTGGTAAAATTGATAAAGTAGTTTTATTCATCGGGTCAGTATGATTACCGCGATGCCTCATTTGTATTTTTTTTTTATATTTTGTCACTTTTATACAATAAAAACTATTTTGTATAAAAAATTATTTTTGCATCGCTTTATTCTGCGAGCTATAACTTTTTTCCACTGATTATGCTGTGTGGCGGCTCGTTTTTTTGCGGGACAAGATGGCGGTTTCAGCGGCGCCATGTTTATTTATAGCCATCTTTTTGATCGAGTGTTATATTTCACTTTTTGTTCGGCAGCATAATGATAAAAAAAAAAACAAGGCAAGAAAACAATGCTTTAAGGGGTTCGCTAAAGAGGTTAACTAGTGGGTAGTTGATTTCAACTACCACCAAATAAAGAGATCCAATCAAATCCACCCATGGCTCAATGGTTTAAAACACAAGTAGCAGGGTCCTGACAAAGAATAAATGGGTCAACACCATAGGTTCAAGCACTCCCCCCGCTTGCAAACTCTATTTATTGAACTACTTTAACCTCTTAGTGACAGAGCCATTTTGCAGCTTAATGACCAGGCCAATTTTTACAATTCTGACCACTGTCACTTTATGAGGTTATAACTCTGGAACGCTTTAACGGTTCCCGCTGATTCTGAGACTGTTTCTTAATGACATATTGTACTTCTTGACAGTGGTAAAACTTCTTCAATATGACTTGTGTTTATTTATGAAAAAAAAAATGGAAATATGGCAAAAAAATTTAAAAATTTAAAATTTTGCAATTTTCAAACTTTGAATTTTTATGCCATTAAAACAGAGAAATGTCACACAAAAGGAGATTTTTGTGTACTCACCGTAAAATCCTTTTCTCCGAGACGCTCATTGGGGGACACACAGACCGTGGGTGTTATGCTGCTGCCACTAGGAGGACACTATGCAATACAAGCACAAAAGATTAACTCCTCCTCCTGCAGTATACACCCTCTGTTGGCTCAATCCTGAACCAGTTCGGTGCCAAAGCAGTAGGAGCTCATAACAGAGTGCAATATGCCAACAATTCAAATGAACAACGAGGCTACACGTTAAACCAGGGTGGGAGCTGTGTCCCCCAATGAGCGTCTCGGAGAAAAGGATTTTATGGTGAGTACACAAAAATCTCCTTTTCTCCTTCGCCTCATTGGGGGACACACAGACCGTGGGACGTCCCAAAGCAGTCCCTGGGTGGGAACTCATCAACAGATGAAGCCTCGTGAACCTCATGCATATAACGCTTAACTAGTCAACAGACAACTTACAGATGCGCAACAGCTGATTGCAGAATCTGTCTGCCAAGAGCCGCATCTGAAGAAACTTGAGCATGAATTTGGTAATGTTTGACGAAAGTATGAAGACTGGACCAAGTCGCAGCCTTGCACACTTGCTGTGCCGAAGCCTGGTGCCGAATGGCCCAGGAGACCCCACAGAACGAGTGGAGTGTGCCTTAATCCCAGCCGGGATAGGCTGACCTTTAACACGGTACGCCTCTTGGATCGCCGAGCGAATCCATCTGGCTAACGTGGCCTTGGAAGCAGGAAGACCCTGTCTGCGTCCTTCCGGAAGCACAAACAGAGCGTCCGATTTTCGGAAAGGTGCCGTTCTCGAAATGTACCTTCGGAGAGCCCTCACCAAGTCTAAAGTGTGAAGGGCCTTTTCAGTACGGTGAATTGGCGCCGGACAGAACGAAGGCAAAACTATCTCCTCATTGATATGAAAAGCCGAAACGACTTTTGGCGTGAAAGACGGAGAAGTCCTAAGGACTACCTTGTCCTGGTGAAAAATGAGGAAAGGAGGTTTACAAGATAAGGCTGCCAATTCCGATACTCGTCCGATAGAGGTAATCGCCACTAGGAAGACCACCTTCCAGGAAAGAAGCGATAATGACACTTCCGACAAAGGTTCGAAGGGGGAGCCCTGTAAGGCACTGAGGACCAAATTAAGATCCCAAGGCTCCAAAGGCCTCTTGTAAGGTGGAACAAGATGAGACACTCCCTGAGTAAAAGTCTTGACCTGAGACTTAGATGCGATCCGTCGTTGGAAAAGGACGGACAAGGCAGAAATCTGGCCTTTGAGGGAAGAAAGGGCTAATCCCGAATCCATTCCTGCTTGAAGAAATTCCAGGATGGAAGGGATAGAGAAAACCAAAGGGGAACGACCTTTGTTCTCACACCAGGAAAGGAATGTCTTCCAGACACGATGATAGATGCGGGCGGAAGCCGGCTTCCTGGCATTGACCATTGTAGAGATGACTTTGTGAGAAAAACCAGCCTGAGTTAAGATCCAGGCTTCAATGGCCATACCGTCAAATTCAGCGCTTTTGAATTGAGATGGTAAATCGGCCCCTGTGAAAGGAGGTCCGGCCGATCTGGTAATCTCCAGGGAACGTCTGCGACCAGACGCACTAGTTCCGCATACCACGGACGGCGAGGCCAGTCCGGAGCGATCAGAATGAGAGGAACGCCTTCCGCCTTGATCTTCCGAATCACCCTGGGGATTAACGGAAGAGGAGGAAAAATGTAAGGAAGGCGAAAATGACTCCAAGGGAGGACTAGCGCATCCGAGCCGACGGCTAGTGGATCGCGAGAACGACTTATGAAAGTCTGAACCTTGGCATTCAGTCTGGATGCCATGAGGTCTACATCCGGCAGGCCCCATTGCTGGCAAATAAGATGGAACACTTCCAGGTGCAGGGACCATTCCCCTGAGTCTAGGCCCTGGCGACTGAGGAAGTCGGCCTCCCAATTGTCCACTCCTGGAATGTGAACCGCGGAGATGAGCGAGCGGTTTTTCTCGGCCCAGCGCAGAATGTGCGATACCTCGAGCATCGCTGATCTGCTCCGAGTGCCCCCCTGACGGTTGATGTACGCCACGGCAGTGGCGTTGTCTGACTGAATCCTGATGGGACGACCGGCCAGGAGATGATGGAAATGCACGAGAGCTAACTTGATAGCTCTGATCTCTAGGATGTTGATCGGGAGACGGGACTCTGACAGAGACCAGCGGCCTTGAGCCATGTGATGAAGGAACACAGCTCCCCATCCGAGAAGACTGGCATCGGTGGACACCACCAGCCAATGGACAGGCAGGAAAGATTTGCCGTGATTCAGTGATGAGGCATTCATCCACCATTTTAAGGAGCTTCTGACTGTGGGAGACAGACGGAAGCGGCGACCTAGAGACGCTGGGTTCCTGTCCCAGACTGATATCAACTCCTGTTGAAGAGGGCGGAGATGAAACTGGGCGAAAGGTACTGCTTCGATGGAAGCTACCATTTTTCCAAGGACCTGCATGGCGCTCCGCAGAGAATGAGGGCGGTTTAGCGACAGTAGGAGCACTCCCCGCTTCAGAGAGATAATCTTCTCTGGAGGGAGAGATACCAATCCTTGGGAGGTATCCAAAATCATTCCCAGAAAAGGATTCTTCTGAGAGGGAATGGGAAGAGACTTGTCTAAATTGACTATCCAACCGAGCCGGGAGAGGGTGTCGATAGTGATTTCGACGCTCTCTTCGCAGGCTCGAAAAGTCGGACCTTTTATGAGTAGATCGTCCAGATACGGGAGGACTACCACACCCCGAGAGTGTAAAATTGACATGGCGGCCGCCATGACCTTTGTGAACACTCTGGGGGCGGTTGCGAGACCGAAGGGCAGAGCGGTAAACTGAAAATGATCCTCTCCGACAGCAAAACGCAGAAACTTTTGATGTCCGCTGAAAATTGGAATGTGCAGATACGCATCCTTGATGTCGATAGACGCCAAGTATTCTTTCCTCTCTAGAGATGCGACAACAGAACGGAGGGATTCCATCCTGAAATGACAGACTCTGATGAATTTGTTTAGCAATTTTAGGTCCAGAATAGGACGCAAGGAGCCGTCCTTCTTGGGAACCACAAAGAGGTTTGAGTAAAACCCTTTGAATTTTTCGTTGTGAGGAACTGAGACGATGACTCCGCTGGAACGGAGCGTGTTCAGAGCCTGAAGAAAAGGAATTGCAAGATCCTTGGACTTGGGGAAGCGAGACTGAAAGAAACGTCTTGGGGGAAGGGACAAGAATTCGATTTTGTAACCTGAGTGTACTAGATCGAGGACCCACTGGTCTTGAACTACTGACCCCCAGACTTTGTGGAACAAGAGTAGGCGGCCGCCTACCTTGTTTGGGTCCCCCATCCCCAGCAAGGAGTCATTGTGATGACAACTTGCGAGAGGAGGAGCTCCTATTTCCTGCCTGAGAAGACCTGTTTCTCCAGGGCTGAGAGGATCTGGACGATGGTTGCGAGCCCCTATCTCTACGAGATGACCGGGATGCTCGAGCAGAGGACGAAGCAGGGGACCAATTAAAGGAGCTACGAAATGGCCGGAAACTACTTTGGAATTGAGACCGAAAAGGCCTATTGATTCTGCGCTGTGGAAGAAATTTGCTTTTGCCACCAGTAGCGTCAGAAATAATCTGATCAAGGCGATCTCCAAAAAGACGCCCTGAGTGATAAGGCAATGAAGTCAAAGTCTTCTTTGAAGCAGCGTCTGCACGCCACTCACGGAGCCATAGGGACCTCCGAATGGCGATAGCATTGGCGGCCGTGATAGCAGCGCAGTTAGCTGCATCCAGGGACGCATGAACCATGTAGTCACCTGCCCGAGTAATCTGATAGGCCAGATTACGTGCCTCGGGGGAAAGAGGGATATGACTAGTCATTTTGACTAGGCCCTCAACCCAAGCCACCATAGCTCTTGCCACCCAGGTGGCTGCAAAAGAGGGAGATAGAGATGCTCCAGCCGCCTCAAAAATTGATTTGGCGAGGTTGTCAATCTGTTTATCTGAAGGGTTCCTAATGGATGAACTATCAGAAACAGAGAGTAGGGTTTTTGAAGATAGACGAGATACTGGAGGATCTACAACAGGAGATTCAGTCGACTCTTTCGCCACGGTTGCTGAAAAAGGGTATCGAGCTTTCAGAGACTTCAGTCCTGAAAAACGTCTGTCCGGACGCTCCCTGTGTCCCTGAACAATATCAGTAAATTCAGGGTGGTTACTAAACACCTTGTGAACACGTTTTGCCCTTTTGAAGGAGATAGGATGATTCGGCTGAGAGCCAGGTTCTTCTTCTAGTTTGAGGATTGTATTAATTGCCTCAATTAAAGAGTCTAACGACTCCTGAAATTCTGGTGAGTTGGGATCATCACCAATGTCCGACTCGTATTCCGAATCATGGTCACTGATGTTTCTGGGAGAAGGTGAACGAGAACCTGAACTCGCAGATGCTGAACCACTAGATGGATTGGGAGATGCATTATGGCGGCGTTTTTTGGACGACCGCTTTGCGGACGCCGTGAGACGGCCCCTGTCAGATGAGACATCTCTGAAGATTAACGGACCCCTCTCTGGAAAAGGGGCGCTCTGGCTAGGAGCAGATCCACGAAAGGTATCCAAGGCTCTAGTCAGAGAGTTTATGGAGTGCGCCAGATATTCGGGCCACCCTGAAGAACCTGACTCAATGGGATCAGGAATAGGTAGGGACTCCTGCTCGGTAATAGGGGGCTCCTGAGCAGAGGAAGCCATGGGCTCCTGGGCACATGATGCACAGAATTGGGAACTATGCATTGATGGCAGGGGAGCGTTGCATGAAGCGCAGGCGGCATATACTACAGAGTAGTTCTTGTCAGCCTTTTTAATTCCCTTTGATTGCGACATATTTCCTCACCAGAGAACCTTCTGCAGGAGAAGGGTTAAGCGCTGTGTAGACCTAGTCGCAGCGTGCACTTACCCAGGGCCTATGTGTGTGCACCAGGGAAGTGAGAGGATGGCGATGCAGCGCTGTCCCAGGAAAATATGGCGCCCGAGATCTTAGAAGCGCCTCCCGTGTGAGACGAGAGGCGCCAGAAACAGTGGGAGGAGAGGGGGAGGAAACAGGGGAAGTCCCCAGTTAACTGGTGACGGCCAATAGCATGCGGTGTGGGCGGAGCCACACGGACCGCCCTCTCCCCTTGAGGCCTATCCCGGCCCGAAGCCGGGGAGTAAATTTTAAAGTTGCGGCCTACCCTGGGCCGGAGCCGGGGACTAAATTTGAGGCCGTGGCCGCGGCGCGATAGGGAACGCCAGCGGCGCGATTGTGTGCTGCGGCGGCGCAACGCCATGCGGGCGCAGTGCGCAGAAGCGGTCGCAGTGCCCGGTATAACAGTGCCCCTCATATACTCACTGCGGGGAGAGCCCGAAGATGGAGGAGGGAGAACTCCACAGCACTACAGCGACTATGGCTGTACATCCTCTATCCACCAACCCCTTTCAATAGGGGGGTGGAGAGGGCTCTTACATGCCTCCAGACCACCACCGCTTTCAGGAGAGGTGGTGGGGGTAACCATCCAAGGT
Source organism: Oophaga sylvatica (assembly GCA_033576555.1). Classification (NCBI taxonomy): domain Eukaryota; kingdom Metazoa; phylum Chordata; class Amphibia; order Anura; family Dendrobatidae; genus Oophaga; species Oophaga sylvatica. Next base: position 685,269,507 of record JARQOD010000001.1, read on the forward strand.
GCCAAGCAAAATCATCATCATCCTCAAGTAAGGGTATCTCATGGGGAGAGCGGCCTGTTAGAAGGATCTGTCGCCCCATGGTAGCGTGGCAGGAGAGGTACGTGGAGGCGACACTCGCACGATGCCGCCTGTTGGTTTTTGGGAGATCGTGACTTTTCGTACAAGTCCCGTCGCCCATCCGTGCGTGAAGAAAGTAAAATAATAAAAATTTTAAAAATCAGAAAAAAAATCAGAAAAAAAGTGGGGTCTGAAGTTAGGAAGTTATAAGGCTATGTGCACACGTTCAGGATTATTCGCGTTTTCCGCTGCAAAAAAACGCTTAAAAAAAGCATGAATTCAGCATCCTATTAGAATGAATTCTGCTATTTTTGTGCACATGCTGCGGAAAAAAAGCAGCATGTTCATTAATTTTGCGGAAAACTAGCGTTTTCCCTGCTATATTGTTGAGCTAGAATGTTCAGGAAAAATTTGCTGTAAAAACGCGCAAAATCCGAGGTAAAAACGCGAGAAAAACGCATGCGTTTTACCGCTGAAAGAGCCTGTTTTTGCTCAGGAATTTTCTGCAAACATTCCTGAACGTGGTCACTTAGCCTTAGGTTTAAAAGTTGACCAGCAATTTCTCATTTTTCCAACAAAATTTAGAAAACAATTTTTTTTTTTATTTTTTTTTACAAAAAATTTACTTGAGAACCAATTTGTTTTATTTTTCACAAATGTTAAAAAAGAAAATGAACCACAAAAGTTATGCAATTTGTCCTGAGTATGCAATACCCCATATGTGGGGGTAAACCACTGTTTGGGCGCATGGCAGAGCTCAGAAGGGAGGGAGCGCCGTTTGACTTTTTGAACGCAAAATTGGCTGGAATCAATGGTTGCACCATGTCACATTTTGAGACACCCCCGATGTAACTGAACAGTGGAAACCCCTCAATTCTAACTCCAACCCATTCCTAAGCCAAACCCTAATCACAATCCTAACCCCAACACACCTCTAACCCTAATCTCAACCATAACCCTAACCACAACCCTAACCATAACCCTAACCCCAACACAACCCTAACCCTAATCCCAACCCCAAGCCTAATTCCAATCATAATCCCAACCCTAAAACTTTAGCCAAACTATAACCCTAAAACTTCAGCCCAACTCTAACCCTAACCCTTTAGCCCAACTTCAACCCTAAAACTTTAGCCCAACTCACTTTAGCCTAACCTTAATGGAAATAATTACATTTTCTTTATTTTATTATTTTTCTACTAACTAAGGAGGTGATAAGGGGGGGGGGGTTTATTTACAATTTTTTTTTATTTTGATCACTGATAGCGTTTATCACAGTGACCAAAATGAACCAATAGGAAAAATCTTCCTATTGTTGCCGGGTGCCAGCCTATTGCGGCGGGCGCACTGCGCATGCACCCCCCATTTCTCTCTCCTCTAATGTGCGATCACATCAGAGGAGACAGAAATAAATGACACATGTGATTTTTTTTTTTGTGGTCACAGTTGTACAGTTAACGGCGATCGCAACCCCGGGGGTCGGTAAAAACTGACCCGAATCATGTTCTCTGGGGTCTCGGCTACCCCCGGCAGCCGGGGACCCTATTTCTCGCTCCTCTGATGTGATCGCACATCAAATGAAACATCGTTTTTTTTTTTCTTTTGCGGTCACAACCCCGGGGTCAGTAAAAACAGACCCGAATCATGTTCTCTGTTGTCTCGGCTATCCCCGGCAGCCGAAACCCCGGAGAAAATCCGACTCTGGGGGCGCTATACACTTTCCACAGCGCTGTTAATTAATGGCGCTGTGGTTTAAGTACCCTTAACTACTGCCGCTAAAAGGCGTATCGGCGGTTGTTAAGGGATTAATTGAACCAATTTTTTTTATTTATTAAACTACTTTTTTTGTGTTGTATTGTGTTTTTCTGTAATTAAATTTTTAAATGTATCTGGCAATGGTTAAGTGATATATTCCAGTATATTTTATGATTGTTTTGTGGTGTTTTATGACGTATATATGCGTTTTAGTCTGATTACCCACCCACTGAGTGTGGCTTTTTTGAAAGGAGGCGTTTTCATGTGCCTTACTTTGCTATAAATAACAGACCCCGTATGTGTATAGACTGTCCTGAGGAAGTGGTGTGATCACCACGAAACGCATAGAAATAAAGTCTATTCTCTATTACATCCGCTTGGACTCCTCTGGTACATTATCCTGACAGGCGAGCAGCGCAGTCTGATGCCCCATTCTCTTCACCTAGCAAAGGATCATCACATCGGGGCTTGCAGCAGCCGCCAATGCTAAGTGCAGTGGTTGTGTCCCACACAACCATAATAGGTGAGGGAATTTGATTATATTTTACAAATATTTCTTTTATCTCAGACAAGACCTCTGTATTCCTTCTAGCTACCTTGTTATATGGAGAATATTGAAGCATGCCAAAAGGTAAAAAAAAAAAAAAAAAAAAAAAAAAATTATAAAAAGTTGAAATCACCCCCCTTCAAAATAAAAATCAAACATGCACATATATGGTATCGCCGTGTTCAGAATCGTCCAATCAAAAAAAAAAAAAAAAAAAAGATTAACCCCTTTCCGCCATACTATCCAGTCCATGGTACCTGGGCCCGTATGACCATGTGCACATTAACCCCTGGCACACCGCGATCAAACACTATCACGGTGTACCGGTGGCACAGGGAAGCATCGCGCAGGGAGGGGGCTCCCTTAGTGCTTCCTGAGACCCTCAGAACAGCAGGCGCTGAGGAAGCCTGTATAAGTGCCTGTGAGATCGCTGGTCTCACAGAGTGCTGTGCACACTGTCAGACCAGCGATCTCACTTTATATAGTGATGTCCCACCCTGGGACAAAGTAAAAAAGTTAAAAAAATGAAAATAACATGGGTAAAAAAAAAATTCCAAGATAAAGGGGAAAAAAAAAATCATCCCCAATAAAATTCATTTCTTCATGTAAATAAAAAAAAAAAAAAATACGGATTTGTGTTACTCACCGTAAAATATTTTTCTCCGAGACGCTCATTGGGGGACACAAGACTGTGGGTGTATGCTACTGCCGCTAGGAGGCTGACACTAAGTAAATATAAAAAAAGATTAGCTCCTCCTCCGCCGTATACACCTCAACACTGGCCGCAGGCAAACCCAGTTTAGTGCAAAAAGCAGTAGGAGGCTAAAAAGTAAATCAGTGTTAACACAGGTACAATATATTCAGAAATAAATCCACTGACAGACCCAAAAAATAGAATTAACTCAAAAACGAAGCCATCCGGCTATTAAGGAGGGTGCTGTGTCCCCCAATGAGCGTCTCGGAGAAAAGGATTTTATGGTGAGTAACACAAAAATCCGTATTTCTCCTTCGTCTCATTGGGGGACACAAGACTGTGGGACGTCCCAAAGCAGTCCCTTGGGTGGGAAACCGACTCCATAGTGTAATTTATAACCAGACATTGCCTATAGGTGCGCTACCGCGCCCTGAAGAATCCTTCTACCCAGACCTGCATCCGCTGAAGCCTGAGTATGGACATAGAATCATAGAATCATAGAATGGTAGAGTTGGAAGGGACCTCCTGGGCCTTCTGGTCCAACCCCCTGCTCAAAGCAGGATTCTCTAAATCATCCCAGACAGATGTCTATCCAGCCTCTGTTTGAAGACTTCCATTGAAGGAGAACTCACCACCTCTTGTGGCAGCCTGTTCCACTCATTGATCACCCTAACTGTCAAAAAGTTTTTTCTAATATCTAATCTGTGTCTCCTCCCATTCAGTTTCATCCCATTGCTTCTAGTCTTTCCTTGTGCAAATGAGAATAAAGATGATCCTTCTACAATGTGACAGCCCTTGAGATATTTGTAGACAGCTATTAAGTCTCCTCTCAGTCTTCTTTTTTGCAAGCTAAACATTCCCAAATCCTGCAACCGTTCCTCATAGGACATGGTTTGCAGACCGGTCACCATTCTGGTGGCTCTTCTCTGAACTTGCTCCAGTTTGTTGATGTCTTTTTTAAAATGTGGTGCCCAAAACTGGACACAGTATTCCAGATGAGGTCTGACCAAAGAGGAGTAGAGGGCAATAATGACCTCACGTGATCTAGACTGTATGCTTCTGTTGATACATCCTAGAATTGCATTTGCCTTTTTTGCTGCTGCATCACACTGTTGACTCATGTTAAGTCTGTGATCAATTAGTATACCCAAGTCTTTTTCACATGTGCTGTTACTTAGCCCTATTCCTCCCATTTTGTATATGCTTTTTTTCATTTTTATTGCCCAGATGTAGTACTTTGCATTTTTCCCTGTTAAAATCCATTCTGTTAGTTGCTGCCCACTGCTCCAGTTTATGTATATCTTTTTGAATCCTCTCTCTCTCTTCTCTAGTATTAGCTACCCCTCCTAGCTTTGTGTCATCAGCAAATTTGATCAGTTTACCCTCAATTCCTTCATCTAAATCATTGATAAAGATGTTGAACAATACAGGGCCCAAAACAGAGCCTTGTGGTACCCCACTTGAGACATTCTTCCAACTGGATGTGCAGCCATTTACAACCACTCTTTGGGTCCGATCACTAAGCCAGTTATGAATCCACCTAACAGTTGCCTTGTCCATTCCATACTTAGTCATTTTTTCAATAAGGATTGTGTGAGATACTTTGTCAAATGCTTTGCTGAAGTCAAGATATACTATATCTACAGCATTTCCCTGATCCACCCAGTCAGTGATTCTGTCATAGAAGGAAATTAAGTTAGTCTGACATGACTTATTAGTTACAAACCCATGCTGACTCTGTTTAATCACTTCATTCTTATCCAGGTACTTGCATACATGTTCTTTAATAATTTGTTCAAAGATCTTTCCTGGTATAGAAGTCAGACTCACCGGCCTGTAGTTCCCTGGGTCCACCTTCTTCCCCTTTTTGAAGATAGGAACAACATTTGCTCTTCTCCAGTCTTCTGGGACTTCTCCTGTTCTCCAAGAATTTTCAAAGATTATGGACAGTGGTTCAAGAATTTCTTCTGCTATCTCCTTCAGTACCCTGGGGTGTAATTCATCTGGACCTGGAGACTTGTATTCATTTATGTTAGCTAAGTGTTTCCTCACTGTCTTTCTGTTTATAGATATCCTGGATTCTTCTATTCCTTTAATAGGACAGTGAAGATCAGTTGATGTTACATTTCCTTTCTGAGAGAAAACAGATGCAAAATAGGAATTTAAAAGTTCAGCCTTCTCAACATCCTGACTTACCATTTCATCATTTTCATCCTGTAAAAATCCTATAGCATCTTTGACTTTTCTTTTACTTTTGACGTATCCCCAAAATCCTTTTTTGTTGCTTTTGACGTCACTTGCAAGCCTTAATTCATTGTCAGCTTTAGATAATCTGATTTGTGCCCTGCAGGTTCTGCAGACGGCATTATATTCTTCTTTAGATATGCCTCCCTCTTTCCATTTGATAAACATTTCTTTCTTCCTTTTTAGCATGTGTTTAAGTTCTATGTTCATCCATCCTGGTTTCCTTAAATGCTTCCCATTCTTCCCTCTTTTCGGAATTGTTAACGATTGTGCTTTGAGAATCTCATTTTTCAAGATTTTCCATCCTTCCTGGACATTTTTGTCCTTAAGGATATCCAGCCATTGGATCCCTCCAATTCTCTTTCTGAGTTCCTTAAAATCTGCCTTTCTGAAATCTAACCTTGACGTCTGAGTCTTCACAGGTCTTCCTCCTCTTGTTATCCAAAATTCTAAAATAGCATGGTCACTACCTCCTAGAGTCCCAGCCACTCTTACCTCCTCCACCATTTCCTCCCTGTTTATGAGGATTAGATCCAAGGTAGCAGATCCCCTTGTTTTCTCCATTACCTTTTGGAAGATAAAGTTGTCAGCAAGAGAGGATAAGAATTTCCTGGACCTCTTAGTTTTGCCTGAGAGAGATTCCCAACAAATGTCTGGATAGTTGAAATCTCCCATGACCACTATGTCATATTTTTTCGAGAACTTGGCCATTTGATGCATAAAGAGTTCATCCATATCTTCAGCTTGCACAGGCGGCCTGTAGTAAATGCCTACAATGGTGTCCTTTCCATTGTTCTGTCCTTGTATTCTTACCCAAACAGTTTCTACAGAACTCCCAGTCTCTGAAGCGTCAATCTCTGTGCAGATATACGCTTTTCTAACATACAATGCAACACCTCCTCCTCGTTTATCAAGTCTGTTTCTTGCAAATAAGTTGTATCCTTCTAGCCTTGTATTCCAATCATGTGTATCGTCCCACCAAGTCTCAGTGATTCCAATGACATCATATTTCTTCTCCTGCGTTAGTAGCTCCAGTTCTCCTTGTTTGTTGCCCATGCTTTGTGCATTCGTATAGAAACACTTTAGTTTGTGATTGGTTTCTCTTCCTTCAATATTTTTATTATGTAAATTTTTTTGTCTTTGTTCTTCCCCTTCACTTCTAATAGCAGAAATCTCAATAGTATTTGTCAAGTGTATGGCTTTTGCTGGCGTTTTGCTTCCCTTCCCACATTGTTCTAGTTTAAAGCTCTCCTGATGAGTGTAGCAAGGCGACTTCCAAATACATGTTTTCCAGTCTTCGTAAGGTGCACCCCATCTCTAGCAAGTAGTCCATCGTATAGGTAATTCACTCCGTGATCCAGAAATCCAAATCCTTGCTGACTGCACCATCGACGTAGCCAGTTGTTCACCTGCAGAATCTTATTCCACCTCCTTGTTCCATGGCCATCCACTGGGAGGATAGAAGAGAAGACCACCTGCGCTCCCAGTTCTTTCAGTTTCTTACCTAAGTTTTCAAAGTCACTGCAGATGGTTTCCAGGTCGTTTCTAGCGGTGTCATTTGTCCCCACATGTATTAGCAGGAATGGGTAGTCATCTTTAGGTCTGAAGAGTCCTGATATCCTGTCAGACACATCTTTAATTTTTGCACCTGGAAGACAGCACATTCTTCTTGAGGTTATATCCGGTCTGCAGATAGCGGCCTCTGTTCCTCTCAACAGGGAATCGCCCATGACAACAACTCTCAGTTTCTTCTTCACAACAGTTTTCTTTCTCCATTCAGGAGGACTCTGAGGGCGTACAAGGTTGTTTGTGGGCAAAGTCTTATCCTGATGTATTTCTTCATCGTTCTCCTGTGTAAGAGCCTGGTATTGGTTCCTGAGCAGAATTGGTGCTGACTGCCTCCTGATCCTCCTGCTTCTCTGGGTCACATGCTTCCATTCCTCTGTTTCTTCAGTTGCACTTCGAATTTCTTCTCTTTCTGTACCATGAAGAGATAATTCTGCTCTGTCTAAGAACTCTTCACCTTCCTTAATGGTCTTCAATGTAGATAACCTCTCTTCCAGATTTAGCATCTTTTCCTCCAACAGGGACACAAGCTTGCATTTCTGGCATGTGAAGTTTGGCTTTTCCACTGGTAAGTCTATGAACATGTAGCAAGAAATGCAGCTCACCACATGGCTCCTAGCCTCTTCCATGTTCTTATTGTTCAAGAGATAATCAAGCGGTGAAATATAAGCCAAAACTCCTCCTTTCAGCTGCAACAGCCAAAATCCAGTGTTCCTTGAGCTCGCGGAGAATCTTCACTTATCCCAGAAGGCACTGGGAATATGCAAATTATCTCCTCGGGACTCCTCCCCTGGTTTACTGATGTCCTCCTTTCAGCTGCAACAGCCAAAATCCAGTGTTCCTTGAGCTCGCGGAGACTCTTCACTTATCCCAGAAGGCACTGGGAATATGCAAATTATCTCCTCGGGACTCCTCCCCTGGTTATAATGTTTGGAGAAAGTATGCAGACTGGACCAGGTTGCCGCCTTACAAACCTGTTCCGCCGAAGCCTGATGCCGAAGAGCCCAGGAGGCACCCACTGCTCTGGTGGAGTGAGCCCTGATTCCTGCGGGAACCACAGCGCCTCTGATGCGGTAGGCCTCCTGAATGGTTAACCATATCCATCTAGCCAAAGTTGATCTAGATGCAGCGAGTCCCTTCCTGCGACCTTTGGGGAGGATGAACAGCATGTCCGTCTGCCGAAAGGATGCCGTTCGAGATACATATCTCCTGAGTGCTCTCACCAGATTCAGCGTATGGAGAGCCTTCTCCACCCGGTGTGTCGGTGCTGGGCAAAATGAGGGCAAAACAATGTCCTCATTGATGTGAAATGAGGACACGACCTTAGGCAAAAAAGGTGGTGTTGGCCTGAGCACCACCTTATCGTGATGAAAAAGTAAGTACGGAGCTCGGCAAGATACTGCTGCCAGCTCCGAGACCCACCTTATGGATGTTATGGCTACCAAAAACACCACCTTCCAAGAAAGGTATGTCAAGGAAATCTCCTGAAGAGGCTCAAATGGAGATTCCTGCAGAACTCCCAGAACAAGGTTGAGATCCCAGACGTCTAAGGGAGCCCTGTAGGGGGGCACTATATGGACAACCCCTTGAATAAAGGTCTTAACCTGTAAATTAGTAGCGATTTTACGCTGAAAAAGAACAGACAAGGCTGATATCTGTCGTCTAAGAGTACTTGGAGCTAGGCCTGAATCTAGGCGCGCTTGGAGAAATGCCAGAATGTTGGCAATCGAAAACTGAAGTGGGGAATAACCATGTTCCCTGCACCATGTAAAGAAGACCTTCCAAGTATGGTGGTAGATACGAGCCGAGGCGGGTTTTCGGACGCTAGCCATTGTGACGGCGACCTTTCTGGGGAACCCAGCCCTGGTCAGGATCCAAGATCCAGGCCGTCAAACACAGGACCGCTGAGTTCTGGTGGTAAACTGGGCCCTGGGAGAGAAGGTCCGCACGTTCTGGCAGACAACAGGGCGCGTCGGCGAGCAACTGTACCAGCTCTGCGTACCATAAGCGACGCGGCCAATCCGGAGCGATTAATATCGCTAGGACCCCCTCCATCCTGATCTTTCTGATCACCCTTGGGAGCAGAGCTATCGGTGGAAACAAGTACGGGAGATGAAACTGATTCCACGGTAGAACCAGGGCGTCCACCGCAATTGCCTGCGGATCCCGGTACCGGGAGACGAAGTTGGGCACCTTGGCGTTTATCCTGGAGGCCATCAGGTCCACATCTGGGGTTCCCCAGCATAGGCATATCTGCTGAAAGACATCGGGATGTAGCGACCATTCCCCTGACACTATACCCTGACGGCTGAGGAAATCCGCTGCCCAGTTCTCCTCGTCCGGAATGTGGACCGCCGATATCACAGAGTGATTTCTTTCTGCCCAGGTCAGAATATGTTTCACCTCGTGCATGGCCGCCCTGCTGCGGGTACCTCCCTGATGATTTATGTATGCCACTGCCGTGGCATTGTCCAATTGTATTCGGACAGGGCGGCCAGCCAGATGATGGTGAAAATGCCTCAGAGCCAGCCGAACAGCTCGAATCTCTAGAATATTGATCGGGAGGGTCGATTCCTGCAGAGACCAAGATCCCTGGGTTGTGTAGTGGCGAAACACTGCTCCCCATCCGAGAAGGCTGGCGTCCGTTGTGACTATCAGCCAATGGACTGGGGGAAAATATCGCCCCTGTTGAAGAGTGGTGCTCTTTGTCCACCACGCAAGTGTCTGTCTGACCTGCAGAGACAGACGACACCGGAGATTGAGAGAGTAAGGGCTCCCGTCCCATACTGCCAAGAGGGCATGCTGAAGGGAGCGGAGATGAAATTGGGCAAACGGAATGGCCTCGATTGCTGCCACCATCCGTCCTAAGACCCTCATGCAAAACCGGATGGTGTGAGGAATCGGTTGGCGAAGGATCTGTACCTCCTGACGGAGAACTAGGGCCTTGTCCCAAGGGAGGATTATCAACCCTCGAGCAGTGTCGAAAATCATCCCTAAAAAGGTGATCTTCCGAGATGGCACGGGAGATGATTTTTTCAGATTCACCAGCCACCCCAGGCGAACCAGGGTGCCTAGCGTAATGCTGACACTTTCCTCGCAGGCTTGAAAAGACGGACCCTTGACGAGGAGATCGTCTAAGTATGACAAGATGACTATCCCCGGGAGTGCAGAATGGACACAACAGCAGCCATAACCTTTGTGAACACCCTGGGAGCTGTGGCTAGCCCAAAGGGCAAGGCTGCGAACTGAAAGTGAAGGTTGCTGATGGCAAACCGAAGAAATCTCTGATGAGGGGGGAATATGGGGATGTGAAGATAGGCATCCTGGATGTCTATTGACGCTAGAAATTCCCCCTTTTCCATGGCTGCAATGACCGAGCGAAGAGACTCCATTCGGAAATGTCGAATTCTGACAAACCTGTTCAGACGTTTTAGGTCCAGAATGGGCCTTACAGTGCCGTCCTTCTTGGGTACTATGAACAGGTTGGAATAGAACCCCTGACCTCTTTCGACCTCCGGTACAGGAATAATAACCCTGCTGCGCCGAAGAGATTCGACCGCCTTGAACAAGGCATGAACCCGGGATTCTTCTTTGGGAAGGCGCGAGGGAAAAAAAAACGATTTGAGGGAAGGCTGATAAACTCTATCTTGTACCCCGAGGAGACTAACTCCCTGACCCACTCGTCATGAGTAACCTATAGCCAGGTGGGGCGAAACCAGAGTAGGCGGCCGCCCACTCTGGATAAATTGACCGGATCCTGCCTCCAGTCATTTGGCCGAAAATCTTTGGGACCTAGACCCTCTAGATCTTGGCTGTTGAGATCGCATCCTTCCCAAAGGGTTGGTCTTGTAGGAGACCTGGCGATCTCTGGCCTGATTAGGTCGACCTGAGCCGCCGGAGCTGGCTGCCGCGGCCCAACCCAGGTTGCGAAAGGCCCTAAAACGAGGCTGAAGCTGTCGGCGAAAGGGCTGTCTAATTTTCTGCTGAGGAAGGAAACTGCTTTTCCCTCCTGTCACATCAGATATGAGCTGATCCAGTCTCTCGTCAAATAACCGGCCACTCTGATAAGGTAAGGACATAAGTGACTTTTTTGAGGTTGAGTCCGCCCGCCAAGTCCTCAACCACAAGGCTCTCCTAATAGCAATCGCATTGGCCGCAGCTAGTGCTGCGCAATTTGCCGCATCCATGGAAGCATTAATCAAAAAGTCTCCTGCAAGAGCGATCTGATTAGAGATCTCAATTACCTCTGACGGCACCTCCATACCGTGGAGAGCTCTATTTAGAGACTCCGACCAGGATATCATGGCCTTAGCAACCCAAGTCGCTGCAAAAGAGGGAGAGAGAGCAGAGCCTGATGCCTCAAACACCGAGCGAGCCAAGCTTTCAATCAGACGATCCGTTGGATCTTTGATCGAGGAACCGTTGGGAAGGGAGAAGAGCGTCTTAGACGCCAAACGCGACACAGGAGGGTCGACCGCAGGAGATTCCGCCCATTTCTTAAGAAGCTCAGGGGCAAAAGGATATCTGGTATTGAGAGCCTTTTGTCCTGCAAAGCGCTTGTCTGGCTTTTCCCGGTGGCGCTGCACTAGGTCCTCAAACTCAGGGTGAGCGCCAAAAACCTTATGAGTTTGCCTGGCTCGTTTGAAGGACACCTTATGACCAGAGGCCGAGGTGGATTCATCATCTACCCCCAGGGTTTGATTGATTGCTTCAATTAGACTGTCAATTGTCTCCTGACAATTCGGTGCCTCTAGATTGAGGGACCCTTCGGAATCAGAGTAAGAACTTTGGTCACTCGCCTCCAAAGGTGAGGGAGAGAGAGAGAAACGGAACTGATAGATGCCGAGGCCCTGGACGGCATTGGCGACGCAGTGTGGGTTCGCTTCCCCTGCGTCTGCCTGGTGAGAGCGCGGCCCCTGCATGCCGGAGGTTCCTGAGACATGGCCAAGACGGGTGAACCACTGTCCCTGCTCCTATCAGGAGCTTGAAGGGACTCGATTGCTCTCGTTAATGACCGCACAGATTGAGACAGGGCCCATTCCGGGGGACCTGACGCACTGGGCTCAGTTATAAGGGAGGGCTCCTGGGCACGTTCGGAGTCACAGGCTTCGCAGACCCGAATAACCTGGGCATGCTGAAAAGGGGACCTACAGGCAATGCATGCGGTATACAGCACCGTGTGAGTTTTAGCCTTTCTGGACATACTGGATCTGTGCCGCAATGATTTGGATGCGGCGGTGCGGTGGAGCGGAGTGCAGAGGAGCGGAGCTACCAGGCTGGAGGTAGTAGCATAGTAGCACTTACCCCAGTCCTGTGTCCCCGGACGTCTTTTAACGGCGTGCATTGGGCGCAAAAGAGACCACGGAGGTCCACTGTCAGGTACAAACTCCTGACTTCAAAAAAAGCGCTCCCAGTTCAGGGAGGCGTGCCTAAAATAGCCGAGCCTCTGGGGGAGGGATCCCAAGCCGCGGCCTAGCGCCGGCCAAAGCCGGGGACAAAATTTCTGCCCGCTGCCTAGTCTCCGGCCGAAGCCGGGGACTAAATTTCCAGCCGCGGCCTAGCGCCGGCCGAAGCCGGGGACTAAATTTCCGGCCGCGGCCTAGCGCCGGCCGAAGCCAGGGACTAAATTTTCGGCGGTGGCCGCCCGCGGAGCCTGAGACCGCGGCCTACCTTCCGGCCGAAGCCGGGCGCTAAATTTCCGGCCGCAGCCTAGTCTCCAGCCGAAGCCCGGGACTAAATTTCCGGCCGCGGCCTAGCGCAGGCCAAAGCCGGGGGCCAAATTTTCGGCGGTCACCGCCCGAGAGTCGGGGGCGGGCCGCCGGAAGACGATGCACCCTTAGGGGGCGGGACTCAAGCGGGGACTCGCCTGTGGCCTGGCTGAAGCCAGGCCGAATCCCCGACCACCTCTCAGACGCCAGCTCCTTCGCTGCTGCACTCCAGCTTCCTTGCCCCGAATCTGCAGGGGCTTGCCGCAACTTCTCCCGGCCCCCCATCCACGACAGTCTTCCTCAGGTTAGAGGGGGGCCTTGTAGAAAAAAAGGGACGGTGCAGGAACCCTAACTCCATCATCCCTTCAGGGGATGAGGAGAGGGACCGTCCGCCTCCTTGCAGCACCGCAGTCTAGCATTGGTGGTGCAGTGGGGGTCGCACGGACTACCTCCTGCCTTTGTACAGCCTAGGGTTTCAATACTCTAGGGTGGTCAGGGCTGAGTCCGGCATTCGTGTCCCACGTTGCGGGAAAGGATACGTGGAGGCGACACTCCACGTGCTCGCCCGTTGATGGTTTGGGGAGATCAGACCCCTTCAAAAGGGTCCGTCGCCCCTATCTCGTCTCCGTGGGAAAGGGAAAGAAAAAAATGGTCTGGAAGAAACCAGACGTGTGCCTCCATCAGACACTAAGCATGAACTGGGTTTGCCTGCGGCCAGTGTTGAGGTGTATACGGCGGAGGAGGAGCTAACCTTTTTTTTTTATATTTACTTAGTGTCAGCCTCCTAGCGGCAGTAGCATACACCCACAGTCTTGTGTCCCCCAATGAGACGAAGGAGAAAAAAAAAAAAAAAACACTAAAAGTACACATTTGGTATCGCCACGTCCGTAACGACCCGCCCTAAAGAACTGTCCCACTAGTTAACCCCTTTAGTGAACCCCTAAAAAAAAAAAAAGCAATGTTTTATCATATCGCCGAACAAAAAGTGGAATAACATGCGATCAAAGAGACCGATATAAACATGGTACCGCTGAAAACGTCATCTTGTCCCGCAAAAAACGAGCCGGCATACAGCATAAGCGAAAAAATAAAAGTTATAGCTCGCAGAATAAAGCGATGCAAAAATAATTTTTTATATAAAATTGTTTTTATTGTATAAAAGCGCCAAAACATAAAAAAATGATAGAAATGAGGCATTGCTGTAATCGTACTGACCCGAAGAATAAAACTGCTTTTTCAATTTTACCACATGCAGAACGGTATAAACGCCCTCCCAAAAGAAATTCATGAATTGCTGATTTTTGTTAATTCTAACCTCCCAAAAATCGAAATAAAAAGCGATCAAAAAAATGTCACGTGCTCAAAAACGGTACCAATAAAAAGGTCAACTCGTACCGCAAAAAATAAGACCTCACATGACTGTGGGCCAAAATATGCAAAAATTATAGCTCTCAAAATGTGGTGATGCAAAAACTATTTTTTGCAATAAAAAAAAGCGTCTTTTAGCGTGACAGCTGCCAATCATAAAAACCCGCTATAAGTAGTAAATCAAACCCCCTTTATCACCCCCTTAGTTAGGGAAAAATGATAAAATTAAAAAAATGTATTTATTTCCATTTTCCTATTAGGGTTAGGATTAGAGTTGCGGCTAAAGTTAGGTTTAGGGTTGGGGCTAACGTTAGGGTTAGGGGTGTGTTAGGGTTAGGTTTGGGTTGGAGTTAGAATTGGGGGTTTCCACTGTTTAGGCACATCAGGGGCTCTCCAAATGTGACATGGCATCTGATCTCAATTCCAGCCAATTCAGCGTTGAAAAAGTCAAACGGTGCTCCTTCATTTCTGAGCTCTGCCACGCGCCCAAACAGTAGTTTACCCCCACATATGGGGTATCAGCGTACTCAGGACAAATTGAACAATAACTCTTGGGTTCCAATTTCTTCTGTTACCCTTGGGAAAATAAAAAATTGGGGGCGAAAATATTTTTGTAAAAAAAAAAAAAAGTTTTTTTTGTTTTTACGGCAGTACGTTATAAACTTCTGTGAAGCACTTGGGGCTTCATAGCGCTCACCACACATCTAGATTAGTTCCTTGTGGGGTCTATTTTCTAAAATAGGGTCACTTGTGGGTGGTTTCCACTGTTTAGGCACATCAGGGGCTCTCCAAATGCGACATGACGCCCGCAGACCATTCCATCAAAGTCTGCAATCCAAAATGTCACTACTTCCCTTCCGAGCCCCGACGTGTGCCCATACAGTAGTTTTCTCCCACATATGGGGTATCAGCGTACTCAGGACAAATTGGACAACAACTTTTGGGGTCCAATTTCTCCTGTTACCCTTGGGAAAATAAAAAGTTGGGGACAAAAGATCGTGTTTGTGGAAAAATATGATTTTTTTTATTTTCATGCTCGGGCGTTATAAACTTTAGTGAAACACCTGGGGGTTCAAAGTTCTCATCACACATCTAGATAAGTTCCTTGAGGGGTCTAGTTTCCAAAATGGTGTCATTTGTGGGGGGTGTCCACTGTTTAGGCACATCAGGAGCTCTCCAAAATTGACATGGCGTCCAGCCAATTCTGCGTTAAAAAAGTCAAACGGCGCTCCTTCCCTTCCGAGCTCTACCATGCACCCAAACAGTGGTTTACCCCCACATATGGGGTATCAGTGTACTCCGGACAAATTGCACAATAACTTTTGGGGTCTTGTTACCCTTGGGAAAATAAAAATTGGGGTGAAAAGATCATTTTTGTGGAAAAAGTGATTTTTTAATTTTACGGCTCTACGTTATAAACTTGTGTGAAGCACTTGGGGGTTCAAATTGCTCACCACAGATCTAGATAAGTTCCTTAGGGGGTCTAGTTTCCAAAATGGTGTCACTTGTGGGGGTTTCCACTGTTTAGGCGCATCAGGGGCTCTCCAAACGCGACATGGCGTCCAATCTCAATTCCAGCCAATTTTGGTTTGAAAAAGTCAAACGGCGCTCCTTCCCTTACGAGCTCTGCCGTGTGCCCAAACAGTGGTTTTCCCCCACATATGAGGTATTAGCGTACTCAGGAGAAATTGCACAACAACTTTATCTGTCCATTTTCTCCTTTTACCGTTGTGAAAATAAAAAAAGTTTGTAAAAGATCATTTTTGTGACTAAAAAGTTAAATTTTCATTTTTTCCTTCCAAGTTGCTTCAGCTCCTGTGAAGCACCTGAAGGGTTAATAAACTTCTTGAATGTGGTTTTGAGTACCTTGAGGGGTGCAGTTTTTAGAATGGTGTCACTTTTGGGTATTTTCTGCCATATAGACCCCTCAAAGTGACTTCAAATGTGAGGTGGTCCCTAAAAAAAAAGTGGCTTTGGAAATTTTGTTGTAAAAATGAGAAATCGCTGGTCAACTTTTAACCCTTATAATTTCCTAACAAAAAAAAAATTTTGGTTCCAAAATTGTGCTGATGTAAAGTACACATGTGGGAAATGTTATTTAGTAACTATTTTGTGTAACATATTTCTCTGTTTTAAGGGAATAAAAATTCAAAGTTTGAAAATTGCAAAATTTGCCATATTTGCGTTTTTTTCAAAAATAAACACAAGTTATATAGAAGAAATTTTACCACTAACATGAAGTACAACATCAAGAAAGGCACATCCAGCCCATGAATGGCAGCGCTTCCCAGGACTCACATCCAAAGATGATATTACTTATTAAATAAAAAAATATGAAATATCATCTCTGGATGTGAGTCCTGGGAAGCGCTGCCATTCATGGGCTGGATGTGCCTTTCTTGATTTATTCATCCTGTGTGAGCCTGAATCTGGCTCTTTCACTTGGATCCACCCGAGGCAAGCTGCAAGCCCTGTCTATTGAAAAGTATCCCAGAAGGATTTTTGAGGATACATAATCTAAAGCCATATTAGTCTTCTATCAGATGAGTGCATAAAATTGTGCACACTCTAAAGACTATAATACTGTTTTTACGCACTTAGGGCGCCACGATTTGTCTATTCTTCTCTCCCAAACAGGGTTTTTTTTGTATGAAGTACAACATGTCACGAGAAAACAATCTCAGAATCGCTAAGATCCGTTGAAGCGTTCCAGAGTTATAACCTCAAAGAGACAGTGGTCAGAATTGTAAAAATTGGCCCGGTAATTAACGCGCAAACCACCCTTGGGGGTTAAGGGGTTAACCTGACGCTAAAAGGTGTAGCAAGCTTGGGGGTTAAGGGGTTAACCTGACGCTAAAAGGTGTAGCAAGAAAAGAAAAAGTCAAAACGCTAGAATTATTAAAATTATGTTTTTTAGGTCACCACGACATTGCATTAAAATGCAATAACGGGCGATCAAAATATTGTATCTGCACCAAAATGGCATAATTAAAAACATCAACTCTCCACGCAAAAAATAAGCTTTCACCCAACCAGAGATCATGAAAAATGGAGACGCTACAGGTATTGGATAAAAAGGTGCAATATATGTTTTTTTTTTTTTTTTACAAAGTTTGGAATTTTTTTTTTACCCTTACATAAAAAAAGAACCCAGACATGTTTGGTGTCTATGAACTCGTAATGACCTGGAGCATTTAGTGAACCTATAAAAAAGCCAAACAAGTGTAGGATTTCACTTTTTTTTTTTTGCAATTTCACCACACTTGGAATTCTTTTCCCGTTTTCTAGTACACGACATGGTAAAACCAAGTACAACTTGTCCCGCAAAAAAAAGGCCCTCAAATGGCTATATTGACGGAAAAATAAGAACGTTATGGCTCTGAGAAGGGTAGCAAAAAAACAAACAAAAAAAGCTGTCATGAAGGGGTTAATATATTGAGTACTGGAAAAAATTGAAAAAAACTGCAAGTGCAGTGACATTGCAAAAAAAAAAAAAAAAAAAAAAAAAAAAAACAATCAGATTTTTTTTTTTACACCATGGTCACTAAATGCTAAAAATGATCTGCCATTATAATTCCCCAGGTTAGTACGAGTTCGTAGATACCAAACATGTCTAGATTCTTTGTGTTGTGAAAAAAAAGCCACTTTCCGATACCTGTAGCCAGGGCTGTGGAGTCGGCGCCCATTTTGGTGGAGTCGGTATAAAAATGGACCGACTCCTAAAATATATAATAAATTGGGTACAGTAGTTCAGTGCAGTTTGTGGGGAATATTTTTTTCATAAGAATTTGGGAAAGTTATGAAATGTCCTATAAATGTCAGTCTTATTCCTGATCTAAGGTCTAGACTTTTAGCCAAGATGAATCTGTCCTGCAGTTTATGTTCATGATAAGTAGTGAAGCTCATCCTCTACAGATAAGGGGAATAAAAATAACACACAGGGAAGGAATGCCTGCATTCATCTCAAAACTTCTGAAGTGAACAGGAAAGCAGGATTAAGGTAAGTACTTCTTAAAGCATATCTACACTTTCAATAAACTGTGCATAAATCAATAGCCCAGTATATGTTGTCTCTGTATGCTTCATGTTTTAGTTTGTTTTTCCTCTTAGCTCATGTTTGGAGAAAATAGCTGTTCTGATGACACCTATACACCATTCATAGAATATAAGGGGAAAAACTATTCTAACATCTCAAATTCGAAAATACAGTAACAGGATCTATGAATGAGTGTGTGTGTTCTGGAATATGAATCAGCACAAGCATGTTCCCTCCCTCCTCCCCTCTTCATAGACTGAAGAAATATGATGTGAAGCATTTAGAGAGCTGTACCCCGAGACAAGCCTGACATTGAAAGTTCAGAGTAAAGCCATCTAACATATTTTACAAACTTTATACTTATCTGTACTATTGATTTATGCAAAGATTGTTTTATTTCTATCCTAAATTATACAGTGTATGATTCCCTATTCTTGCAAGAATTACAATATATTTTTTTTTTTTTTTTTTTAACAGGACAAAATTTTGAGAGCAAATTTACATAATTATAAGATGCTTCTTAGGCCTCTTTCACACTTCAGTCGTGCGACGTCAGTCAAAATCCATCAAAATGTAAAAAAAACGGATCCGCCATTTTTTTGGCGGATCCGTTTTTTTCCCATAGGCTTGCATTAGTGACGGATTTTGACGGATGGTCGTCCGTTAGGTCCGTTTTTGGACGGATCCGCCAAAAAATTGGCGTCCGTCATTTCCAAAAAACGTCCAATGCAACGTTTTTTTTGACCGCCAAAATGGCGGACAACGGCGGATCCCCTGCATCCGCCATTTTGTACAATGGCCGCCTATTCTCTCTCTCTCTCTCATCGCTAGTTAGATTCCAAACACAACTCATCAGCGATCTTTATAACGACCTCTGCGGTCGTTGGGAAAACCTAGTCCCACCTGTGACGCTGGTGAAAATCGTTCATAAAGGGTGTCACACTTAGCGATTCAGGCTCACCAGCGGGACACCAACGACCAAAAAAACGGCTCAACGTTCATAGGCGATCAACGACATCTCAGCAGGGGCCACATCGCTGCTACATGTCACACACAGCTGCGTCGCTAACGAGATCGCTACTGCGTCATGAAATCGCTGACTCATTAGTGATCTCGTTTAGTGTGACAGTACCTTTAATGGAGAAATGGCCCGCAAACTTGGTGTGTTTCTCTGGAAAGAGAAAGTATTAGGAAATTAGTCACTTAAGAAGCAGTTAATCAAAAGGAAGATCTTAAACAGACTCAAGAGACGCTGTGTTTCTTCAAATGGATGCCTGCACACGTCACAGAGTGAACCATTTTGCCATCAACGTTCGATGGTTGTGACAAAAAAAAAAAAAAAATGGTTACTAAGAATGGCAGTAAAAGATACTAAAGCTCATCACAGCAGCCAGTTTCAATAGACCTTAGTGAAAAAAAGTTCTGCAAGATTATGAACTCAAAACAACAGGTTCTTGCTATTGTAACTGATAATGCTTTAAACATAAGTACAATTAAACTGATGAATGAGAATAATGAAGGTGAACAGCAGCTAGAAGAACATTTCACATTCAGTATGTTGGAGATGGAAGGCCACAGTCCTGTTCCCATAATGGAGGAACAAACAGATATTCCTACAGAACAGCAAAATGATTCTTTACAATTGGATAATCTTGTAGATGCTGCTTCACACCTCTTTCCTATTCATCACACACGCTGTGTTGTGCACACACTATAGCTGGCAATAAGATAGTCTGCAAGAGGGACATGTTGGAACTCAGATTAGCAAAGTGAGGAAATTGGCTATAGCTGCCAGAACCCCTAAAATAGATTCCATCTTGAAGAGACATGATGGAAAAGGGGCAATTGTGGATCAAGCTACTTGGTGGTGCAGCACCTATTTAAATGATTGAGCTGAAACCCTCCCTTGTAGATATGGCCAACCCTCAGGCAACACTACAAGAAGGTCAATGGACACAGGTGGCTGAATTGAAGGAATAGCTTCATCACCCATTTACAGTGACTAAAAAGTTACAAGCTGAGGATTTAACTCCTGGCATTTTAATATAGGAGTGGAAGAACTTGTTGTTTTGCCTGTCTGAAAGAGGAGGTTTAATCACAGATGGCATTGCAGCTTCAATGACACAGAGAGACACTGCTATTAAAAAATAAAAGTTTTCTGGCAGCTGTTTATGTGGACCCGAATCATCGTATATTGCTGGATGATCAACAGCTTACTAAAGGAAAAGAAGCTGATTGAGGTAGCAGTTAGGATGAGTGGGCTACAGGACGGCCAAGAGCAAGAGGACTCGGGTCCTGCTGCTGATGTTTCTTCATCCTCATCAGATGAGGAGTTTGATTTCGAAAAGTATTTGGACGACATGGAGCAGACAAAGCATTGCCACAGGGAAAAGATTCCACTCCCATAGAAAACAGACTGACCATATTTCAGCAAAATTTTTCACTTGTTCTCAAAAGAAGTAGAAGAGTTAAATCGTTCACCAAAACTGACTGTGCATGAGGCAATTCCTTTATACTATTTTCTCAGAACAAACTCAAAGACTGCACAAATGTTATTCAGCAAGTTTTTGTTGAAAACTCCCCCCCCCCACTTACTGCATAGTGTATAAGTTGTAAAAATGCAAAAGGTTTTTTTTTTTATAAAGTCGTATTCCAATAAATATATTTTATGTTCTATCTAAAAGGCTTGAGTATTGAATCATAATCATGATTAAAAGCCTGATTGTTACCATTTTACTACAGTAAATTTATCACTAAAACATGAGCCATGTATGAGGGAGTCGAAGTTGTGGAGTCAGTCATGGAAATTGAGGAGTCGGAGGTTTGGCTTACCGACTCCACAGCCCTGCACGTAGCGTTTCCATTTTTCGTGATGTCGGGTTGTGTGAGGGCTCATTTATTTTTAAAATCTTTTGATCGCCCGTTAGTGCATTTCTTATGTAATGTTGCGGAACCAAAAAACTGGCATTTTGACTCTCGTTACACCGTTTAACAATAGAGTTTTTTCTTTTTTTTTTTTATATTGATAAGGCGATTCTGAACGCGGCGATACCAAAAGTGTATGTTTGATTTTGTTTTATTTAGAATGGGGTGAAAGGGGGGCGGGTGTTGCGGGCACACGTCCGCTGTATAAATCAGCTGACGTGCCCGGAAAGGTGCGGGCTTAGCGCTGGAGCCCGCACCAAACAGGGGGAATCCAACATCGGCGTACATTTACGCCCGATGACGGAAAGGGGTTAAGTGTCTGTCCCACCTGCTCCCTCCTCCCCCCTGCCATAGATTTTTGCACTGACTCCTGATGACCTGTTTCTACATAGAGCTTAGGACTCAGCTAGTCTGTTTCTAATCATGTGATGTCATAGACCGAATGAGAAAGAAGAATTAGCTGGGAAAAAAAGGAAAAAAATGAGCAAGTGTAAGTACACAGTGCTGTATAATATGATGACTGCAACATATAAAGGTAAACTGATGGAAGTGCTTCATTAGCAAGGAAATAGCTTGAGTGATTACTACCAATGAGGCACTCCAAGTACAATACCCTAAAAAAACAAACAAAAAAAACAAACTTAGTGCTACTTTGTTTTCTATTATACAAAATACTATAGGTCTACACTAGTCAATGCATCTTGAAACTACTGTATTTTTCAGAGTATAGGATGCACCTAGGTTCAGACATATGGAAAACCTAATAATAATCTTTATATAGTGCCTACATTCCGCAGCAATTTACAGTTTAACAGTTTCAAACACAAGTCACAAGTAACAACGTTAACAATACAATAATTAAAGCAAAATAAGACGACCCTGCTCTCTACAATGAGGTGGGGGAGATACAAAGTACAGGTATGTATTTACAATGATGGTCCAGCCATCTTGAGGGAGTGGGGGATAGATAAAGATAGTGGATGGGCCACACACACACACACACACACACACACACACACACACACACACACACTAACTGATTAGGGAACAAGTGTGTTTTGAGGGAGCGCCTAAAACTGCAGGTTGTGGATAGTCGTAATTTCTTGGAGTAGAGCATTCCAGAGGATTGGCACAGCGCGGGAGAAGTCTTGGAGTCGGGAGTGGGAGGTACGGATTAGTGCAGAGTTTAGTCGAAAGTCGTTTGCAGAGCGTAGCAGTCGGTTATGCCGATAGACAGAAATGAGGGAGGAGATGTAGGGGGGTGCTGCACTGTGGAGAGCTTTGTGGGCGAGATCACACAAGTCCTTTGAATTGGATCTTGTAATGACTGGGCAGCCAGTGTAACGACTGGCGAAGAGCGGATGCGTCTGAATACTGATTAGCCAGATGGATGACCCTGGCTGCTGCATTAAGGATGGACTGGAGAGGGGAAAGTCGAGTGAGGGCGAGGCCAATTAATAGAGCGTTGCAGTAGTCCAGAGCGGATAAAGGTGACAGTTTTGTTGTTTCCGTGGTGAGAAAAGGGCGAATTCTAGAGATGTTCTTTAGATATGTAAGCGACACGAGCAGGCAAGAGATTGTATATGGGATGTGAAGGAGAGATTGGTGTCAAACGCAACACCCAGACAGCGCGCCTGCTGCCGGGGTGTTAATATGGTGCCACCCACGGAGAGGGAAATGTCAGATTTAGGGAGGTTTCAGATTAATGGAGCTTTTTGTGGATTTACTACGCTGCTAGACATGACACAGATTCATTCGTTCATAAATTAATTGCAGATTTAGTCATATTCCCAACGCGTTTTGAAGTTAAAAGCACTTCTTCCTCAGGGGATGATATCTGAATTCATTAATCTGAATATTCCTGTGGTCACTGGTTTGACCGGTGGATGTGCGGCAGCTGACTGACAATTCCATGCGCTTTACCTCTCCTACATCAGGCGAGTGGGATTGCAATATTGTCTGTACCCTGTCTATCAGATAAGACCCTATTTGTGCTTTCTCAATTCCTACTGTGTGAATCAGATTTAGGGAGGTTAGTAGACGGCGGAAGCAGAAGTAGCTAAGTTTTGGAGAGGTTGAGTTTCAGATAGAGAAAGCGGACATGATGTCGGAGACTGCGGACAGACAGTCACTGGCGTTCTGTAGTACAGTGGGGGTAAGGTGAGGGGATGACGTGTATAGTTGTGTGTCATCAGAATAAAGATGGTACTAAAAGCCAAATCTGCTGATCGTCTGTCCATTTGGGGCCGTGTAGAGAGAAGAGAAGTGGGCCAAGGACTGAGTCCTGAGGTACCCAGACAGTGAGAGGAAGAGATGAAGTGGAGCCAGCGAACAAAACACTGAAGGAGCTGTCAGAAAGATAGGAAGAGAACAAGGAGAGGGCAGTATCCTTAATGCCTAGTGACTGGAGCCTAGAGAGTGGGAGATGGTGGTCAACAGTGTTGAAAGCTGCAGAAAGGTCGAGAAGGATTAGCAAAGAATGGTCACCATTACATTTTACTGTTAGGTCATTGGTCACTTTGATGAGTGCAGTTTCTGTCGAATGTAGGGGGTGGAAGCCGGATTGTGAAGAGTTTAGGAGGGACTGAGTGGAGAGGTAAAGGGTAAGGCTGGAGTAGACCAGGCGCTCCAAGAGTTTAGAGATGAAGGGGAGATTGGAGACTGGTCTGTAGTTATTGGTGCAGGACGAGTTGAGAGCGGGTTTCTTTAATAATGGAGTAATGATAGTGTGTTTGAAGGAGGATGGGAAGATGCCCAAGGAGAGGGAGAGATTAATTTTGTAGTTAGGCAAGTTGTGACGACTGGAGAGACTGGAGGAGATTGTGAGGGAATGGGGTCGGTTGTGCATGTAGTTGGACGAGAAGAGAGGAGTCTGGAGACTTCATCTGTGATGGGATCAAAATGTGGACAGTGAGCCAGGGGAAGTGCAGGGAGGGATGGGAGTCACAGTACTTGGTGGCTGGGAGCGGGTCTCCTGATGGATGTTATCTATTTTATCTATAGTGGGAAGTCAGGTCATCAGCATGAATATCTGTTATAGGGGCTTGGGCTTTTTGGCCTGAGGAGGGAGGTTTAAAAAAGTTTCTTGGGGTTGTTGGATAGTGAGGAGATCAGGGTGGTGTAGTAGGTCTGTTTGCCGAGGTGAAGGGCAGAGTTATAGGTTCTGAACATAAATTTAAAGTGGATGAAGTCTTCTGGTGTCCGAGTTTTCCTCCATAAGCATTCAGCACTCCTAGAGCATCGCTGGAGAAGTAGAGTTTGTGATGTGAGCCAGGGCTGTTTTACTCTGTGCTTGGAGTTTGAGGGTGAGGGGTGCTACTTGGTCCAGGGTGCTTCTGAAAGTGTCATTGTAGTGGTGTACAGCCAGATCAGGACAGGAAAAAAGAGGAGATTGGGGACAGTGAGTGTAGGGAGTCTGAAAGTGTATGAGAGTTAACGGCTTGTAACGCCCCTGGGTGAGTATAATCTAACTCGTTTTTCTTCTTTCAGGTAACATCGGGGGCTTATCTACATCATTACAGAATGCTGTAGATAAGCCCCTGATGGCGGTGGCCTCATCTCAGTCGAAAAATGGGGTGACAGAATTCCTTTAATGTGTGTGGAGGGATTTGGAGTGGCTATGGGGGATTTAATGTGTGTGAAGGGATTTGGAATGGGGATGGGGGATTTAATGTGTGAGGGGAGATTTGAGGACACAAAATGAGGAGCATGCATGTATGAGGAAACAGTATGGGTGCAGACAGTATGGTGAGTGGGGGATGGGTGAAGACAGTATGGGGAGCGAACGGGTGAATGTATGTGGACACAGCATGAGTAACGATGGGAAAAATATATGTGGACACAGTATGGGGAGTGAGGGTGATGGAATGTGTGCAGAAACATTATGGGGAGTCAAGTGTATCTGAGCAGACAGTACAGAGAGTGAGGAGACAGTATAGTGAACAGGGGAGATGTGAGAGGAGACAGTATGAGGGGGAATAGTGTAAGGCAACAGTATGGGGGAGAAAAGTGAGTAAGCACAAAGTAGAGACTGAGTAGTGGGGGCATAGCAAGGGGGGGGGGGGACAGTATACCAAGGAGGAGGGGGAGTGTGATGAAAGGGTACAGTACAGAGACTGAGCACTATAGGGAGGACACTGAGGACAGTGTGAAAAGGTATCCCAGTCTGGAAAGGAAAGGTCAGTGTAAAGAGCATGTACCATAAGAGGGACAGTGTGGGGTCATATTTTGTGCAGACAATATAGTGAGCGGCAATTATTTATTCGGTCTCAGTGTACTGTATTTTTATTTTGGAGCATTATACTGACTATCTTTAAGGGCATCATGTGGAGATTTGTGGCAGAAGACCATAGAAGATAGAGCTCTGCAGAGACGGCTGTGGATGAGAAAACTCATCATGGGGTCTGGACAAGGTGAAGAAAAGGAGAACGACTCCAGAGACGACGTCATCTATCAGGTACCTGGATGTAAATGTTATTTGTGATACTGACTTATTTTCATGTTTTTATTTATGTTAGGAGCATTAAAGGGGTTGTCCAGGTTTGTGATGAGTCTGTAGTCATTCTATGTGACTGCAGACTTCTGAATTTTCACAGTGCGCACTGCACGCTTTTAGGATTCTCTCACGCCGGTGATTTACATACATGCAGTCACATGCTCACTAGACATGTGTGGCCTCACTCAATAAAAAGGAAAGGAGCGAGGCCGGGCACGTCTAGTCGGAATGTGGCCATAAGTATACAAATCACATTCTTGTGCCGACATGACCGTCCACAGGCAAGGGAGAATCCTAAAAGTGTGCAGTGCATTAGTTGTGAGGATTCAGAAGCTGCAATGTCAGGATTCAGCTCTGCAGGTTCCAGTAGTCATCGCATGGACACTTCACACATGTGACTCTCATACTTATGGTCCTGTGACAACGAGCTTCTCTTCCTGCTTCTCTCAGTTTTTCACTGAACATTGAGAGCACTAGGGAAAGCAGCTCGTGGGTATATGACTAAGCGTGCAAATCGCATGTGAGCTTGGGGGAGGGAGAGGGGTGGGGCGCCGAACCGAATTCTTGCCCCAGGTGCCAGAAAGCCTAGATACACCTCTGCATAGGAAGTAATGTAGCTCTTGCACAGACCTTACTGATACGTATTGACCATTTACTGTGGCTTCAGAAATCATGACATAGTTATCATTAAATATAAAAAAAAAGTCTATACTGTACTCACTTATATAGCGCCAGTAATTCCATAGCGCGTTACAGATATTGGCACTGTCCCCATTGGGGCTCACAATCTAGATTCCCCATCAGTAGGTCTTTGGCTTTATACATTGTGTGTTATAACTCAGACCAACTATTAATTGCCAGTCTCACCTACCACAGCTCCAACTGCAGTCGCCTTCTCAACCCTGCAGACCCCTTAGTTTGCTCTGAACTATACTTTTTAGTGCCCATAACTGGAGCTTCATTGACATGCAAGGAAGAAGAGTATAAAGAGGTAGAAGGGCACATTATATATCAGTATGAAGACAGCGCCAGAGCAGTCTGGCAATCCAATGAGGCACTTTTTCTCCTGCCTTTCCTGGTCAGACAGTATGTACTGCCACACAATGCTCAGGCTGATCAGGAAGATCGAGTCAAGACCACTATGCCAGACTGCTGAGCAAAGGGTAATGAGGGTCTGGCACTAACTACAAGGTATAAGAGGCAGTCACTTTTACCTGACTAAAGAATGTGCATATTCTAATGCTCTATTCTTAATCCCCTGCTCCCTGTCCCCCCCCCCAAAAAAAAAAAAGAAAAAAAAAAAGCCAACTACATTACCTGAAGAATACCCTTATATCTACAGGTGAACAAAGTTTTGGGAGGTTACAGGTTCCCTTTAAGGGATTACAAATCTTGGTGTACAGACCTTTGCTTTTCTCTGCATACTACTACAGGCACCCTGGCATGGAAATCAGCTTCAAAGTCTGTGAATAAATCTGAAAAAAAGAACCAAGATTAAACAGTTAGTAAATTAGGAGCCAGTGGATGCCATCTAACATGTGTCCAGCATAATAATAGCTCTGATCAATAACAGCATGTGAACCAAGTGAAAGGTATAATCTTACCGCTTTGTTTCAGGCTTTCCTGAACTAATAGAAGAACATCAGGTTGATTCATCTAGAAGTAACAAAAGCGAAGTCAAGAACATTTTCACAAATATGATAAATCCCTTTCTGCCTTATTTCTCTAGATTTTTACTGAAAGAAAGTCATTGTAAAATATTACAATTATCAAGACACAGGTAACTTACAGAGTCAGGAAACTGAATGTCTATGTTCAGATCAGAATTTCTGAAACCCAGCCTGCTGCAAGAGGATCCATAGAGCCTCAAAGAACATCCTAAGAAAGATCACACAGATTAGGCCCTGTGTACACCCATCTAGTATATAGCTGCAAGTCGTAGAGACATTTAGGAGGAGGTCTCTTGTTTATACAGGGGTTGCCAGATTAGATGACCTCATTCTGGTGACAAATGGTTTCAGCCTCACAGTAGCTCAAGCACAAGTCAACCCTTTACTAACTTTGTCTAATAACACCCACACCAAAAACAAGGGGCATTTACACTGCAAGATCATTTTGAATGAGTGGGCAAAAGTTTACTGATCAGCAGTCATATTGTGTAATATAGACCCCAAAGTATTTAATTGTGAACATTCAAGGCGAATTATGCTACAGGTACTAAGGATTAAACTTCAGGCAAGATTCAGTGTACTTGACATGTACTTTACCTGGGAGTTTCTCCTTAATGACTGCTTCCATGGCTGACACGGTGGACAGTCTCTGAGCCATGTCATCTTCATTTAAGCCGTGTTCCTGTACCACCTTGCTTATTGCAATACTAATGGCGTGTATCTGAGGCTGCTTTGGTGGCGGCAGTGTTGTTAGCAATTCCTCTTCCCTTTTCTCCTATAGAAATTATATTTATATATGAATCACAAGGAATCTGACATACCATATAGCTTGGTCGTGTGCTACAATTCATTCCATTCTAATATGGAACTAGTAATAGGCTTGTACAAGTTAAGAGAAAAAAAGAAGTAGTGACTCACCTTTATATTTCTCCTGTGCCTCTTTTCTTTCATGTGTTTATGTGCAGAAGGTATTGAGTCAAGTAGGGCATCACAGAGCTTGCAAGTATAAACAGCTGTAGGATACCTTCGGGGACGCTTTGTGGGGTACAAAAAAAAAAAAAAATTATATTATATATAATATACACTACCGTGTAAAAGTTTAGGGTCACTTAGAAATTTACTTATTTTTGAAAGAAAAGCAGTTTTTTTCCAATGACGCTAACATTAAATGATTCAGAAATACACTCTATACATTATTAATGTGGTAAATGACTATTCTAGCTGCAAAAATCTGGTTTGTAATGAAATATCTTCATAGGTGTATAGAGGCCCATTTCCAACAACCATTACTCCAGTGTTATTATGGTACTTTGTCTTTGCTAACTGTGTAAGAAGGCTAATGGATTGTTAGAATACCCTTGAAAACCCTTGTGCAAGTATGTTAGCACAGCTGAAGCCAGCTTGGCTGATTAGAGAAGCTATAAACCTGACCTTCCTTTGAGCTAGTTGAGAATCTGGAGAATTACATTTGTTGGTTCTATTAAACTCTCAAAATGGCCAGAAAAAAAAAAAAAAAAAAAAAAACTTTCACGTGAAACTCGACAGTCTATTCTTGTTCTTAGAAATGAAGGCTATGCCATGTGAGTAATTGCCAAGAAACTGAAGATTTCCTACAATGGTGTGTACCACTCCCTTCAGAGGAGAGCACAAACAGGGTCTAACCAGAGTAGAAAGAGAAGTGGGAGGCCCCGCTGCACAACTGAGCAACGAGACAAGTACATTAGAGTCTGTAGTTTGAGAAATCGACGCCTCACAGGTCCTCAACTAGCAGCTTCATTAAATAGTACACGCAAAAAGCCAGTGTCAACGTCTACAGTGAAGAGGCTACTCGGGGATGCTGGCCTTCAGGGCAGAGTGGCAAAGAAAAGGCCATATCGGAGACTGGCTAATAAAATGAAAAGGTTAATATGGGCAAAAGAACAGACATTGGACAGAGGAAGATTGGAAAAAAGTGTTATGGACAGACGAATCCAAGTTTGAGGTGTTTGGATCATACAGAAGAACATTTGTGGGACGCAGAACAACTGAAAAGATGCTGGAAGAGTGCCTGACGCCATCTGTCAAGCATGGTGGAGGTAATGTGATGGTCTGGGGTTGCTCTGGTGCTGGGAAAGTGGGATATTTGTACAAGGTAAAAGGGATTTTGAATAAGGAAGACTATCACTCCATTTTGAAATGCCATACCCTGTGGACAGTGCTTGATTGGACCCAATTTCATCCTACAACAGGACAATGACGCAGAGCAGACCTCCAAATTATGCAAGAACTATTTAGGGAAGAAGCAGGCAGCTGGTATTCCATCTGTAATGGAGTGGCCAGCGCAGTCACCAGATCTCAACCCCATTGAGCTGTTGTGGAAGCAGCTTGACTGTATGGTACACAAAAAGTGCCCATCAAGCCAAATCAACTTGTGGGAGGGGCTTCTGGAAGCATGGGATGAAATTTCTCCAGATTACCTCAGCAAATTAACTGCTAGAATGCCAAAGGTCTGCAATGCTGTAATTGCTGCAGAGGGAGCATTGTTTGATGAAAGCAAAGTTTGAAGGAGAAATGATTTCAAATAAAAATCTTTTTTTCGAACCTTGTCAATGTCTGGACTACATTTTATAATATTCTAGAGATAAGAAGCACGGCACTCATCAAAAGGGGTATATGGTGCTCAAGTTGGGTTTCCAGCCCAGTAAACAATAACAAAAAATAACTTGGCACTCAATTAAAGACAAGAGAGGATGATTTTCTGTGGGTGTTGATTTATTTGCATCCAAAACAAAATGGATATTATGTTGGACATTTCGGCCCAACAACTGACCTTCATCAGAACAAATTATTGCCTGAGCTGTAGTGAGCAAGATGAAGTACAGAACATAAGGCTGTCAGTTGGTAATCAGATGCAAAACATATATACACAAACTTAGGATAAACAGAAACACAATTTCATATAATATAATGTAATAAATGTCCAAAAAGAAAATAGATGGTGGCAAGAACTTCATCCAAGAGTGCATGAAAAGGTTAATTATATCCATGTGATTATTCCATTAAGGGAAAAATTGTTTTTTTTTTTTTTAATTTATAAATTACTCAATGAAGAGCCTAAGGAGAAAGTCCAGAGAATAATGCTATTTAAAGCTAAAAAGGATATAGGAGAGTTCACAGGGTGATTAATGAAAAGCACAGGTGCTTATTGTGGTATAGCAGCCATGGAGTAAACACCTAGAAGAGAGGAACATTCAGAGGAGTGAGGGTTAATTGGCTACAGTAAAAGTTGGTACCTGAGCTATATCCGCTAGCAAGAGAAGTATCATCTATTTTGTAAGGATCCACATATAAGGGTAACTGAGGGCAGAGATTAATATAGGTTACAAAAGGTAAAAGCATAAGGCATCACATAAAGGTGTCCCCAGATGAGGAGCAAGCTGTTTTACCTGGACACAGGCTGGGCACACATCAACCAGAAAAAGTGATTCTAGATGAGGAGCAAGCTGCCCCCCCTCATGCTAGGTGAATATAGCTAGAAGCACTTTTTCTGGTTGATGTGTGCCCAGCCTGTGTCCAGGAAAAACAGTGCTCCTCATCTGGGGACACCTTTATGTGATGCCTTATGCTTTTACCTTTTGTAACCTATATTAATCTCTGCCCTCAGTTACCCTTATATGTGGATCCTTACAAAATAGATGATACTTCTCTTGCTAGAGGATATAGCTCAGGTACCAACTTTTATTGTATCCAATTAACCCTCACTCCTCTGAATGTACCTCTCTTCTAGGTGTTTACTCCATGGCTGCTATACCACAATAAGCACCTGTACTTCTCATTAATCACCCTGTGAACTCTCCTATATCCTTTTTAGCTTTAAATAGCATTATTCTCTGGACTTTCTCCTTAGGCTCTTCATTGAGTAATTTATAAATAAAAAAAAAAAAAACAATTTTTCTTAACGGAATAATCACATGGATATAATTAACCTTTTCATGCACTCTTGGATGAAGTTCTTGCCGCCATCGATTTTCTTTTTGGACATTTATTACATTATATCATATGAAATTGTGTTTGTTTATCCTAAGTTTGTGTATATATGTTTTGCATCTGATTACCAACTGACAGCCTTATGTTCTGTGCTTCATCTTGTTCACTACAGCTCAGGCAATAATTTGTTCTGATGAAGGTCCGGTTGTTGGGACGAAAACGTTCAACATAATATCTATTGTTTTGGATGCAAATAAATCTACACCCACAGAAATCATCCTCTCTTGTCTTTGAGTGCCAAGTTATTTTTTGTTATAGATTTTAAAATTCATTCGGCAACTCATTTGATTAATAAAAGTATGAGTTTTCATGGAAAACACAAAATTGTCTGGGTGACCCCAAAATTTTGAACGGTAGTGTATATTTTTTTGCAAGAGTATTTTTATTACAGGTCAAACATGAATTAAGAAACCTTACTACTGTTATGTACAGATGAAGTAAAATTAACACTCTGTTGAGGACAGTGAAAGTCAGCAATGTTTCCACAACATATTGGTCAGGCTGTGAATTTAAGGAGAATCTGACTGCAGCAGCAGCAGCAATGAGAACCCCATCCACACCCTAGGTACATGGCTATAGACAGTGAGCTGCTTATCA
The DNA here is from genome assembly GCA_033576555.1 of Oophaga sylvatica. Lineage (NCBI taxonomy): Eukaryota > Metazoa > Chordata > Amphibia > Anura > Dendrobatidae > Oophaga > Oophaga sylvatica. The sequence goes on from JARQOD010000001.1 coordinate 685,301,195, forward strand.
TAGGGGGACAAAGTCGAAGAGTGCCACACACACCATCCCACTAGCTGGTCAAAGTAATGATAATCACCAGATAAAACCCTTCAGTGTAAGTAAACTACACACAGCTTGACATGTGACACCTTTGAATTCTGTGTTTTAACCCTTACCTCATGAGGTCCTCAGATTACATAGCAAAAAGCTGCTGACAAATAACCTTTAAAAGTCTGCACCAAAAATCTGACATTTAGTGACAGTTCAATATATTCTAATCTTTTTATGGTCTGGAGTATGGCATCATGCAAAATAGGTAATAGTGAAATAGTCAGGTCCCTTTCTGATGAGGGCTAGCATGCAGAGCCCACATTTTTCCCTGCAGACAATTGCTGATTTAATCAGCCATCATATGACTAACAGCTGCAGGTGGAGTAGAGCTCCATACACTACTGTTAACCTGTTAAAAGCCACTGTCAATCTTTGACAGCAGCAGTTAACAGGTGTAGGCAAGGGGGCACACCATTTCACCTGCCCATTGGCACGCCAATGGGTTGCCATGACCCTCGTGCCGGTTATTATGATACTTTTGTGAAAGCCAGCATTTAGCTCACATTCAAAAGATATTTTGATTTTAGCTATACATAGCAGTGTATTAGCATTGCTATGTATAGTACAAGTGATCAGACTTTAGGGGACTATTGTATACAGGAAAAAAAAAACACATTTGTTTTAGTTGCATTCGTTAAAGTTCGAGCAAAATATAAAATAAATTAATCCGATCGACAAACAGCATGACGAGTAAAACCATTAAAAACGCAAGAATTCATTTTTCCCACAACTGCAAAATTGCAATAAAAGGTGATCAAGCCCGGGTGCCCACGATCCGGAACTAGCAGTGCATCTGTTAGCATGTGTTCACTGCACCACGCGGATTTACCGTGTTCAATACATTCTATTGATGAGATTTCTCTTGGGGAGACTTGAGTCTCTGCAAGAGAAATGGACATGCTGTGGTCTAGAAAAACGTGCTGCATGAGTCTATGGAAACGTAGTGGACATGGCATTTCTTGCAATCCCATCCACTATGCTGTAACCGCTGGCCGCTGCGGGTTTCACGCTGCACAAGTACACAGCGTCAAATATGCATCAACTCCGGATCATGGGCACATACCCCAAAATATATCTACCGTAAAATGGTATTCATAAAAAAAAAAAAAAGTTTACCATGAACATATTGTACAGAAAAAAAAAAAAAAAGAAAACTGAACTTTAGCAGTTTCAGCACACCTGGAATTTCTCCCACTTTCCATGAAATCATTATAAAATGGTGTCTTTCAAACGTACAACTCCTCCCACAAAAAAAAACCTATCAGAATTATGTGGACTGAAATATTTTAGTCACAATTTATAGAAAACTGAAGAAAATTGTAAGAATGTAGAGAATTACTGTGTTTCATACCCGTTTCAGCCTGTAAATACAGTCACACTTTAAGCGCTCCTCAGCTTGCTGCAGGCCTAGTAGCTCTTTTTTGGACAGCATGGATTCATCAATGACTGGGCTGCCAAGACAGTCATCTTCATCTCTTTCTGACCGCGAGTGCCGACGCTCTTGTTTCATGGGGGTCATCAAATCTGTATTGGGGGGAAAAAAAAATATATATAAAAATTTAAATAAAAAAAAAAACAAAAAAAAACCACATTTAATATAGTCAAGATTCTAAACATAAGACATGAAAAATAAATATAAAAGCTCTGAAGGAAATTGGGGGTTTAAACATGAAAGCCTTTATGGATATTCTGTACCAAATACAAAAGGGAAGTGGAAATTGAATACTTACCTGGCTTACTTGAAGCCACAAAACGAGATCTCACCAGGTTTCACCTCCACCACTACCAATCTTTGTAATTTTAGTCCTTATCATGGCTGCAGAAGCAAGATGACTGCTGCAGCCAGTAAATATTTTCATCCTATTTTATTTATATACAATTAACACCACTCCAACCAAGTCCCTCCCTTTAGCACAACTCGAGCACCACAGCATGTGGCCACACAAGTGTTAAAGGTGTTGTCCACTATTTGGACAACCCTTTCTCAATCACCATATACTGACAGTAGCCATACTCCCCTGAGGTACCGGCGACATTCCAGCACTAGCTCTTCCAGAGTTCGCAAGATATTGTTTGGCTATAGGGATCACGTGACCTGCTTCAGTCTCCCCTCCTTAGAACCAGTCAGGCATCCAGAGGAAGTGAGAGCAGGCACCACTATGGCCTTAACTGACATCTGAAGGAAATCAAAGGAGGGGACGGTGAAGTGGAAGCTGATTGGCAAGCAGGGATCAGTTATTCTATAAAATTAATAAAATGCAAAGTGAGTCAAAAGAGAAAGATGGAATTTTTAGTACTCCACGTAAAATCTTTCTTGGAGCCTTCATTGGGGGGACACAGGCAACCATGGGGTGTATGCTGCTGTCGCTAGGAGGCTGACACTAGGCAAAATAATAGTACCTCAGTCAGTGTTAAAGCAGTAGGAGAAGCAACCAAAAACTCAACATACAGTATGTACCAACCCAACAACAAAGGCACGTAGGCCCAAAATCGGTACAAACAGTTAGGGAAGGTGCTGTGTCCCCCAATGAAGGCTCCAAGAAAGATTTTATGGCAAGTACCAAAAATCCCTCTTTATTGCTTCATTGGGGGACACAGGTAACTATGGGATGTGCCAAAGCAGTCCCAAGGGTGGGAAACAAAGACTGCAAAGAAAACAGACTTAAGTCGGCCGGTGTGTAGCCACCACCTGCAACAACTTCCTTTCCAGGCCTGCATCAGACAAGGCATTGGTATAAACCCTGTAAAACCTCACGAAAGTGTGCAAAGGTGACCACATCCTGGCTTTACAAATTTGTAAAGCCGAAGCCTGGTGACAAACTGGTAGCTCCCACTGACCGGCTAGAGAAGAATTTACTCCTGGAGGAGTTTGCCCTGAACGTGGTATGCCTCCTATATTGCCGAATAAATCTAACAGACAATAGTGGATTTGGAAGCCCCTTATGACGACCTTCAGAGATGACAAATAGGGCATCAGAGAGGTGAAAGAAAACAGTCCTTGAGAGGTAGACCTGGATAGCTCTGACCAGATCCAACTTGTGGAGGGACTTCTCCAGGGGATGGACCAGAGAGGGACATAGAGAAGGAAGGACAATGTCTTCATTAATGTGAAATGAAGAAACCACCTTAGGCAAGAAATGAGGAACGGGTCTGAGAACTACCTTGTCCTGATGTAGAATCAGGAACGGAGAATGGCAGGACAATACCGCTAACTCAGAAACTCACCTGATGGATGTAATGGAAACCAAGAAGGCGACTTTCCATGACAGGAGAGAATATGGAATGTCTTAAATGGGCTCAAAAGGAGAGTGCCAAGGACAAGGTTAAGATCCCACGGATCTATCGGAGGACGATAAGGGAGGTGCCAGGTGAATAAAGGTCTTGACCTGGGAACGAGAAGCCAGATTTCATTGGAAAAGAATTGACAGAGCAGAAACTTGACCCTTTAGGGTACTGAGAGAGAGACCAGAATCAAGACCCGCTTGTTGAAACCACAGGAATGAAGGAAGGGAAAAAGACAGACCAAATTGTTGTCTTCACTCCACCGAAAGAAGGCCTTTCAGTATCTGTGGTAGATATGCGAGGATGCTGGTTTTCTTGCCCTAATCATGGTCTGAATGACCTGATGGGAAAAACTAGCCTCCCTCAGGACTGCGGCCTTGCCGTTAAACTCAAAGACTGAAATCTGGTGGAAAAAGGGGCCTTGTGAGAGAAGATCTGGAAGCCTCCAGGGAGAGTCCATGAGCATGTTCACCAGCTGTGCGTACCAGGCCTTCTTGGCCAGTCTGGAGCTACCAGGATTAAGGGAATTCCTTCAACCTTTATATTTTTTTTTTTTTACAACTCTCGGAATCAAGGAGAGAGGAAAAAAAAAAAAAAGATATGGCAGCTGGAATTGGGACCACGGGATCACTAGGGCATCACAACCGATGGCTAGCAGATCCCAGGACCTGGCTACGAACTGAGGAACCCTGTGGTTCATCCAAGACGCCATCAAGTCGACATCCGGTGTGCCCCCATCTCTGGCATATTTGGTTGAAAACGGCGGGTTTGAGAGACCGCTCTCCCGATGCGAGACCCTGACAACTCAGAAAATCGGCTGCCCAATTTTCCACCCCCGGAATGTGTACAGCTGATATGGTGGGAACGTGACACTGCACCCATTGCAGAATCCTTGCTACCTCAGCCATCACCTGTTTGCTGCGAGTCCTACCTTGATGGTTTATGTAAGCCACGGCAGTGGCGTTGTTCGATTGTATATGGACCGGCTGGCCTGCAAAGAGGGACTGCCAGCAGAGAAGGGCAAGAAAAATTGCTCTGATCTTCAGAAGATTGATGGGGAGGGCAGCTTCTTGGACGTTCCAGCAACCCTGGGCTGTGTGATGAAGAAAGACCACTCTCCAACCGAAGAGACAGGCGTCGGTGGTGACGACCTGCCAGTGGAAAAGGAGGAAGGACTTCCCCCACGCAGGAATGAGGTGGATAGCCTCCACCAGGTCAGACATTGCCTCACCTTGAGAGGCCGAAGCATAGGCCAGGCTAGGGAGACGGTCCATTTACCCCAAGCAGACAAGAGGGCTAGCTGAAAAGGATGGGTATGGAACTGGGCAAAAGGCACAGCTTCCATGGCAGCAATAGACTTCCCCAGAATTGTCATGCATGACCGTAGGGTGAGAGGAGTTGGTCACTTTAGAATGCCGATCGCCTGACAGAGAAACTTTTCCTTTGGAAGGAGGTCACTGGCTTGGGCCATGTTGAACCCCATGTCCAGAAACACCAGGTGCTGAGCTGGGGTCAGGGAGGACTTCTCTCTGTTGACAATCTAGCCGAGGCGGACCAGAGTGTCCAAGGTTATCTGAAGACTCGGGTCGCAAGCTCGCCAGGACAGCCCCTTGATCAGAAGATCGTTCAAGTAAGATTATGAGAATCCCTTTGGAACGAAGGATGGCCACAACAGCTGCCATGACCTTCATGAACACTCTGGGGGCAGAGGCCAGGTCAAAGGGAAGAGCCGTTAACTGATAGTGGTCCTTCTGGATCGCAAAACATAGGAATCTCTGATGCTGAACACAAACAGGAATGTGAAGATAAGCATCCTGAATGACTACAGAGCAAAGAAATTCTCCCGATTCCATGGACGCGATTACCGAACGTAGGGATTCCATCCTGAAATAACAGTTCCGAACGTGACGTTCAGTCACTTGAGTTCCAAAAATTGGACAGAGTGATCAGTCTTTTCAGGACTACGAAAAGATTGGAGTAGAACTCTGAAAATCGTTAGTTTACTCTTGTGCATAGTAGGGAAGAGACAGCTGGATTAATCCCTGGGGCCTGAGACTGGAGTCTTGGCGGGAAAGACAAAGTAACGTCTTCCTGTGGGGGGGGGAAGGGCACTAAGGAAGTCGATTTTATAACCAGATGTCACCATATCACTGACCCAGGCATCGTCGACCACCAACAACCATGCGTCACGGAAGAGAAGAAGCCGGCTCTTCCACCCTGGAGAAATTCTCGGGTGGGGGGGACCCTTCATGCCGAGAACCTGTTGGTGCGGGACCCCAAAGTCTTGGAAGAGCGACCCTTTGGTCACCAGTGACGAGCTGGTTTCAAGAGCAGTCCTACTGGGAGGAAGTCCCTGAAGAGAAAGGCAGTAACGAAATTGAAGCGACCTCTTCCTATTGTAAGGATGTTTAGGCCTGGACTGGGGAAAGAGGTGCTTTTCCCGCTGGTAGCATCCGAAATTATCTGATCCAGTTTGGACCCGAAAAGCCTAGACCCTTGAAAGGCAAGGTTAGTGAGAGAGGTTAAGGGGGGGTGTAGGATCTGCATTCCACGCTTTCAACCAGAGAATGCAGCGTATAGCAATGATGTTGCTATTTGCCCTGACGAAACAACCGGCCACATCCAAAAGGAGGTCAGAAGATATTTGCTGGCATGGGCAATCTAGTCTGCCAAATCTGCCATCTGTTCCGGAGGCGCTGCCGCTAGGATACCCTGGTGAAGCATTCTTGCCCAGCCATACATGGACATTGCCACCCAGGTGGAGGCAAAAATGGGACAGAGGGAAGCGCCAGCCTCTTTAAAGGCTGATTTAGCCAAGGACTCAATCTGCCTATACATAGTGTCATGAAGACAAGCACGGTCCGGCAGAGACAAGACTGGGTGTTCCCAGTGTTTAGCAATAATCGCTTAAAATTCCCTGTGACCGGGAAAAGTCTGGGAAGGACGTTATACCCGCTTGAAGGAAACTGAGTGCCCCTGAACAGGTGCCTCGTCCTCCTTTATGTTAAGAGTGTGGTTAACTGCCAAGATAAGGCTATTGACCATATCCTGCGTCTTTGAGACCTGGTCCGTATCAGACTCAGACTGGAAATCCACATGAGACTCAAAAGCTGCCACTGAGGGCATCCTAGAGGATGCAGAGGGACCCAGGGAACTGGAGCTAGCCTGCTTCCTTTACTTTGGACCCGATCTGTCTCTGTGAGGTCGTGGTCAGGTGTGTGCGAATCACCGTGAGAGGCGTTCGGAGCACTGGTGGCGGCAGACAAATGTGGAAGACACTCCAGGACCCAGACTAGGGACTGATGCTTTTTTTTTTTTTTGTCAGGCCAGAGACCGACTGACATGTCAATAGCCCACTCCGGAGGGAGGGGTGTGCTCTCATCCAAGGCATTAGTGTGTTCCTGTGGGGCTGACATGGTGGAAGGACTGCAGGACTGGCAGAACGGGGAACGCTGACCTGAAGGCCACTTTCTTTTGCAGAGGGCACAAGCGTAATGAATCACAGTAGGTTTAGAGGGGCAACGAGAAGAATCTGCAGAGTTGGGCATAAGTCGAGCCTAGGTAATACTGCTGAGAAGGGCTTTATAGGGGGACAGAGTATTAAAAAAAAAATAAAAAAATAGAGGGTAGAATGTCAGCAACGGTCAGCAGATGACTGAGGTTAGCGGTGTTCCCCTGTAGTCGGCAAGTTAGATGCAGAGAGATCTGATGCCGAGGGTGCAGGAAGTGTGCAGATAAAGGCAGTGTCTCAGACAGGAATGCAATCTGCTGAGGCACAAGTTCCAATAAAGCATTGGCTGAGCTGTGTCACAGCAAGCACGATGCTGTGCGGTGGGCGTGACTGAAATGCCGTTCGGTGAAAGGAAGTATCCCTCTGATTGGTTGACACGCCAGCGAGCGTGACGATCTGCTGGCCAGTGAGAAACAAAGCGTCCCTCCGATTGGTTGAATCGTTGGGGCGTGTACCAGAAGGGAGAGGGAGCTCCACGATAGGTGCAAAAGCACGCTGAGGAGACGCAAAGCGTGGGGCGTTGCCAGGTCAGAGCAGGAGAATCTCTGACCCAGCGAGACCTCCTATTGGTCTAAAAGAGCGCGCAATTCAAACATGCGGTGGCGAGTGGCCGGGGAAGCCAGTGAGGAGGCGTGGCTAAGAAGGAAAGGGGGTTAGCCCCAAGGTCTGGGACCAGCCAGGGAGAAAAGGCCCTGCCGTGCGCCGCTGCAGGGAAGTGACACGCAGATGAGTCTACGGTTCCTCTTCACCGATGACTATGCCTTCAGGAGCTCAGATAGATGAGGGTCCTGGTATGATACATCCTCCTTCCTGCACCATCTCCAGGTGACAGGAGATTAGGTCCTGCCTGCGGATCCGTGAGTGGGCAATACCACTCTGCTCTCTCGGTCGCATAGGTACAGGAAAACAGGGTGAGAAATTACACCCCGTTACCCTAAGGAAGAATAACCAGAAAAACAGAGAAAAGTAATAAAAACACAAGAAACATGAAAAGGAAAATGTGGATCTGGGATCAGATCCAGGTCCGCCTCCTACAGACACTAAGCTTAACCCCTTCACCCCCAAGGGTGGTTTGCACGTTAATGACCGGGCCAATTTTTACAATTCTGACCACTGTCTCTTTATGAGGTTATAACTCTGGAACGCTTCAACGGATCTTCGCGATTCTGAGATTGTTTTCTCGTGACATATTGTACTTCATGTTAGTGGTAAAATTTCTTCGATATAACTTGCGTTTATTTTTGAAAAAAATGCAAATATGGCGAAAATTTTTAAAATTTTGCAATTTTCAAAATTTGAATTTTTATTCCCTTAAAACAGAGAAATATATCACACAAAATAGTTAAGAAATAACATTTCCCACATGTCTACTTTACATCAGCACAATTTTGGAACCAAAATTTTTTTTTGTTTAGGAAGTTATAAGGGTTAAAAGTTGACCAGCGATTTCTCATTTTTACAGCAAAATTTACAAAGCCATTTTTTTTAGGGACCACCTCACATTTGAAGTCACTTTGAGGGGTCTATATGGCAGAAAATACCCAAAAGTGACACCATTCTAAAAACTGCACCCCTCAAGGTACTCAAAACTACATTCAAGAAGTTTATTAACCCTTCAGGTGCTTCACAGTAACTAAAGCAACGTGGAAGGAAAAAATGAATATTTTACTTTTTAGCCACAAAAATTATCTTTTACAAACTTTTTTTTTATTTTCACAAGGGTAAAAGGAGAAAATGGACAGATAAGGTTGTTATGCAATTTCTCCTGAGTACGCCAATACCCCATATGTGGGGGAAAACCACTGTTTGGGTACACGGCAGAGCTCGTAAGGGAAGGAGCGACGTTTGACTTTTTCAAACTAAAATTGGCTGGAATTTAGATTGGATGCCATGTCGCGTTTGGAGAGCCCCTGATGCGCCTAAACAGTGGAAACCCCCCACAAGTGACACCATTTTGGAAACTAGACCCCTAAGGTACTTATCTAGATCTGTTGTGAGCACTTTGAACCCTCAAGTGTTTCACAAAAGTTTATAAAGCCTGGGTGTGAAAAAAAAAAAAAAAAATCAATTTTCCACAAAAATGATTTTTTAGTCCCAAATTTTTGAATTTTCCCAAGGAAATTGGACCCCAAAAGTTGTTGTCCAATTTGTCCTGAGTACGCTGATACCCCATATGTGGGGGGGGGGGGCAACTGTTTGGGCGCACGGCAGGCTTGGAAAGGAAGTAGTAAAGTTTTGGAATGCAGACGTTAATGGGGGTCATGTTCCGTTTGCAGTGCCCCAGATGAGCCTAAACAGTGGAAACCCCCCACAAGTAACCCCATTTTGGAAACTAGACCCCCTAAGGAACTTATCTAGATCTTTGGTGAGCACTTTGAACCCCCAAGTGCTTCACACAAGTTTATAATGCCCGGGAATGAAAATAAAAAATCCTATTTTTTTCCCACAAAAATTATCTTTTAGTCACTAATTTTTTATTTTCCCAAGGGTAACAGGAGAAATTGGACCACATAAGTTGTTGTACAATTTGTCCTGAGTACGCTGATACCCCATATGTGGGGGGGAACCACTGTTTGGGCGCACGGCAGAGCTCGGAATGGAAGGAGCACCATTTGACTTTTTCCAACCAAAATTGGCTGGAATTGAGTTTGGATGCCATGTTGCATTTGGAGAGCCCCTGATGTGCCTAAACAGTGGAAACCCCCCACAAATGACCCCATTTGGGAAACTAGACCCCCTAAGGAACTTATCTAGATTTTTGATGAGCAATTTGAACCCTCAAGTGCTTCACACAAGTTTATAATGTAGAGCCGTAAAATTTAAAAATCATATTTTTTCCACAAAAATGATCTTTTCACCCCAATTTTTATTTTTCCAAGGGTAACAAGACTCCAAAAGTTATTGTGCAATTTGTCCTGAGTGCGCTGATACCCCATATGTGGGGGTAAACCACTGTTTGGGTGCATGGCAGAGTTTGGAAGGGAAGGAGCGCCGTCTGACTTTTTCAACGCAGAATTGGCTGGACGCCATGTCGTGTTTGGAGAGCTCCTGATCTGCCTAAACAGTGGAAACCCCCATAAATGACACCATTTTGGAAACTAGACCCCTCAAGGAACTTATCTAGATGTGTGGTGAGAGCTTTGAACCCCCAGGTGTTTCACTAAAGTTTATAACGTACAGCCGTAAAATAAAAAATCTTTTTTTTTTTTTTTTTTACAAAAATGATTTTTTTCGCCCCAATATTTTATTTTCACAAGGGTAACAGGAGAAATTGGACCCCAAAAGTTGTTGCCCAATTTGTCCTGAGTACGCTGATACCCAATATGTGGGAGAAAACTACTGTATGGGTACACGTTGGGGCTCGGAAGGGAAGTAGTGACGTTTTGGATTGCAGACTTTGATGGAATGGTCTGGGGGCGTCATGTCACATTTGGAGAGCCCCATGATGCGCCTAAACAGTGGAAATCCCCAACAAGTGACCCCATTTTGGAAAATAGACCCCACAAGGAACTTATCTAGATGTGTGGTGAGCACTTTGAACCCCGAAGTGCTTCACAGAAGTTTATAACGCACAGCCGTAAAAACAAAAAAATATTTTTTTTTGTACAAAAATGATATTTTCGCCCCAGTTTTTTATTTTCCCAAGGGTAACAGAAGAAATAGGACAAATTGCACAATAACTCTTGGGGTCCAGAGTACGCTGATACCCCATATGTGGGGATAAACTACTGTTTGGACGCATGGCAGAGCTCAGAAGTGAAGGAGCACCGTTTGACTTTTTCAACGCAGAATTGGCTGGAATTGAGATCAGACGCCATGTCACATTTGGAGAGCCCCTGATGTGCCTAAACAGCGGAAACCCCTCAATTCTAACTCCAACCCTAACCCCAACACACCCCTAACCCTAGTCCCAACCCTAACCACAAACCTAACCCTAACACACCCCTAATCCCAACCCTAACTTTAGCCGCAACCCTAACCCTAATGGGAAAATGGAAATAAATACATTTTTTTAATTTTATTATTTTTCCCTAACTAAGGGGGTGATAAAGGGGGGTTTGATTTACTATTTATAGCGGGTTTTTATGATTGGCAGCTGTCACGCTAAAAGACGCTTTTTATTGCAAAAATAGTTTTTTGCATCGCCACATTTTGAGAGCTATAATTTTTGCATATTTTGGCCCACAGAGTCATGTGAGGTCTTATTTTTTGCGGTACGAGGTGACGTTTTTATTTGTACCATTTTTGAGCAGGTGACATTTTTTGATCGCTTTTTATTTCGATTTTTGGGAGGTTAGAATGAACAAAAATTAGCAATTCATGAATTTCTTTTGGGGGAGGCGTTTTTATTGTTCCGCGTGTGGTAAAATTGATAAAGCAGTTTTATTCTTCGGGTCAGTACGATTATGGCGATACCTCATTTATATAATTTTTTTATGTTTTGGCGCTTTTATAGAATAAAAACAATTTTATATAAAAAATAATTATTTTTGCATCGCTTTATTCTGCGAGCTATAACTTTTTTATTTTTTCGCTGATGATGCTGTATGGCGGCTCGTTTTTGCGGGACAAGATGACGTTTTCAGCGGTACCATGTTTATTTATATCGGTCTTTTTGATCGCGCGTTATTCCACTTTTTGTTCGGCGGTATGATAAAGCATTGATTTTTTGCTTCTTTTTTTTTTTTTTTTTTTTTTTTTTTAAGGGGTTCACTAAAGGGGTTAACTAGTGGGACAGTTTTATAGGGGGGGTCGTTACGGACGTGGCGATACCAAATATGTGTACTTTTATTGTTTTGGTTTTTTTATTTACAGGAAGAAATGAATTTATTGGGGAATATTATTTTTTTTTTTTATTTTGGATTTTTTTTTATAACATGTTTATTTTTATTTTTTTAACTTTTTTACTTTGTCCCAGGGTGGGACATCACTGTATTTTATCAAATCGCTGGTGTGACAGTGTGCACAGCACTCTGTCACACCAGCGATCGCTCAGGCAGTGCAGCAGGCTTCTCAGTGCCTGCTCTCAGCAGGCACTGAGGAAGCCGCCTCCTCCAGGACCCCGGCGCCATCTTGGATCCAGGTCCTGGGAGGGAGGAAGCCCTCAGAACAGCGCGATCACATCGCGCTGGTCTGAGGGTCTCAGGGGGGCGTGCAGGGAGCCCCCACCCTGCGCGATCCTCCCCTGTGCCCCCAGTACACCGCGATCATGTTTGATCGCGGTGTGCTAGGGGTTAATGTGCCGGGAGCGGTCCGTGACCGCTCCTGACACACAGTCACGGGTGTCAGCTGTGATAATCAGCTGACACCCGGCGGCGATTAGCTGCGCTCCCCTCAGGATATATATATATATGCACATGTCATTGTGACATATATATATACATATATTTATAGTTTATACACTTCTACATAGTAAAATCGACTCTAATTCAATTGCCGGGTAAAGACGTGACATACCCCATAGAAGTCGACGGGCTCGGTGCCGAGTACCCGAAAACCTCTGGCTCTGTGCGACTCAACTTGGGCGTCACGAACAGGATTCTGTAGCTCGCATATAAGCGAGTCCTGTGTGCCTGAATTGCACTGATTTTGTGCTTGAGAATTGCTAAAATCATCAGAGAATGTATTTGCCATTTTTCCGCCATATCTGCGTCACGACGAGGCACTGGTGAAGAAGAAGGGCGTGCTCTTCGTGGGTGTCACTCACTCAGTGGCGTGAAAACGATGGCCGCCCACTGTAAATGGTACTGCAATGTAACATTGTGCCCCACAGCTCTGGAGTTCCGCCTCCTCAGTGTGCGGAAAACTAACACGAAGGTCCCGCCTCCCTACAAAAGAGGGGCCCTCTCCAGATATGACACATGTGACTTGGCAGAGATGGCTAATGGACACGACGAGCAGAAGTGGGAAGGGATGGAGCAGTCAGAGCTCTCCCCCCACGGAAGCGACCCGATCGCCACGGAATCACCGTTGGGCACCCGGCCTGTAAACCCTCCTACGCTGCAAGAAGCGGAGGATACCCTGAGAGGCCTGGCCCGGCACCGGGAGGAGGTCGCCAGGATGGAAGCCAGCTGGCGTGCCCTAAAAATAAACTTGGAGCGGCGCCAATCCCTCTTACCTGAAGTGTCTGTACCGGAAGGTGAGGCACCCGTTATAGTAGAGGAGCCCTTGCAATGTGATCCGGTTGACGTTGTCGCAGTGGAGGCACCCGTTCCTGCAAAAACCGCAGCACCGTCAGCACCCCAGAACCCGCTGTCTGCCCCCGTCGCTGAGACAGAAGAAGCGACACCCGTCCTCATGGAGGAGGCCGCGCAGGCACCAGAGCACTACCTGCCTGTACCGGAGCCCCGACTGTCATCTGATTTAGAGCCGTCTGCTTCCTCCGCAGGGGAGCGCCGCCAGGACTGGGGGGCGACAGGAGAGCTGCCGCAAACCGGACACTGTAAGCTGCAGTGGAGTGGTGGAGACATGGAGCAACTGGTGGAGGAGAATTACAACCGGCGTCAGGAGGAAGAGTGGAGACGTTTGGAGCGGGAAGCAGAGCGACAAAGGGAGCAGCGAGAAACCCTAAAACTTCGCCAACGTCACCTGGAGAAGGACCGGGCAGATAAGGACCGGATGAGAAAGGATAAAGGAACCCTGAGTGAGCCGCGGCGTAAGGGTGCATTACGGAGCTTTAAATTGAAAGGTGGGTGGGGCTTCATCAAGGAGCCTAGACTTTATTTAGAAGTCTTTGTGACCCGGCGGGACGTGGAGGCTCACCTCCCAGAAGGACACCCGGGGAGGGACCTGTTGCCAGGAGACTTGGTGACTTACACCCGACACTGGGGTTACAATGGGTGGTACGCCCTAAATGTTACCAGGTGCGACCCCTACTCCCCAGTGTGTCAGGAACCTGTGAGACCCTCGAAGCCTTCAGCCTCCCACATCCAGGCCTCTGCAAAAGTGCCCACCCCACGCCGTAAATCTCCCCAGCCTCCCTCAGTGGTCTCCTCAGCAGCCCCAGCTATGGACATGATAAGTATAGCTGGCCCGTACCCGGCGCCTGTTAGGCCCCCTGGGGTTCGTACAGTCCGTGACATAGGGCTCCAGACCCGGAGAGAGATGAAAGAGGTGGCCACACAGACCCAGATAGAAGGTCACGACTTGACTGTACAGGCCACACGACGTCATCAGGTCCTGGTGGTCCTTGGTGTCTCGGATGTTTGGCAAGCACCAGAAGAGTACCAGGTGGTACCTGGAACACCCCTGCCAAAGAAGTCTAAATAACCCGGACAGGGTCCCTGTATGTAAATAAATAGTTAAATTGTTTATGTACCCGGACGGGTGAATGTTCCAAAAATTTTTTTTTAATTTAATAAAAAAAATAAAAAAAAAAACACAGTTTATTTCTTTTATTACTGTCTCATCCTGCTGCGACGCCATCGATCTCCTGTAAAAAAATGAAAAAAAAAAAAAAAGTATACCACCTGACCGACGCAGTCCATAGTAACGAGTGTCCCACGACGATCCAGCTCTGCTACATCAGAATGACAGGCAGAGCCTGTCATCCGGCGCAACACAGCTGATTACCTGCTTCCCGGCGGTGACGTCATCGGACTGACTGCTTTACGGCCGGGATTACCCTGCAGTCACTGCAGTTATCGCGAAAAACTGCATGTGACCGCCAGGGAGAAGATAATGGCGGCCATCAAGCAGTCCAGGACGTGACCGCCGGAGATCTTCTGCCAGGTAAGTGCCGCTGACTCCTGACAGACCCGACCGACGGACACTCACAGTGACAGTGACAAATCCGATTCCAGTATTCGATAAGACGAAAATATCGAAACGAATTATCGAAAGGCCGATAGAGCTAATATCGGCAGATAGACGATATTTGCATTATCGTATCGCTCAACACTAGTCATCACTTCTCCTTAGAGCCAGCAAAGGAGCGCACTGTCACAGTGCATTCAAAGGAATATAGCACAGGGCGCTGAGTATACGTCACAATTTACAACTGACGCATTATCAGACGAGCAGGACTAACTGAGCCTCCAAGACAGACATCACTGATAACTACTCATTTCAGAGAGGGCGCAGAGGCTGCGACAGTGTCCACAGCGTCTGCCCCTGATGACAGCTCATTTCAGAGAGGGCACAGAGGCTGCGGCAGTGGCCACAGCGTCTGCCCCCTGATGACGGCTCTTTTCAGAGAGGGTGCAGAGACTGCGGCTGTGACTGCAGCCTCTGCCCCCTGATGACGGCTCATTTCAGAGAGTGCGGCAGTGTCCGTAGTGTCGGCACGCTGATGACGGCTCATTTCAGAGAGGGCACAGAGGCTGTGGCAGTGTCCACAGCGTCTGCCCCTGATGACGTCTCATTTCAGAGTGAGCAGAGGCAATTTTCACATATTGGGAGCGCTGTACTCACCAATAGGGGCAGAGGGGGCGTGACCGGTAACATAGCTTTGTCACGCCTGCGTCGCTGAGTTCTGCGTCGCTAACGAGGTCGCTCGTTTTGTAAGCTTCAAACAGCGATTAGTGCTGGCCAGCGGGACGCCAAAGATTGAAAAATGGACCAGCGCATTCGAGCACGATCAGCGAAAGCCAGCGGGGGGCTGGTCGCCGCTACATTTCACACGTAGCGAGATCGCTATGTGTAAAGGCCCCTTAAGTCTCTATAGGTTATGTGCCAATTTGCAACTCAGAACTGATAACGAAGTGGTGTGAGGTTTGATTATGGACCCAGTGGAATACAGAGCAGTCATCAAGTTCCTTTAGTTCAGGGGTGGGGAATCATTTTCTGCCAAGGGCTATTTGGATATTTATATCATCCTTCGGGGGCCGTGCAAACTCCACCCACAAAGTACATTGTGACTGGCACTGGTGTCAGGACGTAATCTTTCATTGCATGCCCTTCAGTGTTCAGTAGTGAACACTACATGTGTGTGCTTACAGAGCAAGAAGAAATTAACGAACTGGTGGCGATCAAAATACAGCTCCCTGCCAAAGCACAGCGGTCCCTGAGAATCTGCCCGGGGCCAGATAAAAGGTCATCGAGGGTCATAAATGGCCCTGGGGCTTGAGGTTCCCCACCCCTGCTTTACTTGAAAGGCCACACACCAAAGGAGACGCTCGATGAGATGAAAGAGGTTTATGTTGAAGTCAAGAACTGGCATCGTCAATTCAAATGTTGTCGGACTTCGGTGCAAACAGCTCCAATTTCAGAGTGACCCCACTCTGCTGTTGATGAACACACCATCCAGCAAATGGAGGTCACCATTTTGGAAAATCGCTGCATAACCATTCACCACCTAGCCCAAAAAGTCAAGATTAGTGTGGGTTCCGAGGAAAAAAAAATAATCCAAGACCATCTTCACATGCATAAGGTATCCGCTCACTGAGATCCCCAGCTACTCACACCTTTCCAAAAGCAGGAACGAATCGAATGCTCTAAGACTATTGATGATGTGCCATGGAAACCATGGGGACATTATCAACAGACTGATCACAAAGGATGAAAGCTGGGTCCATCACTATGATCCTGAGACTAAAGTCCAGTCGATTCAATGGAAACCTCATGACTCACCGCCTCCAAAGTAGGTAAGTGCCCAGCCCTCGGCAGGCAAGGTCATGCTCAGCATTTTGGGACCAGCACGGAGTAGTACTCATGGATTTCCTAGGAAAGGGTACCATCACTGGGGCATACTATGCTTCACTGCTGCGGAAATTGCAGGAGGCTATCAAAACAAGGACGTGGCATGCTCACCAAAGGTGTCCATCTTCTGCAAGACAATGCACCAGTTCACAACTCACATGTTGCCCAAATGGAAGTATGCTCTTGTGGCTTTGAAATTCTACTGCATCCCCCTTATTCACCATCGGACTTCCACCTCTTTCCAACAATTAAGTTATTTTTGAAGGGCAAGCATTTTCCAGATGGTGAGACTCTGATTTCTGAAGTCACAACGTGGTTTTTGGAGCAACGTGTCAACTTCTACAAGCGAGGTGATTACAGTTGCTTAAAGAGATGTGAGAAGTGTGTGTCTCTAGATGGCACCTATGTAGAGAAGGACTAATAACTGTGCCAAGTTTCATTGCTCTCAGTCCACAGAAAATGGGTGAGGGGAAATCTTTAATGAACGTCCCTCGTAACTTTACATTTTAACCCATTTCTGCCATTAGACGTACTATCCCGTCCATGTGCCCTGGGACTTAATACCCAAGGACAGGATAGTACGTCATAGTTGATCGGCCGCGCTCACGGGGGGAGCGTAGCCGATCGTGGACCGCTCCCGACACTGCCATCAAACAAGTTCGCAGTGTTGCGGTGGCTGTCAGCCCCTCTGCTTTTGGATCGGAGACCCCACGGCTTGCCGCGGGGTCCCGATCGCTGCTATGTAGACCCGATGTCATCACGACAACATCTGGGTCTCCAGGCCTGAGAGACTCCATAAATGAGGTATTGCTGTAATCGTACTGACCTGAAGAATAAAACTGCCTTATCAATTTTACCACAAGCAGAACGGTGTAAACACCCCTCCCCAAAAGAAATTCATTAATTACTGGTTTTTGTTCATTCTGCCTCCCAAAAATCGGAATAAAAAGCGATCAAAAAACATCAAGTGCCCAAAAATGGTACAAATAAAAATGTCAACTCGTACTGCAAAAAAACAAGACCTCACATGACTCTGTGGGCCAAAATATGAAAAAAATTATAGCTCTCAAAATATGGTGAAGCAAAAACTATTTTTTTGCAATAAAAAGCAACAAACAAAGACTCGATATAAATAGTAACTCAAACCCCCCTTTATCACCTCTTTAGTTAGGGAAAAAATAAAAAGGTATTTATTTTTAATTAGGGTTAGGGCTAACATTAGGGTTGGGGCAAGAGTTGGGGTTAGGATTGGGATTAGGGTTAGGCGTGTTTTAGGGTTAGGCGTGTTTTGGGGTTAGGGTTGGAGTAAGAATTGGGGGGTTTCCACTGTTTAGGCACATAAGGGGGTCTCCAAATGCAACATGGCGTCCAATCTCAATTTCAGGGAATTTTGGTTTGAAAATGTCAAATGGCGCTCCTTCCCTTCCAAGCTCTGCCATGCACCTAAACAGTGGTTCCCCCCCACATATGGGGTATCAGCGTACTCAGGACAAATTGGACAACTTTTGGGGTCCAATTTCTCCACTTACTCTTGGGAAAATAAAAAATTGGGGACTAAAATATCATGTTCGTGGAATTTTTTTTTTTTTTCACGGCTCTGTTATAAACTTGTGTGAAGCACTTGGGGTTCAAAGTGCTCACCACACATCTAGGCAAGTTCCTTAGGGGGTGTAGTTTCCGAAATTTTGTCACTTGTGGGGTTTTCCATTGTTTAGGCACATCAGGGGCTCTCCAAACACAACATGGCGTCCGATCTCAATTCCAGCCAATTTTGGTTTGAAAAAGTCAAACGGCGCTCCTTCCCTTCCGTGCGCCCAAACAGTGGTTTCCCCCCACATATGGTGTATCGGCATACTCAGGAGAAATTGCACAACAACTATATCTGTCAATTTTCTCCTTTTACCCTTGTGAAAATAAAATTTTTTTTGTAAAAGATCATTTTTGTGACTAAAAAGTTAAATGCTCTTTCTTACACATTCCAAAAATTCCTGTGAAGCACCAGAAGGGTTAAGAAACTTCTTGAATGTGGTTTTGAGTACCTTAAGGAGTGCAGTTTTTAGAATGGTGTCACTTTTTGGTATTTTCTGCCATATAGACCCCTCACACTGACTTCAAATGTGAGGTGATCCCTAAAAAAAAAAAAAAAAAAAATGGTTTTGTAAATTTTGTTGTAAGAATGAGAAATAGCTGGTCAAATTTTAACCCTTATAACTTCCTAACAAAAAAAAAAAAAAATTGTAAAGTAGACATGTGAGAAATGTTATTTAGTAACTATTTTGTGACATTTTGCTGTTTAAAGGGCATAAAAATTTAAAGTTTGAGAATTTCAAAATTTGCCATATTTCCGTTTATTTCATAAATTAACGCAAGTTATATCGAAGAAATTTTACCACTAACATGAAGTACAATATGTCACGAGAAAACAATCTCAGAATCGCCAAGATCCGTTGAAGCGTTCCAGAGTTATAACCTCATAAAGGGACAGTGGTCAGAACTGTATAAATTGGCCCGGTCATTAGCATGCAAACCACCCTTGGGGTTAAGGGGTTAAAGGGAATCTGTAAATAGATCAACCCTACTGGTAGCTTCCCCCTTAATTTAAAATAATTTCTGGAAGCACATTCTCAAGATCAGGGTCCTTTCCATAGACCTTAACAGCTCATTTACATATATGAATAAATGGATTTCTTTGGAGCAACATAAGATCACATATCATTTTATTCAGCTTTCTATGACATACATGCCCATATAGACTGGTTGGTCCCACAGAAAGATCCCCTTCATAAAATTGATAGATAAGGAGCGATAAAAAAAAAAAAAAAATTTAAAAGTTATCTAAACAAGAAAGGAAGCACAAGTGCTGCGGGTTTGACACTGCATATTTATGCAGCATCAAAGCCAGAGTGGCCAGATGTACAGCTTAGGCCTCTTTCACACTTCAGTCATGCGACGTCCGCTAAAGTGTGAAAATGGCGGACCGCCAGAAAAGTGCAAAAACGGATGCAAGTGGATCACTTTTCTGACGGATCCATCATGAATTTTTCAACCCGGAAAAAGAAATTTTATACCCGGAAAATGCAGGTACACATGCCTGGCACAGAGGAGAGCGAGAGAGAGAGCGAGAGCGAGAGCCCAGACAGTTTTGGCAGCATTTCCAATGATTTTCTATGGAAGCGACGGATCCGCTGGCAGATTCCGTCAAAGACGGATGCCAGCGGTTCCGCCGCGCATAGGTGGCCATTATACAAAATGGCGGATGCGGCGGTTCCGCCATAGTGGCGGACCAAAAAAACATTGCATTGGACGTTTTTGTGAAACGACGGACGCCAAATTTTTGGCGGATCCGTCAAAAAACGGACCTAACGGATGACCATCCGTCAAAATCCGTCACTAATGCAAGTCAATGGGAAAAAAGCGGATCCGCAAAAAAAAAAAAAAAAAAAGGCGGATCCGTTTTTTTTCACATTTTGACCGACGTCGCACGACTGAAGTGTGAAAGAGGCCTTAGTGGATGAGATTTCTAGAAATCCTATGTCCACTAAGTGTACATAGTCGCCTGTGGATCACATGCGGACACTGACATGCATTGTGACTTCCAAAACTGCAGCACGTCAACGTCTCAGAAATTTCACCAATAGAATTTATTGAGTGTGGTAAATCCACATGGTTTAACCCCTTAGCCCCCAAGGGTGGTTTGCACGTTAATGACCGGGCCAATTTTTTACAATTCTGACCACCGCTTCCATGGATCCCAGTGATTCTGAGACTGTTTTCTCGTGACATATTGTACTTCATAATAGTGGTAAAATTTCTTCGATATAACTTGCATTTATTTATGAAAAAAAAGAAAATAAGGTGAAAATTTTGAAATCTTCAAACTTTGAATTTTTATTCCCTTAAAACAGAGATATGTCAAACAAAATAGTTACCAAATAACATTTCCTACATGTCTACTTTACATCAGCACAATTTTGGAAACAAAATTTGTTAGGAAGTTATAAGGGTTAAAAGTTGACCAACGATTTCTCATTTTTACAACAAAATGTACAAAACCATTTTTTCTAGGGACCACCTCACATTTGAAGTCACTTTGAGGTGTCTATATGGCAGAAAATACCCAATAGTGATACCATTCTAAAAACTGCACCCCTCAAGGTACTCAAAACCACATTCAAGAAGTTTATTAACCCTTCAGGTGTTTCACAGGAGCTGAAGCAATGTCGAAGGAAAAAATGAACATTTAACTTTTTAGTCACAAAAATGATCTTTAACAAA
This sequence comes from Oophaga sylvatica, assembly GCA_033576555.1. Taxonomy (NCBI): domain Eukaryota; kingdom Metazoa; phylum Chordata; class Amphibia; order Anura; family Dendrobatidae; genus Oophaga; species Oophaga sylvatica. Next base: position 685,321,983 of record JARQOD010000001.1, read on the forward strand.
TATTTTTTTGATTTTCACAAGGGTAAAAGGAGAAAATGGACAGACCATGTTGTTGTGCAATTTCTCGAGTACACCGGTACCCCATATGTGTGGGAAAACCACTGTCTGGGCGCACGGCAGGGCTCGGAAGGGAAGGAGTGCCGTTTGAATTTTTCAAACCAAAATTGGCTGGAATTGAGATTGGACGCCATGTCGCGTTTGGAGAGCCCCTGATGTGCCTAAACAGTGGAAACCCCCCACAAGTGACATCATTTTGGAAACTATACCCCCTAAGGAAATATCTAGATTTGTAGTGAGCACTTTGAACCCTTAAGTGCTTCATACAAGTTTATAACGTAGAGCCGTAAAATTTTTTCCACAAAAATGATCTTTTCACCCCAATTTTTATTTACCCAAGGGTAACAAGACCTCAAAAGTTATTGTGCAATTTGTCCTGAGTACGCTGATACCCAATATGTGGGGGTAAACTACTGTTTGGGTGCATGACAGAGCTCAGAAGGGAAGGAGCACCGTTTGACTTGTTCAATGCAGAATTGGCTGGAATTGAGATCAGACACCATGTCACATTTGGAGACCCCCTGATGTGCCTAAACAATGGAAACACCCCCATTCTAACTCAAACCCTAACCCACCCCTAACCCTAGTCCCAACCCTAACCATAACCCTAACATACCCCTAAACCTAATCTCAACCCTAACCCTAACATTAGCCCCAACCCTAACAGGAAAATGGAAATAAATACATTTTTAAAATTGTATTATTTTTCCCTAACTAAGGGGGTGATAAAGGGGGGTTTGATTTACTATTTATAGCGGGTTTTTATGTTTGGCAGCTGTCACGCGCTAAAAGACACTTTTTATGGCAAAAAATAGTTTTTGCATCACATTTTGAGAGCTATAATTTTTGCATATTTTGGCCCACAGTCATGTGAGGTCTTATTTTTTGCGGGACGAGTTGCCGTTTTTTATTGGTACCATCTTTTGGTACATGACTATCGCTTTTTATGACGATTTTTGGGAGGCAGAATGAACAAAAACCAGCAATTCATGAACTTCTTTTGGGGGGGAGGGGGGGAAGGTGTGTGTGTTTATACCGTTCCGCGTGTGGTAAAATTGATAAAGCAGTTTTTTCTTGCATCGCTTTATTCTGCGAGCTATAACTTTATTTTATCGCTGATGATGCTGCTCATTTTTTGCTGGACAAGATGACGTTTTCAGCAGTACCATGTTTATTTATATCAGTCTTATTCCACTTTTTGTTTGGCGGTATGATGATAACCTGCCCAGGCCTTCAAACAAACCACCCCCTCCATGGATTGGTAGGTTGTGAGCGGTTGTCTCCAGTATTTTTGCACCTGTGTTGCCGCCATCTTAACTATATGGGTCCACTGCACCCTGATAGTGCATTTGTTTGAAGGCCTGGGCAGGTGAGCATCTCTGCCTTTTGCTGTATTTTTTGAAATTTTGGAGGATTTTTAAGTCCTCTTTTTGTGCCATTGCTGTTTACGATATGATAAAGCATTGTTTTTTTGCCTTTTTTTATAAAGGGGTTCACTAAAGGGGTTAACTAGTGGGACAATTTTATAGGGCAGGTCGTTACAGACGCGGCGATACTAAATGTGTACTTTTATTGTGTTTTTTTTTTATTTACATGAAGAAATTAATTTATAGGGGAATATATATTTTTTTTTTATTTAGGATTTTTTTTTTATATACATTTTTACTTTGTCCCAGGGTGGGACATCACTGTATAGTGTCAGATAGCAGATCTGACATTGTGCACAGCACTGTCAGATCTGCAATCTGACAGGCACCGCAGTAGGCTCTCAGCAGGCACTGAGGAAGCCGCCTCCCTGCAGGACCCCTCGGCCATCTTGCATCCAGGGTCCTGCAGGGAGGAGGCCCTCGGTACAGTGCGATCACATCGCGCTGCTCTGAGGGTCTCCGGGAAGCACGCAGGGAGCCCCCTCCCTGCACGATGCTTCCCTATACCACCAGAACACTGCGATCATGTTTGATCGCTGTGTGTCGGGGGTTAATGTGCCAGGAGCGGAGTGACCGCTCCTGGCACATAGTGCCGGGTGTCAGCTGTGATAATAAGCTGACACCCGGCCGCGATCAGCTGCGCTCCCCCCGTGAGCGCAGCTGATCGCGTATGACGTACTATCCCGTCCTTGGGAATTAAGTCCCAGGGCACATAGACTGGATAGTATGTCAGACGGCAGAAAGGGGTTAATAAACACATGCGGATTTACCAGTGTTCAATAGAAGTCAGTGCTCTGGACGCAGTGAACATACGCTGTTTATATTATTAGATTAGATTATACCCCTCCAGGTCAGAATATACCATAGCTGCTGTAGATCCAATTTTTCAGGCTGTTGAGACCCATTGAGTGATAAACTCAATAACGGGGCCCCCGACATCGCACAGGGGAGCAGAGACAGGTCACAGGGGCCCTGCGTGGAGTCTCTTCCACCCCCTTGCGTGCTGTCTCTGCACTCCTGTGCGCTGCCTGGGGCCCCGTTCTTGAGTTTATCACTCAATCTTGTGCCCTGTCTGGGGCCCCCTGTGAAATGTCTGGGGTACCGTTGTTAAGTATATCACTCAATGGTTCTCAAAAGCATAAAAAAAATCTGATCTACAGCAGCTAGGGTATATTCCGACTCGGAGGGGTATAATCTGGCCGAAGCCTGTTACACCGGATCGTGGGAACACTGCCCAAGGTGGTTTGCCACATGCTTCATATGAGGAAGAAAATAAATAAATACCGTATATACCCATGTATAAGCCGAGATTTTCAGCCCATTTTTTAGGGCTGAAAGTCCCCCTCTCGGCTTATACGCGGGTCATATACGGGGGTCGGAGGGAGGGGGAGCGGGGGTGTCGGATCATACTCACCCCTCCCCCGGCGCGGTCTCTGCAGCCTCCCTGCTTCTCCCACGATCTCTGGCCCCTTCCTGCAGCGGTCACATGGCACCGCTCATTAAAGTCATGAATGTGCACATACTCATGACTTTAATGAGCGGTAGCACGTGACCGCTGCAGGACTGAAGCGCTGCGGAGAGCGCCGGGAGAAGAGGAGAGGCTGCAGAGACGCGCGGCGGTGGGGTGAGTATAGTGATATTTACCTGTCCCTCGGTCCACCGCAGCGCGCTGCTCCCTCGGTCCGACTCCTCTGGCTGTGAATGTTCAGGCAGAGGGCGCGATGACGTCGTTAGTGCGCACCCCGCCCCCTGCCTGATCATTCACAGCCAGAGGAGTCAGACCGAGGGAGCAGCGAGCTGCGGTGCAGAGAGGACAGGTAAATATCTCAGGTGCCGGGGTCTTGAGCGAGCGGTGACACTGGCACCTGTCCCACATAGCGCGCCGGTGTCACCGCCTGCTCAGGACACCGGCACCTGTCCCCCAGCGACGAGAGGAGAGTATGTCATTTTTTTTTGCAGCAGCATATGAGGCCTATACTATGGGGCATAATTGTGCAGCATATGTGGGCATAATCTGGAGCATATGGGGGCATAATCTGGAGCATATGGGGGCATAATCTGGAGCATGTGGGGGCATAAGCTGTGGAACATATGAGGCATAATCTGGAGCATATGTGGGCATAATATGGAGCATATGGGGGCATAAGCTGTGGAACATATGAGGCATAATATGGAGCATATGGTGGCATAAGCTGTGGAACATATGGGGGCATAATCTGTGGAACATATGGGGGCATAATCTGGAGCATATGGGGGCATAATCTGTGGATCATACGGGGGCATAATCTGTGGAACATATGGAGGCATAATCTGTGGAATATATGGAGGCATAATCTGTGGAGCATATTGGGCATAATCTGTGGAGCATATGGGGGCATAATCTGTGGAGCATCATATGGGGGCATAATCATTTTTCACCCTAGGCTTATACGCGAGTCAATAAGTTTTCCCAGTTTTTTGTGGCAAAATTAGGGGTGTCTGCTTATACACAGGTCGGCTTATACATGAGTATATACGGTAAATAAAATATATGGTGCCATCAAGAAAAATAGCACCCCCCAGTTGCCTGTGCAAGTGGCTTTGAAGCCACTTGTAGAATCATCCAGTGTAGACACTGGTAGTATAGAACAGGCAAACATATGGCATACATATTGGCATTATTTGCCATACACAGTAAGCCTTCATATAAAGATTCATCTACCTGAAGCTCCACAATGATCCTCAGACAAATGTCCATGTTCTTTGTGTGTTTGACGTCTTCCTGCGGATTCCTTCTGTCCCCCCCTTCCTGCCATCTGGTGGAATCCCCCAATTCATTAGTTGAATTGTTTCTTGATCTGTTCGAATTCTGCGTCCGACGATCTCTCCAGTTATCAGAGTCACTTCTCTGCTCTTCTGCCGACCATCGTTTGACAATGTCCTTGGGATTGGTGCCTGCTCGCCCACCAGGGCTAAAGTTTTTTCCAAAGTTCTGATGTGGCCCATTACGGCCATAAATGACTGGGATGGCCTTCGGCTTCGGAGAATCCCTTTCTAATTTCCTTCCTTGGTGTTCATGACCCAAATATGACGGATTCTTAGGACTTCTCTTAAAATCATCTTCATCTTTTAACACCTTTGCTCTGACTTGATTGGCAGCATCTCCCATTTTTAAAAGTTAAGAGAAATCACATCTAAGGAGAAAACAAAAGCAAAATGTGAAGCTTTTTCTTATATTACTTTATCATATAACCTCACAGCCATTTGCCAATATGACGATTGAATGTTGCAAATGGGACATAGACTGAAAAAAAAAAAAATATATATATAGCATGAACAATAAAATTTAAGATGAAATAAATTGACTCGGCAATTTCTGGAAAGTAGTAAATACCATTTGAACACTGCCATCTAGAGGTAGGGAGCGCAAACATTTCAATAAACTAAATGACTGAGAATAGAAGAGAAAATGTGTAAATGATTGGTACCACATAACACCCAAAATGTCAAGATACAAACACTAGCCTTCACTCCACACTGAAAGTTAGGGCCCTAAAGAGGGGGGGGGGGGGGAGGGGGAGGGAAAAAAAAAAAAGTACATAGCCTGTATTTTCAGACAGAACTATATAATGGTGGCGAGAAAAGCGGAGAGTGGCACAAATTTTGTTTTACATCATATTTGCTGCTTCAGTATTTTTTGATCTTTTTGTTAGATGTTTCTATGGTTACCAAGTACACAAGTCTACACACTTACTGAAAATATTTAATGCAAAGACTCAATATTTACATGAATGCAATACAGAGTAGAAATGCAGCACTCACCCATATCCTTTGAAAAAAAGTCCTTTATTTCATACACATGGACATAATTCTTCACCGTGAACAGGTAAAAAGAGAAACAGATAGTACATTATTTCTCTTTTCCCCTGCTACAACCCCTGTTTTTACCTGTTCGCCGTGAAGAATGATGTCCATGTGTATGAAATAAAGGACTTTTAGTCAAAGGATACGGGTGAGTGCTGCATTTCTACTCCTTATTGCATACACGCTATGCTTGGAGCCTTGCACCACCTGGTTATATCACACAAGAAGTTGCATTTGGATAGTCATACATAGGAATAGTTACAGATATAAAAGTTGGTGCCTCTGTTCTTTTATGTACCCAATATTTACAGTCAATCTTTTTTCAAGGATGGTATCTTATAAGCATTGGTCTTAGTTGGTGTTAGTAGGTCTTCATAGGTATTCTGTGTTTTGACCATAACATTTCATACAAATAAATCCTTCTTTTGATATTAACCTAATTGTGTCCTGAACTGATCCTCGATCCTTTTATCCTTGGAATTTGTCATAAAAAATTATTATTGGCCAGATGTACCAGCATAGTGGATGGGATTTCATGAAATCCCATCTCCACCATGCGTGCAGGGACACCTCCGGCTTCCCTGCGTAGACGCACATGCGGCGCGTCTTTACTGACCGCAGCATGTCCATTTATCTTGGAGACGCTCAAGTCTCCGCAATATAAAGTCATCTGTACAATGTAGCGGGACGCTGTGATTCCGCACGGTTCAATGAAAGCTGTTCAAAAGCCGTCAGCGCTTTGGACGGAGCGGATATGTGCTGCGTCCAAAGCGCTGACAGTTACTGACTGTAGGCACATACCCTAAGCCTTGCAGACCAGACCTGAGAGCTTCGTAATTTTGGAGAAGAGTGGAGAGTCTTCAGCCTCCGTGGAGGAAAGGAAGAAAATTCAATTTTTTTTACCTTTTGGACCAATTTCAGGATCCATGGGTTTGAGCACATTATGTGCCATTGGGGGAGCAATTTTGAAATATGACCTCCTACCATTCTGGCATCATGGCTTGTTCAGTCACTGATTTTGGAAGAGAAGTATATTTCTTAAAGCAGAAAAAAAAAAAAAGAAGTTCTCTGGCATAGATGAGTAAAACTTCACATTTATTCCAAACTTGTTAAAATAAGGACATGTTGGCACACCAAAGGGATCCCAGGGGGGCTTGAACGCCGTTTAGACTTAGAAAGTCTTAGTCA
>JARQOD010000001.1:685328597-685357679 GCA_033576555.1 Oophaga sylvatica
AATCCTCCCTCTTCCTTCCCATTTTGCAGCGTTTCCAATTTAATCCTTGCCTGCCTCTTGCCCCATATCAAGGATCTGAAGATAGAATCAATACCTTGAAACCGTTTCTTTGGTAGCCATATCGGTGAGTTGTGCAAAACGTACATTAATTGTGGCATAAGGACCATCTTAATCAGGTTAGTTCTACCCGTCACTGTCAAAGCCAGTCGGCACCATGCGCCTATTTTCTTTTTAAATTTCTCTAGCAGAGGAACTAAATTCAGATCCGTGAATCGTGTCAATGGAAGCGCCACCCATATCCCAAGGTATTTAAATTGTGAAACCAGCCGGAGCTGCTTCCCCCTCTCATCTATCTCCTCCGCTTTTATTGGTCTATCTACAGCCATGACATAAGACTTGTGCCAGTTTATCTCCAGTCCCGAAATGCTCCCAAAGTGTTTAATTACATCCATGGTGCACCCCAATGTCTCTCCTGCACTTTCCAGAAATAACAGGATGTCATCGGCATACAGTGATATTTTTTCTTCCAGCCTCCCAAATTTAAATCCGACCACTCCTCTCTCAGCTCTTATTTTGGCCGCCAGGGGCTCCACAGCCACCGCAAACAATAGCGGGGACAGCGGGCACCCCTGCCTTGTGCCCCTATGTAGGTCAAACATCCCGGACCGTTCACCATTCACCTTAACTACCGCCCTTGGGGATGAGTACAATAACTTCACCCAGGCCATGAACGCGGGGCCAAATCCCATTATTTCCATGATTTTCCATAAATATTTCCATTCCACGCTGTCAAATGCTTTTCTAGCGTCCAATGACATCACTATTCTCCCGCCCCCATTATCAGCAGGCAGCTGCATATTAAGAAATAATCTTCTCAAGTTAACAGCCGTGGAGCGGTTGGGCATAAAGCCCGACTGGTCCTCGTGAATAACAGTATGCGCAACCCCGGTGAGCCAGGATCTTAGCGAGTATTTTGACATCCGTTGTCAACAACGATATGGGCCTATACGACTCCGCATCCATGGGGTCTTTCCCCTCCTTTGGTAGAACCACTATCACCGCTTCCTCCATTGATCTCGGTAGCGCCCCCTTCACCAAAGCCTCATAGAATCATAGAATGGTAGAGTTGGAAGGGACCTCCTGGGTCATCTGGTCCAACCCCCTGCTCAAAGCAGGATTCTCTAAATCATCCCAGACAGATGTCTTAGAGAATCCTCAAACACAGATTTCAGTTTTGGGGCCAGCAGTTCCACCAGCTCCCTGTACACCTCCCCAGGTAGACCATCAGCACCCGGTGATTTGTTATTGGGCATAGACAGAATTGCACATTCCACCTCCTCCACACTCACAGGTTCATCCAACCTTAACCTATCTTCCTCAGACAATTTAGACAGTGAGATGCCCTCCAAGAATTCCTCTACGGCCCCCTCCGTGTCCCGTACTCTTCAATTGTATAGTGCCATGTAATATTCCTTGAAGACCTCCAATATATCCTTTGTGTCTGTCAGAGTCGTCCCCGTTTGGTCTCTCAACCTGTACACCCTGGAAGATTCCCTCTGTGCCGCAGATATCACTGCCAACAAGTGACCCACTCTCTCTCCTTCCTCAAAGAATTGGGCTTGCTGAAATGCCCTCTTCCTCTCAGCTTGCATCATGTGCAGTTTATTAACTGCCTCCTGTGCCAATTTTAGTCTATTGTGAGCTGCACTCGTTGGCGTCAAAATCATGTCTGCCTCTGCCCTTGTCAAGTCATCCTTTATTTGTTGATCTGCCAATTTAGTTTTGGTCTTACACCGCGAGATCTCACCTATAAAGAGTCCCCTCATAAATGCCTTCATAGCCTCCCACACCACTGTGGTCTCCGCACTCCCCTCATTCACTTGGAAGAAGTGCTCTAGTTCTTTGGTTATTCCGCCCATATCCACCACTTTAAGCCACGTCGGGTGAAGACGCCAACCTCCCCTCTGACCCTGAACAGATCCCACTAGAAGCGTGACAACCATAGGACTATGATCCGATAGAGTCCTCTGTAGGTATTCCACCTCCCCAACCATCCCATCCATAGCAGTATCCCCAAAAGCCAGGTCTATCCTTGACAGTGTTCCGTATGTAGCCGAGTGACACGAGAAGATCCTCTTACCCTCATTTCGTACTCTCCACAGATCCACCAGCCCCAGCTCCCCCACGTAGGTGCCAAATGCAGTCATTCCGTCCCGTCCCGCTTCCATACCTGCCGGACGTACTTTATCCCAGTAATCATTCATGGTGTTGTTAACATCTCCCATAATCAACATCGGAGCCTCCCCCCATCTGGCCGTCAAGTCCAATACTGCTTGAAGTGCCTTTTTAGAATAAGGTGGAGGGATATATAAAGCCACTAAAATCATTTTGTGTCCATACAATCTGCATGCAATCCATACATACTGCCCTTCACTGTCTACTTGCACTGCCAGCTCTTCATAATGTGCGTTTTTATGTATTAGGACTGACACCCCCCTGGAGTACGAGGAATAAGTAGAATATGTCTTTAACATCCACCCTCTCGACAGCCAGTGCCTAGTATCTCCAGTGAGATGGGTCTCCTGTAAGCACGCAATCATAGGATCACAAGATCTGATGTGATTCAGAATTGCTGCCCTCTTAATCCTGTCAGATATACCACGTACATTCCAACTTAAAATCCGAATAGTACGGTTACTCATTGTGCATCAGAAAAAACAATCCACCATCATCAAGTAACATCTTCCCATTTTGTTCCCCAGCATACCAGGTCAAACAGCATAAGCAACCCCATTTTCCCGCAACTCCAACCCATCCACCTCCCCCCACCCTTCTCTTGTCACTCTCTTCCCAATGTGAGAGTGGGAGCTCAAAGAACCTGAGCAACATCGTAGTATACCGCATATCAACATGCGCCGTGTCCTCCTCCAGCACTGGCAGTCTCTCCACCACATAATCAATAGTATGCATAGTCCCGAACCATTAATCAAACAAATTAACTATAAAACTATAAAACGTAGATCCCAGCGGGGGTTTCTCCCCCTCCTCTGCGGTTTCGCAAAGCAATGCAGAGCCACAACCCTGTCCAGTGGTCAGAATAGCAGGGTCGTGTATTCACCGTACCGAGTCCTCAGCTTCTCTCAATTTGCTCCGGTTCCGCTCCAACCACGAAGCGGCCTCTACCGGTGACGGGAAAAAATTGACCTTTCCAAAGGCTTCCACTCTTAATTTGGCAGGATAAATTGTAGAATATTTCACATTCAAAGAGCGGAGCTGTTTCTTCACTTCACCATACCGTAGCCGCAGCTTTTGCACCTCAGCCGAATAATCCGGGTATATTTCAATGCGTTTGCCCTCCAGGGTAAGATCTGTCAATTTTCTGGCCTTACGTAAGATAGTGTCCCGGTCTCTGCAGTTCAGGATTCTGGCTAACATCGTACGAGGGCTCTCTCCAGGCACTGGGGGTCTCATGGGCACTCGATGGGCGCGCTCCACAGCAAACACCCTCGACAGGATATTAGACCCAAACTTTCCCAGCAGCCAGGTTTCAACAAAGGTCATGGGGTCAGCACCCTCAGCTCTTTCAGGGATGCCCACAATACGCAGATTGTTCCTGCGTGACCGGTTTTCCAGGTCATCGTTTTTATTAGCCACTACCGCGATCCTCTGAATGTGCTGTTGTTGCGTCTTTTGCACTGAGGTTAAATGATCTTCTGTTGCACCAACTCTGCCCTCCACCTCAGTCAATCTGGCTGTAACTTTCTGCATAGAAGCCTCAATGCCTCCCATATCGGTTTTCAGACCATTCATCTGCTTTGTCAGAGCAGTTAAGGCAGTCTTGCAGCATAAGACAGCCTGGAATACATCTCGCAGAGTCGGCTCTGCCTCATCTGAACTTTCAGCTGCCAGCACAGTATCACCATCCCCCTCCTCCTGCTGTTCATTATGTAGCGCAGGCATCTCCTCACCATCTTCCTCCTCATCTCCATGCTTCTCACTGCCTTCACTTCCTTCTTCATCTGCCTCCATGCCCCTCGCATACCTGTGCAGCCGCGCTGAAGCCTCCAGCCTCCGTGCATAGGCTGTGTTCCTCCTTCCCGCCTCTTCCTCTGTCTCGGTGCCATCTTGGGCTGAGGCATTGCTGCAGGCCCCGGCATCCTTCTGCCTTTTGCGGCCCATGTTGGTCTCTCTGAGTCTGGCAGAAGCTCGCCTCTGACTCCCGGGACCCTCAGACAGCAGTTCCTGATAAGGGATTTGGCTGATTCGGGCTCTGTGCAGGATAATTGAAGCTAATGGTGGTGGAGAAACACTGCCACCCGACCTCTCACATCAAGAGCTAGGCCACGCCCCGAACAACAAAATTTGTTGTGCAATTTCTCCTGAATACGCCGATACCCCATATGTGGGGGTAAACCACTTTTTGGGCGCACGGCAGAGGTCGCAAGGGAACGAGCGCCGTTTGACTTTTTCAATGCAGAATTGGCTGGACGCCATGTCGCGTTTATAGTGGCTCTGATGTGTCTAACAGTGGAAACCCCCACAAGTGACCCCATTTTGGAAACTAGACCCCCTAAGGAACTTATCTAGATGTGTGGTGAGCACTTTGAACCTCCAAGTGCTTCACAGAAGTTTATAACGCCCGGGCGTGAAAATAAAAAAATCATATTTTTTCCACAAACCTGATCGTTTAGTCCCTAATTTTTTTATTTTCCCAAGGGTAACAGGAGAAATTAGACCACAAAAGTTGTTGTCCAATTTGTCCTGAGTACGCTGATACCCCATATGTGGGGGTAAACCACTGTTTGGGCGCACGGCAGGACTCGGAAGGGAGGGAGCGCTATTTGACTTTTTGAACGCCACTGCGTTTTTGGAGACCCCCTCATGTGCCTAAATAGTGGAAACCCCTCAATTCTAGCTCCAACCCTAACCCCAACACACCCCTAACCCTAATCTCAACCCTAACCCTAATACCAACCCTAATTCTAACTCTAACCCTAATTGTAACCCTAAACCTAATTGTAACCCTAACCCTAATTCCAACCCTAACCCTAATTATAACCCTAACCCTAATTATAACCCTTATAACCCTAATTATACCCCTAACCCTAATTATAACCCTAACCCTAATTATAACCCTAATTATAACCCTAACCCTAATGGAAAAATGAAAATAAATAAAATTTCTTTATTTTATTATATGTACCTAACCAAGGGGGTGATATAGGGGGGGTTTATGTACTGTTTTTTTTATTTTGATCACTGTGATAGTTTATCACAGTGATCAAAATGTACTTTTCTAGAATGAATGAATATTTTTTTTGAATTTGCCGCCAGGCAGATTCGGCGGGCGCACTGCGCATGCGCCCGCCATTTTTTTTTTACTGGAAGAAGACGCCGGCTGAACGGAGGCCAGGGGGAGGACCGGAGGCGAGGGGGAGGATCGGACCGCACCGGGGGGGGGGGGGGGGGAATCGGAGGACACGGGACCCCTCCAGGTACAGGGGGGGTGAGATCGGGGGTCCCGGGACACTATTTCTCTCCCCTCTGATGTGCGATCACATCAGAGGGGAGAGAAATTTACAGGCAGGGATCGCAGCATTGATTTCTCTTTTGCGATCGCCAGTATATGGCGATCGCAAAAGAGTGGTGATTGGGGGGGGCCCCTATTATGTTCTCTGGGGTCTCGGCTACCCCAGGCAGCCGAGACCCCAGAGAAAATCGCCCATCCCCCCCGTCACCTCGCGGCGGGCGCAGCACTCGTGCGCCCGCCATTTTAAAGCATGGCGCCGGCACCGGGTGACACCGGAGGGCCCTGGGGCCATGAGGAGGGTTCGGGAGCCACAGTGGGGGTCCCGGGGACCCTTTTTCTCTGTCCTCTGATGTCCGATGACATCAGAGGACAGAGAAATTAAATGGCACTTTTTTTTTTTTGTTGCGGTCGCCGTTATAGGGTTAATAACGGCGATCGCAACATCGGTGTCGGTAAAAACCGACCCGATTCATGTTCTCTGGGGTCTCGGCTACCCCCGACAGCCGAGACCCCGGAGAAAATGCGCCTCTGGGGGGCGCTATTCACTTTTTCCACAGCGCCGTTAATTAACGGCGCTGTGGTTTAAGTACCCTTAATGACCGCCGTTAAAAGGCGTATCGGCGGTCGTTAAGGGGTTAAGCCTACTGTTTATTTAGGACTTTTAATAGGAAAACTAGTTGTCCTGCTTTAGCAGTTCCTAAGCGGTTTCGGACTGTTGTGTGCACAAAACCAAATGAAGAAAACAATCTCTCTACTCCTGCCGATGAAGCCGATGCAGTCAGTAGCTGAGTAGCTACATTTATTATCTTCGCTGGAAGAACAAGTGATTGCGACTTCCACCAGTCCAGTGGTTTTAGTTCATTAACGTTATCTGCAAACATGTATTTTTGAAATGGTGCAGATTCACACTTCAGTTTCAGCACAGTTGCCACAATGTCATGGTTAGTATTGGCGAGCCACTCCATTGCAGAGTTGATTTCCGCCTCAGATAGTTTTTTCCCTCTGTAGATGGGATGCAAGATATTGGCTAAATAGTGTTCTTTTAACCCCTTCAAGACCCAGCCTATTTTGACCTCAAAGACCTTGCCATTTTTTGCAATTCTGACCAGTGTCCCTTTATGAGGTAATAACTCAGGAACGCTTCAACGGATCCTAGCGATTCTGAGATTGTTTTTTCGTGACATATTGGGCTTCATGTTAGTGGTAAATTTAGGTCGATAATTTTTGCGTTTATTTGTGAAAAAAATGGAAATTTGGCGAAAATTCTGAAAATTTTGTAATTTTCAAATTTTTATTCTGTTAAACCAGAGAGTTATGTGGCACAAAATAGTTAATAAATAACATTTCCCACATGTCTACTTTACATCAGCACAATTTTGGGAACAACATTTTTTTTTGTTAGGAAGTTATAAGGGTTAAAAGTTGACCAGCGATTTCTCATTTTTACAGCAAAATTTACAAAACCATTTTTTTTAGGGACCACCTCACATTTGAAGTCACTTTGAGGGGTCTATATGGCAGAAAATACCCAAAAGTGACACCTTTATAAAAACTGCACCCCTCAAGCTACTCAAAACTACATTCAAGAAGATTATTAACCCTTCAGGTGCGACACAGGAACTAAAGCAACGTGGAAGGAAAAAATGGACATTTTAATTTTTCCAACAAAAATTTTCTTTTAGCATCAATTTTTTCATTTTTACATGGGCATCAGGATAAAATGGATCCTAAAATTTGTTGGGCAATTTCTCCTGAGTACACAGATACCTCATATGTGGTAATAAACCACTGTATGGGCGCACGGCAGGGCTCAGAAGGGAAGGAGCGCCATTTGACTTTTTGAATGGAAAATATGCTGGAATATTTAGCGGTTGCTATGTCGCATTTGGAGAGTCCCTGTGTGCCTAAACATTGGAGCTCCCCCACAAGTGACCCCATTTTGGAAACTAGACCCCCTAAGGAACTTATCTAGATGCATAGTGAGCACTTTGAACCCCCAGGTGCTTCACAAATTGATCCGTAAAAAAAAGAAAGTACTTTTTTTTCACAAAAATTTTCTTTTAGCCTCAGTTTTTTCATTTTCACATGGGCAACAGTATAAATTGGATCCTAAAATTTGTTGGGCAATTTCTCCTGAGTACACAGATACCTCATATGTGGTCATAAACCACTGTTTGGGCGCACGGCAGGGCTCAGAAGGGAAGGAGCGCCATTTGACTTTTTGAATAGAAAATATGCTGGAATATTTAGCGGTTGCCATGTCGCATTTGGAGAGTCCCTGTGTGCCTAAACATTGGAGCTCCCCCACAAGTGACCCCATTTTGGAAACTAGACCCCCTAAGGAACTTATCTAGATGCATAGTGAGCACTTTGAACTCCCAGGTGCTTCACAAATTGATCCGTAAATAAAAGAAAGTACTTTTTTTTCACAAAAATTTTCTTTTAGCCTCAGTTATTTTCATTTTCACATGGGCAACAGTATAAATTGGATCCTAAAATTTGTTGGGCAATTTCTCCTGAGTACACAGATACCTCATATGTGGTCATAAACCACTGTTTGGGCGCACTGCAGGGCTCAGAAGGGAAGGAGCGCCATTTGACTTTTTGAATGGAAAATATGCTGGAATATTTAGCGGTTGCCATGTCGCATTTGGAGAGTTCCTGTGTGCCTAAACATTGGAGCTCCCCCACAAGTGACCCCATTTTGGAAACTAGACCCCCTAAGGAACTTATCTAGATGCATAGTGAGCACTTTGAACTCCCAGGTGCTTCACAAATTGATCCGTAAATAAAAGAAAGTACTTTTTTTTCACAAAAATTTTCTTTTAGCCTCAGTTTTTTTCATTTTCACATGGGCAACAGTATAAATTGGATCCTAAAATTTGTTGGGCAATTTCTCCTGAGTACACAGATACCTCATATGTGGTCATAAACCACTGTTTGGGCGCACTGCAGGGCTCAGAAGGGAAGGAGCGCCATTTGACTTTTTGAATGGAAAATATGCTGGAATATTTAGCGGTTGCCATGTCGCATTTGGAGAGTTCCTGTGTGCCTAAACATTGGAGCTCCCCCACAAGTGACCCCATTTTGGAAACTAGACCCCTAAGGAACTTATCTAGATGCATAGTGAGCACTTTGAACTCCCAGGTGCTTCACAAATTGATCCGTAAATAAAAGAAAGTACTTTTTTTTCACAAAAATTTTCTTTTAGCCTCAGTTTTTTTCATTTTCACATGGGCAACAGTATAAATTGGATCCTAAAATTTGTTGGGCAATTTCTCCTGAGTACACAGATACCTCATATGTGGTCATAAACCACTGTTTGGGCGCACTGCAGGGCTCAGAAGGGAAGGAGCGCCATTTGACTTTTTGAATGGAAAATATGCTGGAATATTTAGCGGTTGCCATGTCGCATTTGGAGAGTTCCTGTGTGCCTAAACATTGGAGCTCCCCACAAGTGACCCCATTTTGGAAACTAGACGCCCTAAGGAACTTATCTAGATGCATAGTGAGCACTTTGAACCCCAGGTGCTTCACAGAAGTTTATAACGCAGAGCCGCGAAAATAAAAAATCATTTTTTTTTCTCAAAAAATGATTTTTTAGCCCACTTTTTTATTTTCACAATGGTTACAGGAGAAATTGGACCCCAAAAGTTGTTGTCCAGTTTGTCCTGAGTACGCTAGTACCCCATATGTGGGGGGGAACCACTGTTTGGGCACACATCAGGGCTCGGAAGGGATGTAGTGACGCTTTGAAATGCCGACTTGATGGAATGGTCTGCGGGCATCTTGTTACGTTTGCAGAGCCCCTGATGTGCCTAAACAGTAGAAACTCCCCACAAGTGACCCCATTTTGGAAACTAGACCCGGCAAAGAACTTATCTAGATGTGTGGTGAGCACTTTGAACCCCCAAGGGCTACACAGAAGTTTATAACGCCCGGGCATGAAAATAAAAAATCATATTTTTTCCACAATCAGGATCTTTTAGTCCCCAATTTTTTTATTTTCCCAAGGGTAACATGAGAAATTAGACCCAAAAGTTGTTGTCCAATTTGTCCTGAGTATGCGGATATCCCATATGTGGGAGAAAACTACTGTATGGGCACACGTCGGGGCTCGGATGGGAAGTAGCGACGTTTTGAAATGCCCACTTGATGGAATGGTCTTCGGGCGTCATGTTACGTTTGCAGAGTCCCTGATGTGCCTAAACAGTAGAAACTCCCACAAGTGACCCCATTTTGGAAACTAGATCCCCCAAGGAACTCCTATAGATGTGTGATAAGCACTTTGAATCTCCAAGTCCTTCACAGAAGTTTATAACGCAGAGCCGTGAAAATATAAAATCATTTTTTTTCCACAAAAATAATTTTTAGTCCCCAACACACCCCTAACCCTAATCCCAACTCTAACCATAAACCTAACTACAAGCCTAACCCTAATTCCAACCCTAACCCTAATTCCAACCCTAACCCAAATTCCAACCCTAACCCAAATTCCAACCCTAACCGTAATTCTAACCTTAACCTAATGCTAACCCTAACCCTAGTTCTAACCCTAAGGCTGGGTTCATATTGCGTTTTACCAGCCCGTTCAACACGTAGCGGTGACCGGCTGGTAACGGTATAGCATAACGCGATCGCGTTATGCTATACCCGCTAGCGCAGATGAATCAGCAGATAATCAGCCGCGGATCCGCAGCAAAATCCGCCGCGGATCTGCAGCGAATCAGCAGCGAAATCCGCCGCGGATCAGCAGCGAAATCAGCCGCGGATCAGCAGCGAAATCAGCCGCAGATCAGCAGCAAAATCAGCCGCGGATCAGCAGCAAAATCAGCCGCGGATCAGCAGCGAAATCCGCCGCGGATCAGCAGCGAAATCAGCCGCGAATCAGCAGCGAAATCCGCCGCGGATCAGCAGCGAAATCCGCCGCGGATCAGCAGCGAAATCAGCCGCGAATCAGCAGCGAAATCCGCTGCGAATCAGCAGCGAAATCAGTCGCGGATCAGCAGCGAAATCCGCCGCGGATCAGCAGCGAAATCAGTCGCGGATCCGCAGCGAAATCAGTCGCGGATCCGCAGCGAAATCCGCCGCGGATCCGCAGCGAAATCCGCTGCGGATCAGCAGCGAAATCAGTCGCGGATCAGCAGCGAAATCCGCCGCGGATCAGCAGCGAAATCAGTCGCGGATCCGCAGCGAAATCCGCCGCGGATCAGCAGCGAAATCCGCCGTGGATCCGCAGCGAAATCCGCTGCGGATCAGCAGCGAAATCAGCCGCGGATCAGCAGCGAAATCCGCCGTGGATCTGCAGCGAAATCCGCCACACGTGGCGGATTTTGCTGCGGACCCGCGGCGTATTTTGCTGCTGATCTGCGGCGGATATCGCTGCGCATCCGCGGCTGATTTCGCTGCTGATCCGCCGCGGATCAGCAGCGAAATCCGCCGCGGATCCGCAGCAAAATACGCAACGTGTGCACAGGGCCTAATAGGAAAAAAAAAAAAAAAAAATCTTTATTTTTTTTATTTGTCCCTACCTATGATAAAGGGGGGTTCATTTACTTTTTTTTATTTTGATCACTGTGACAGTTTATCACAGTGATCAAAATAAATTTTTGGACACTGGGGGGCGCACTGCGCATGCGCCGGCCGGCCGGCGCACTGCGCATGCGCCCGCCATTTTCCAAGATGGCGGCGCCCATGAAGAGGCCCGGGCGGACGTCGGGACCGATCCAGGGACATCGGTGGATCGGTAGAGGTGAGTAGGGTGGTCGGAAGGTTAGGGGGGGGGAATCGGAAGGTGGGGGCACCGGAGCAAAGGAGGAGGGGAGCTGTTAGTGACGGCGGTGACCGATCGCTGCCATCTTTCGGTGGCGGCGGCCGATCGCCGCCGTGACTCGGTGTGGGGGGGTCAGGTCTCGGTGTCCAGCCATGGCAGATGCTATTGCAGCATCGGCCATGGCTGGATTGTAATATTTCACCAATTAAATTGGTGAAATATTACAGATTGCTCTGATTGGCTGTTTCACTTTTAACAGCCAATCAGAGCGATCGTGGCCACGGGGGGGTTAAGCCAACCCCCCTGTGGTGAAGCACAAAGGGTCCTGTAACTGCGGGTCAGGTGACCTTTGAGTGACCCCGGTCTCCCGGCCCGCAGGAACGCGATCCTTTCATGACACAGGGTATGCGTCATAGGTCGGATTGGCACCGACTTTCATGACGCATACGCTGTGTCAAAGGTCGGGAAGGGGTTAATGCTTGGTCCTTGCGGTGGTGTATTGCAACCTTTACATTGTTTGAGAGGTTCAAGCGATCTAGCGAACCTTCTAAATCTTTCCAAACTTCTGTGGCATCAGCTATGGTTGCAGTATCTTTCTGCATTTTATCCAACGCAATAGATATTGGCTTTAACCTTTCCAAAAGGTCCTCGGCATTTCTCTTCACACCAAGATTTAATACTTTGCTTCGTATATTAGCATCAATTTTATCCCGATGTGTTTCGCAAATGGACACTAATTTTGACCAGTTGTTAATAAACAGTTCCAAGCATTCAGCCAAGGTATTCCATCTAACATCTTGTGGTAGAACCAACTTCAGTACTCCCATTTCCTTTTAGGTTGCATGTGCAAAAGACGGATTTTGGTAAGAACTTACCTGTAAAATCCTTTTCAGCGAAGAAGGAAGGGAGACACACTAGACATTACTAGTGGGTAGGCGGAGCCCAGATGAGAGACACCTCAGATTAAAAAGAGTGTTGACCGGCCCCTCCAGCTCGGGCTCCTCCTACTCAGCTCTCCAGTTGTACCAAGCTTAAGGAAGAGCAATATCACCAGCGGAGCAACATAACCCCTTCTGAAGGACTTCAGAGAATAAAACAAAAATACAGGTTATGCATGCATGTAGGCAAAAACCACACAGTTCCAGGTACTACTCACTGGACCTGACCACTGCGATGAGCTGGCGATGCTGGAACAGAGCCTTAGCGCGCAGACCTCAGCCCAGATAATCGCTATCAGAGAAGGGTCACGCCGCATCTGAAAAACAACAACACACTTCTGCCATGGGAGGGATGTGTGTCTCCCTTCCTTCTTCGCTGAAAAGGATTTTACAGGTAAGTTCTTACCAAAATCCGTCTTTCAGCTGCAGATGAAGGAAGGGAGACACACTAGACATTACTAGTGGGACGTCCAAAAGAAATCCAAAAATTAAGGTTGGGAAAAAACCAAAAGAGGCAGAATCCCAACAACCTTGATAAATGCGCAACAGGCGCCAAATACAAGTTAACTAGAACTTTAAACTACAGCCGCCTGCAGGACCCTACGTCCTAAGGCTGCATCAGCGGAAGCACTAACTTCCACCTTATAAAATCTTGTAAAGGTGTGGACGGAGCGCCAGGTCGCCGCCCAGCAAAGCTAAGCTGCCGAGGCCCCTTGATGGAAAGCCCACGATGAGCCCACAGCTCTCGTGGAATGAGCTCGAACCTTAATCGGGCAAGGTTCGCCTTTAAGTCGGTAAGCCTCCAAAATGGCCGACCGGATCCAACGAGCTATAGAATCCTTGGAAGCCCGTTGACCACGTCGACGACCTGCTGGAATCACAAACAGGGAGTTCGACTTCCGAAAACTTTGAGTAATAGACAAATAGAACTTCAAAGCCCGCACCAAATCCAATGTGTGCAAGGCCCGTTCCTTCGCATTACTTGGCCCCGGACAAAGAGAGGGCAACACAATATCCTGGTTAAGATGAAATTGCGACACCACCTTAGGTATAAAGTCGCCCGTGTGCGAAGCACTACACGATCCGGGTGAAACTCCAGAAAAGGAGGCAAGTAAGAAAGAGCCGCCAACTCAGAAATCCTTCTCAAAGAAGGTGACCGCAACTAGGAGGGCAACCTTCCAAGAGAGCAAAGAAAGACTAACAGAGTCCATAGGCTCAAAAGGCCTGTGTTGAAGAGCCTCCAAAACAAGATTGAGGCGCCAAGGAGACACAGGCGCCTTCCGCGGTGGAAACTGGCGGGTTACTCCGCGAAAAAAGGAACGTACGTCCCTACGTGAGGCGATAGCCTTTCGAAACAGCAAGGACAGAGCAGAAACCTGACCCCTCAGGGTGCTCACTGCCAACCCCTTGTCCAACCCGAATTGCAGGAAAACCAACAAATTGGGAATGGAAAAAATCCTCAGGTTCCTTAAAGAACCCGAACACCACGAAAAGAAGGCTTCCCAAGTGGTAAATCCTAGTAGTAGCCGGACCTCTGGCAGCTCGCAAAGTGGCAATGACTTCGGCTGAAAAACCTTGACGGATCAATATTTCGGTCTCAAGAACCACGCCGTCAAACGCAGAGACATCAGGTCCAGATGACGAACGGGCCCTTGGGTTAACAGGTCCGAGCGGAAAGGAAGTAGAAATGGTGGCGCTGCCAGGAGCGACCCCAGTGTCGAGAACCACGTCCTCCTTGGCCAATCTGGGGC
Source organism: Oophaga sylvatica (assembly GCA_033576555.1). Classification (NCBI taxonomy): domain Eukaryota; kingdom Metazoa; phylum Chordata; class Amphibia; order Anura; family Dendrobatidae; genus Oophaga; species Oophaga sylvatica. Next base: position 685,342,590 of record JARQOD010000001.1, read on the forward strand.
TATCAACATAGCCGGGATTCTCTCTAGTTTGATCCGACGTAACACCAGGAGGAGTAAGGAAATCGGTGGAAAACATAGATTATCTCGAATTGGTCCCACGGAGCCAATAGAGCATCCACCGCCACAGCCTTCGGATCCTTGTACCTGGACATGAAAGTCGGTAACTTGGTATTGAACCTGGATGCCATCAGATCCACTTGGGGAGTTCCCCAACGGGAGCACAGCAGTGCAAAAATTTCCGGATGAAGACTCCATTCTCCGGGATCCATCTTCTCGCGACTGAGAAAGTCCGCCGTGGTATTCTGAACTCCCGGAATGTGGATCGCAGAGATAGCTGGCACTCTGGTCTCTGCCCATACTAGGATACGAGATACCTCCACCATGAGCTTGGAACTCCCAGTCCCGCCTTGGTGGTTGATATATGCGACCGCCGTCGCATTGTCCGTCTGCACTCGGACTGGCAGACCGCTTAAAGGAACCGTCCAGTGTTGGAGGCAAAGAAAAAAAATCGCCCTCAATTCCAGGATGTTGATCGGCAAGACAGACTCTTCCGACGACCATACTCCCTGAGTCCAAAGATCGTTCCAGACACCCCCCCCCCAGCCCGTCAGGCTGGCATCGGTGGTTATGACCGACCACTTCGGAGGGAGGAAGGACTTTCCCAGGGATAACTCTTTCGGACGTATCCACCATCCTAGGGACTCTCGTACCCTGTGGGGGATGATGACACTGCAATCCAGTGAAAACCTGCGATCGATCCCAACGGCTCAGAATGAACCTTTGGAGAGCCCTGGAATGAAACCGGGCAAACGGAAGTGCTTCCATGGACGCCACCATCAACCCCAGAAGACGCATACAGCTTCGCAGGGACATTGCTGTCGAAGACTTCATAACCCGTGCATGTCGAAGGAGACATGCTTGCTTGTCTGGAGGCAGGGACACCACTGCTCGCACCGTGTCGAAATGCATCCCCAAAAACAGGATTGACTGCGACCGTTCCAGAGACGACTTCTCCCAATTGACCAGCCACCCGAAATCCTCCAGGAGCTGAAGGGATAGATTGCGAGCAGTTACCGCCTCCTCCTTCGAAGACGCCACAATCAGAAGGTCGTCCAGGTAGGGAAGAATCGTAACCCCCTGCCTTCGAAGAATCACCATGAGAGGCGCCAGAATTTTTGTAAAAACTCTGGGCGCTGAGGCCAACCCGAATGGCAGAGCCACAAACTGGTAATGGCCCTGACCTATGGCAAAACGAAGGAAGCGTTGGTGGGCCCTTCCGATTGGGAAGTGCAAATAAGCGTCGCAAATGTCAATTGACACCAAAAAAGCGTTCTGCGACAGGGCCGCCAAAACGGAGAGAAGCGACTCCATGCGGAATTTCCTGGCGTGGACATGCCAATTCAATCTTTTGAGATCCAGAATGGGCCGAAATTTGTCCTCTTTTTTGGGGACCACAAAGAGGTTAGAATAAAACCCTCTTCCCCGGCCCTCCGGCGGAACCGGTACCACCACACCTTTCTGCAGAAGGGAATCCACCTCCCACAGCAGAGCGGCAAAAAGCTCGGGCTCTGACGGAACGCGAGGTTGACAAAAAAACTGTCTGGGGGTCGAAAAAGAGACTCTATGAAGTAGCCTGCCAACACAACCCGTGTCACCCAGGCGTCCGACATGCGGGAAGCCCAAGTCGGTTTGAATAGGAATAGACGACCCCCCACTCGAGAGCGCTCGAGTGAGACCCAGGCGTCGGTCCGCCTTAGCGGGCTTTTTGCCAGCTTCCCGCTTGTCTTAACGGAAGTTCTGTTTCCAGGGTATGCGGAATTTCTGAGAATTCCCCCTTTTTTTTTTAAAAAAAAGAGAGAGACGACCCGAACCCCAGAGGGCTGACTGAATCATCCCCTGGACCGAAAGGACCGCCGACAACTACCGGCACTAGTCCTGCCAGACGCAGAGGTCACAGCTCTGCGCAGCGGTAAAGCTGTTTCTTTTGCCTTTACCTTGGCAATCAGCTCCGTGAGGTCAGGTCCAAATAGCTGACCACCTTGCAAGCTAGCAAACCCTGTTTAGAAACTGTGTCCACTGTCTAAGGCACAGTGCTCTTCTGACTGTGACTGCCGAGGATTGCGCCCTGGATAGCAGTGATGCAGTATCCTCCAAAAACTGGAAAAGCCCATCTACCTCTATAGAGGAGATCCACCCTGCCACGCCGTCCGTAGACGGTCCAACCGGCTCAGGGAAACTTTACAAGCACACATGGATTCTTAATACCGAATCCATGATCCGCGGCCTCGCAGATGGATTTTTCTGCCATCTAAGTTTTTTGTCCAGCGTGTCCTGCAGACTCGCCTTCCCCTTAACAAGGAGGATTTTGCTAAGCTGGGATAAAGGGACATCCACTTCAGGAGAAGGATCCAATTATCATCAACTCCGTAGAACACGGATACGGTGTCTCAATTTTCTGGACACAGGCGCTCCTTCTCCACTGCCCCATTAAGCTCATCCAGTGATGGTAAAGCTTGATCGTGATTGAAAACATCCGGGCCGACTTACCAGGACGTCCAGATACCTCCTTCGGTAACTGTAACGCCTCCAATAACAACCTCTTTACGGCCCAAAAGGGAGGCAGAGTGTCCCTGCCGATCCTCCTTGTCCGAATCGGACATTTTCGTTACGCGGGAAGGAAGGCACCGGCTTGTGTCGCTTCCTGACATGAGAGGATCTAGCTGACACTCAATAATAGAAAATCAGACAGGCCATCAATAGAAACTAGCGAGGGCCTCCATTCTGACACCACTGGAACCCTCCGACCGCTGCGCTTGACGCCGTCCAGGTCTGCGCGTCAGATACGCGAGACTGATCCTGTAGTGGATCTGGGAGACGGTTGCACAGTATATGGCAGGTTAAACCTGTCAGTAACTAGAAAGTGTGGTTTCTTAAAGAAAAAACGAAACGCTGAAGGGTTAAAGCTCTTAAGGAGAGAGCTACCCCAGCTGTCCCCCATTAAGAGTTAACCGCCTAAGAAGGGGTTAAAGTCGCAGACTCCCCACAACCTTAATAATGAAAAGGGTGTGTGAGCCCCAAGTGCCTCTTATAAGGCAGCAGCTATAGGACAGCTATGCCACACTTAACAAGAAAACGTTCACAAGATCGCTAAAAAATTGCGCTGTTTGTAAATCGCAATGACCGCCAAAGTCATTAAGGGGATCGCTAACCGCCTATGCGTGGTTAATGAGATCGTCCAGATTGGCAGCTACTAGCGACATTAAAAATGATCACACAAACGATCGCATAGTATGCGTCGTCGTTAGCAGGAACGTATAGTGGCAGTATTACTGTCGCAGACTCCCCACAACCTCTTATATTGAAAAGGTGTGCGAGCTTTGAGATAACAGCTGCAGGCAGCGCAGTCTGCCACCCATTTGTGCCTCAGAAAGGCGCCCGCGCTGTGGGGGTGAAGGGGTTAAGCTTCTGCCCTAGACGGGTAGAAGCGACTCACCCAGCTGGTCGCGGTGCAGCGCTGCCGAGAGGGGAGGAGAGTGATGTCCGAGGGAGCTTTCAGCCTGTCAGCATTACTCGGCTAATGGCCGCCGTGCTGTGCCTCCGTGTGCTTCATGAGGGAAGCCGGAAAAGGAGACTGCCGTAAAGCGCGCGCTCAGAGCGGCGCGAAATTCAAATAAAAAAGGCACGCAGCTCCTCTCTCCCCCATTCCTATGTCCTGCAGGCATCCACCTGCGGACAAAAAACACACAGTCACCGCATGTATACTGTAACAGCGACTGCCGCAGCAGTCGCTGAAAACACTCAAACACATATTAAATGTGGAGTACTCACCAGCCGAAAGCGCCACAGGGACCCCCAGGGGTTTCTGGCGCTATGCCCATGCTTCCCCCCCAGGGCGGGGAACGCAGTGACCCCTGCAGCGCGGTTTGCGTCCCCGCTAGGGAAGCCATCCTCATCCCCCCGGGCCGGCAGGGTTCTGCAGGGACCACCATATAGGGTAATACAGATCCGCCAAGGGAGAGGTGGGGGTCCAGCAGCGCTGAGACCCCTGAGACCTCTAGACCACATTTGGTGATCCAAGTCTCTTGTCCGATAAAAAATAATAAAATCTTCTGAGGAGCTGTTTCCAGCAGCGACTATCTTCTCTGACCTCAAATTGAAAACTGGAGAGCTGAGTAGGAGGAGCCCGAGCTGGAGGGGCCGGTCAACACTCTTTTTAATCTGAGGTGTCTATCTCATCTGGGCTCCGCCTACCCACTAGTAATGTCTAGTGTGTCTCCCTTCCTTCATCTGCAGCTGAAATGATTATTGCGGAAATATTTAACAATTTCTACAACATGTTCCTTGACACCCGAAATATGCAGGTCTTTTGCCAAAAGATGCAACAAATGGGCAGAACAACCTTATGTAATGACATTTGTGTCATCCTCATGTGCCAGTTCCGCTCGCATTTTTGCCACATTGCTTGCGTTATCAGTAACTAAGCTCCTTACTTTACATCCAAACTGTTCTTGGCATTGGTGAATTGAGTTCTTAGCAATTTCAAGTAAATATTCAGCAGTATGTGAATTTCCAGATGTGTCGATTGTGTCTGTAAGGTAAGTTTCACCATCTTCTGTTGTGACACAAGTGCAAATTATGGGGTCGTTGTGGATGTTGCTCCAACCATCCAAGCTCATGTTAACAACTTTGTCTTTCAAATATTTTGTACAAGCCGCTCTTTGTCGTATACAGCCTGAAGATGTTTTCCTGAGATATCAAATCTACTTGGTGGTTTGTAGCCTGGTCTTATTCCTTCGATCATTTGTACAAACAATGGGTGTTCAGCTAGTCGGAAAGAAGAATTGGTTGCAAATCTGAATTTAGCAATTAATTCATCAAAATGTTCTTTCTGGCTCGTCGTAGTCTTTAAGATGAATTTTTCTACACTTTGCACGCAAAGTTTTTTGTTGGGCTGCTTTGTTGAAGTTGTACCCAGATATTGATTGTCACGTGCAGCACAAGCCATATTTGACCCTGAAAGCACAGTAATTAAAAATATAATTCGACTGCGTATTTGAAGAAATATAACGAAAATATTTTGAAACAAATTTTTTGAACAATGTAATGGTCCTCGTCCTATAAGGGCTGTCTCAAAAGTTATGCTACTCAAGTTTCCGGTGAAGTTGCTGTAATACTAGTAATATCAGACCAACTGAAAAAAATTATGTCACAAAAGTTTTAAAAATGTTTTTTAAAAAAATGGTCAATTTGGCAGACTTCAAAAGTGAATTGTAGCCTACAATAAAAAAAATAGGCGTATACACACTCTTATTTTTACTTAACGTTAATCTTCTGTGAAATACAGGGTGGATTGATTTAAATCACGCCGATTTAAATCAACGATTTAAATCATGATTTAAATCAAATGATTTTTTTCTATTTAAATCAGATCGGTCATTACATACGGTTGTTCTGCCCATTTGTTGCATCTTTTGGCAAAAGACCTGCATATTATTTCGGGTGTCAAGGAACATGTTGTAGAAATTGTTAAATATTTCCGCAATAATCATTTTGCACATGCAACCTACAAGGAAATGGGAGGACTGAAGTTGGTTCTACCACAAGATGTTAGCTGGAATACCTTGGCTGAATGCTTGGAACTGTTTATTAACAACTGGTCAAAATTAGTGTCCATTTGCGAAACACATCGGGATAAAATTGATGCTAATATACGAAGCAAAGCAGGGTGGATAAAAATCAATGATTTTTTTTAAAAAAATCAAAAAAATCGGATTTTTTTTGATTTAAATCGGATTTTTTTGATTTAAATCGGATTTTTTTCAATAAACTGCTTTTTGAGGAAAATATTTTACCATCCAAAGGTTCTTCCATCATGAGATAAAGCTGAGTTGTTTAACTCAGTACAATAAAGGCTGTATATGTGATATTGTAAATTTAAGATGAGAGGTACAATGGTGAGTAGGAAGATATAAACACCTGTCGCACAAAAATCAGCACATCTGAATCCAAAAAGTGGTCTATCAAGCACAGTATATCAGATAATGTTGAAATAAATCAGTCAATTTAGTATCCGGACAGGAAAACAATATATATTCCCAAAGTGGGGTAATATATCATTCCATATAATATGTGGGATAATTAATCCATCATATCCTGCCTGGAGCATAAATGTGCCAAAGAGTAAGACAGATAGATCTGATATGGCATTAGAGAGAAGAGGGGGACAGAAAAAAGAAAGAAAATCCCCCCACACATCTACCAGCTCCTGTGAGGTGCCATGTCAGCTGCGGAAAAAGATGCTGGAAAGTGCTTACCCATATTGGGGAAATGTAACGGACCAGGTACGTGCCCCGACGCACGTTTCGCTCCTTGAGCTTCCTCGGGGGGCAGTGTGTCTTACTCTTTGGCACATTTATGCTCCAGGCAGGATATGATGGATTAGTTATCCCACATATTATATGGAATGATATATTACCCCACTTTGGGAATATATATTGTTTTCCTGTCCGGATACTAAATTGACTGATTTATTTCAACATTATCTGATATACTGTGCTTGATAGACCACTTTTTGGATTCAGATGTGCTGATTTTTTGTGCGACAGGTGTTTATATCTTCCTACTCACCATTGTACCTCTCATCTTAAATTTACAATATTGTGAACATTTTAGTAATATTTGTTAATAAAGTTTGTATCTTTTATATATATTATTGCCTCATGTCTCTATTTGGGCTGGAAGCTCTAATTCTTTGTGGTATATTAAATGATAGAGAGTTGCCCTGTTCCATTTTGGAACTATGTTTAAACATGTCACCCAGAGTTCTGGTTTAATCAAAAAAAGGCTGTATATGTGTAACATTCACAATGCCATGCTCTTCCAGAGGTTTCTGTAGGATTAGTGGGCAGTTTCTCTCCTATGTTATCACAGACGCTCGCTTTACTTACGCAGTTCTCAAAAGCGGAATTTGACTCCAGCCTCTTCTTCAAGGCAAAAATGTTACAACATGAACAGAGTTGAGAAAAAGACCTTAATCCTATTGTTCTACAAACCTATGAATACAGAATCAACCCCTTCAGTGCCAAGTCCAAGAAGTTAGACAATGTTTCTGATTGTTTGGAGTGGAATAGATCTGCACAACACAAGAAGAATGTGAATCTAAGTGTGAGGAGGAGGAAGGGCAAGCAGACAAGAAAATGATCACGTGTGACTTCTCTCCTCCGTTACTAGGTGTTTGTAATAACAGAGGATGTAGTTTAGGCTCACAGAGCGGAGCCATTTTGTTGGGGACTGCCAGTGATACTGACAAGTAGGCTGTCACTGAGGACGACCGGCAGCATCTATTCTGTTAGTCCATGCTGCTCGCTGTATTATAAACTGAGCACAGATACGTGGAGAGTATCACACACTGGGATTATTCACAGCACATGACACACTGCATGTATCTAGATACAGGGCTGAGTGTAGTGTATCGCATTATGGGATTAGATACACCGGTCTGGGGCATATCGCACTTGATGAAATTAGATACACCAGTCTGGGGCGTATCGCACATGATGAAATTAGATATACCGGTCTGGTAGAAACTTTGATTTAAATCACTGATTTAAATCAAGCCTTACTGACTAGTGATTTAAATCGTGATTTAAATCAGTTTGATTTAAATCAAATCCACCCTGAAGCAAAGTATTAAATATTGGTGTGAAGAGAAATGCCGAGGACCTTTTGGAAAGGTTAAAGCCAATATCTATTGAGTTGGATAAAATGCAGAAAGATACTGCAACCATAGCTGATGCCACAGAAGTTTGGAAAGATTTAGAAGGTTCGCTAGATCGCTTGAACCTCTCAAACAATGTAAAGGTTGCAATACACCACCGCAAGGACCAAGCATTAAAAGAAGAACACTATTTAGCCAATATCTTGCATCCCATCTACAGAGGGAAAAAACTATCTGAGGCGGAAATCAACTCTGCAATGGAGTGGCTCGCCAATACTAACCATGACATTGTGGCAACTGTGCTGAAACTGAAGTGTGAATCTGCACCATTTCAAAAATACATGTTTGCAGATAACGTTGTTAATGAACTAAAACCACTGGACTGGTGGAAGTCGCAATCACTTGTTCTTCCAGCGAAGATAATAAATGTAGCTACTCAGCTACTGACTGCATCGGCTTCATCGGCAGGAGTAGAGAGATTGTTTTCTTCATTTGGTTTTGTGCACACAACAGTCCGAAACCGCTTAGGAACTGCTAAAGCAGGACAACTAGTTTTCCTATTAAAAGTCCTAAATAAACAGTAGGCTTAAAGGACTGATGTATTCACTGAAGATGTTTGCTTACTTCAAACGTTAGAGATAGGCTATTGTTAAAAAGTACTTACTCTCTGTAGTTCAATTCTGATTGTTTAATAGTGCAAATAAAAATTATTAGGTTTCATAATCATCAACTGTTTTAATATTTTTATTTGTGTAAAATAATTTGATTTGCAAAAAGACAAAGTTTTGCTTGTGTACAACTTGATTAAAAAATCCTATTTAAATCAAAAAAATCCGATTTAAATCAAAAAAATCCGATTTTTTTGATTTTTTTTAAAAAAAATCATGATTTTTATCCACCCTGATTCCCTATGCTTAGACTTTCCAGACTTTTTAACCTGAAGGGGCACACAGAAAGAAGGGGCAATCAGCTTAATAGGTAGAGCCTTTCACACTCAACTAGTGAAGCTTGTCAGCACTGTACTGGTTCTGGAGGCAGGGGGCACAGCTTTAGATGAAGATTTTGCAGATTAACTGAGTCTTCCACTTTTATCCGTGGAGTCACCCTCACAGGAGGGTCCACTGCTGCTCTTGTTGTGCACATGCACATCCAACACATGTGGGTGTGCTACGGAGTCTCCTGGGGAGGACATCATGGCACACTGGCTTATCCCCATGACATCTAATAATAATAATCTTTAGTTTTATATAGCGCTAACATATTCCGCAGCGCTTTACAGTTTGCACACATTATCGTCGCTGTCCCTGATGGGGCTCACAATCTAGATTCCCTATCAGTATGTTTTTTGGAGTGTGGGAGGAAACCGGAGTGCCCGGAGAAAACCCACGCAAACACGGGGAGAACATACAAACTCCTTGCAGATGTTGTCCTTGGTGGGATTCTAACCTAGGACTCCAGAGCTGCAAGGCTGCAGTGCTATCCACTGAGCCGCTGTGCTACCTAGACATCTGCTTTATAGTTCGCGCTCCTGTGCCTCCCCTGCCCCCCTCCCGGAAGTTATCCTCACTACTTCCGGGTCAGGAGCACCAGTTTCACATTCCTTTTTCTTTTTTTGCGCATGCGCGCCGTGACTCCACCACCTCCTCCCGGAAGTTACTTACACCACTTCCGGGGCAGGAGCGCTTACCGGTCTACTGTGCATGTTTGGCCCGGCTTGCTCACTCACGGCACTGCCCCGGCTTACTGGAGGAGTCGGGCGGACGATGCCTGCACCCTGCTCCTCCCGGATGAGTGTTGGCCCGTCCTGCCACACCACGCTCCCACGTGAGCCAGGGTGGACTCCCCCGGACCCTGGCCTCACGCCATCCACTGCCAGACGAGGGGGGGGAGCTGACCAGGCAGGACTCCACCGACACTGCAGCCCCTGCCGTTCGCACGGACACCACAAAGGCGGCTTCACAGCCCAGGTATCCTCTTCGTTCCACAGGTTCCATTTGGAACAGGAAACCAACTGAGTGGGCCAACCCCTTTTATTTCTGTAGGTTTCCTGTTCCTAGGGGCAGATCCCCTCTCTCAGTGGGTGCTGTCATGGCAAGAATTAAAAAAGTTACAAAATTGTAAAAAACTTTCACAAATAAAACGCAAGTAAGGCTACTTTCACATTTGCGCTCGGGCGACCTGCGCCTATCTGCGCACGGCCGCCGCTAAGCTCCGCCCCCAGCCCCGCCTCCTCCCGGCAGCTCCGCCTATGGGCGCATGACGGCGCATGCGACCTGTGTACCCTATCTTTATCATTGGGTACGCAGGCCGTGCGCAGTATGCGTTTGACTGCGCATGCGTCCTTTTTGATGGTGCGCCGAGCGCACTAAAATGCAACATTGTGCGCTTTGGTGCGCTCGGCGCAGCGTCAAAAGGACGCATGCGCAGTCAAACGCATACTGCGCACGGCCTGCGTACCCAATGATAAAGATAGGGTACACAGGTCGCATGCGCCGTCATGCGCCCATAGGCGGAGCCGCCGGGAGGAGGCGCGGCCGGGGGCGGAGCTTAGCGGCGGCCGTGCGCAGATAGGCGCAGGTCGCCCGAGCGCAAATGTGAAAGTAGCCTAATATCGATGAAATTTTACCACTATCGTGAAGTACAATATGTTATGGAAAAACAATCCCAGAATCCGTGAGATATGTTGATGCGTTATTACCTCAAAGCGACAGTTGTCAGAATTGTAAGATTTGGCCTGGTCATAAGGTGAATACAGACTTGGGGTATAGAGCATCTTTTTACTAGATTTAGAAGTGAAAAAGGGAACCTGTCAGCAGGATTGTGGACAGTAGCCTACAGTGTCAGATCAGTGCCAATATACTGATTAAAAAGATACCTTAGTTGATGAAATCCATCTTTTGGCTGTTTAATCTGTATTTTCAGTTTTAAGTTAATGATATGCTTGTGCATCGGGGGGGGGGGGGGACCTGTGGCACTTTGATTAGGTAGTCATATTGCAGACTGCTGACAGATCAGTGATCCCTCAGTGACCTGCCCCTAGTTTGCATAATGAATATATGCCATCTTGGAGGGGGAAAATTTTTTTCTCTTCTTTAGCAATATTGCGCAAGGATTTAGACAAAGTGCGATAGTACAATACCAATGGTGCTGTAAACACCAAATTATTTACACAATTTAGACTGCCTTACAGTGAAACTGGAATCCAACCCCTAATTAAAGGGACAGTGATGTGACTCCATTTCACTTCAATTAATCATTTAACATCAAATCACACAGGATCTAATGGATCAGAGTGGTGCTTATAATACAAGTAACACACTTTGATCCAATATACATCATTCGGATGTATGGTAATTTAATATATATATATATCAAGCCCCGCCACTCCACACAGCCCCACCCACTCAGCATAGCCAAGTATAATAAATATCTAATATGTATATTTCATAGGCACATCTTGACCACAACAGTTTACACTGTCTGAGTTGCCCATAGCAACCAATCACTAAGCATCTTTCATTTCAACAGAGCTGTTTAAAAGATGAAAGCTGAGCTGTGATTGGTTGCTATGAGCAACAGTTTTCCCACTCCACAAAACCTCAGCAGACACTGACCGGGTGGGAGAAATCTAGCATCCCCGGGAACATAAGCTCCCAGCCATTGCCTGCCCCCCAGAAAGGAGCAGAGAGCCCATGACAGAAATGAATCACCCCCTCCCTCTATTACTGCCAGGCTCCATAGTTACCGGCATAGAAATTGCATCATCAGCGGCTGCACACAGAGCCACACTGCCAGGTTATATAACAGCACATCTCCAGGAACTCCCTGCTCATTGTCACCCAGATTGGGACTATGGGATAGAGGATGTATGATGGGTATATGGGCACTGGACTATGGGATGGAGGATGTGTGATGGGTATATGGGCACGGACTAAGGGATGGAGGAATGTATGATGGGTATATGGAACACGGGACTAAGGGATGGAGGATATGTATGATGGGTATATGGAACACGGGACTAAGGGATGGAGGATATGTATGATGGGTATATGGAACACGGGACTAAGGGATGGAGGATATGTATGATGGGTATATGGGCCACAGGACTATGGGATGGAGGATAATCATTTTAATTTGTTATAACTAACCACAGTTAGTTACTATGCCCGGACAACGCTGGGCTCTTCAGCTAGTTTATAATAATGGTCAATTTTAAATTCACATGCCTTTTCCACAATAATTGGCGGTGTCCACCTTTGTGAATGCCGTCTTATGAGGTCAGACTCCTTGCTGCTGTAGGTAACGGAGCACTATCCGGCTGACAGGTTACCTTTAAACGGAGTACCTCCTCCAATTGGTGTAGCTCCATTGGTTCTGGAACAGTTTCTTTTTCTACAGTGCCTCTCAGGTGCAAACTTATGCACCATGATAATATAGATGGAAATCTCCCATTCAACCGACAAGGTGTATACTACAGAACTGTGGTAGCTGGCGTGTTTTGATTAATTTTGTTCCTCTGTGTATACCACAGAACTTCTCTGCAGGCGTTTGGCTAGCATCAGGCAGTTAAACAAAAAATTTCCTGCTTCATTTCCAGGGGGCATAACTTTAGATCAGAGGTGCAAAAGGGGGAACAGTGAAGAAAAAAAAAACTGTTCCAGATGCAGTACCAACTGGAGGAGCTGATAGTTCTACTGAAAGGTGTTTTGACAGAGTCCCTGCCCCCACCCCCCCCGCCAAAGGACTGAACTGATAACTGGAAATCTAGGGTTTTGACGTCAGATTGAACAACTCTGATACATCCATATGCAATGAAGCCACATCACTGCACATCATGATGAGTGGTCTAGCACTGCCACCATCATCTCAAGAGGGTTCCTCCCGCCGTGCCAATATTTGTGGTACGGCAGCCATGTGATGGAAGTCACGGTTTGGCGGAGGTTAGATGTGTACTCATGTCAGCCATTTGTTAGAGGTTGGAACGTGCACAAACCTCTACCAGTCGAGGCTTTCGGATGTGGTTGGATTGCAGCTAAGCTCCATTAAAGCAAATGGGGCCAAGTGAAGAAATTGGTCTGTTTACTAACGAACTAGATATAATTCTAAAAATGCATCACACCCAAAAAGGTGTGAACGCCTCATTCTAATTATAATTTTTACTACAGTAAATTTGTTACCTCCCATATACAATCTCTTGCCCGCTCTTGCCGTCTACACCTAAAGAACATCTCTAGAATCCGCCCTTTTCTCACCATGGAAACAACAAAAACCCTCACTGTAGCATTGATCCACTCCCGCCTGGACTACTGCAACGCTCTATTACTTGACCTCCCCATTACTCGACTATCCGCTCTCCAGTCCATCCTTAATGCAGCAGCCAGGGTCATCCATCTGGCTAATCGGTACTCGGACGCATCCGCTCTTCACCAGTCCTTACACTGGCTGCCCATTCATTATAGGATCCAATTCAAAGTACTGGTTCTCACCCACAAAGCTCTCCACAGTGCAGCACCCCCTACATCTCCTCCCTCATTTCTATCTATCGGCATAACCGACTGCTGCGCTCTGCAAACGACTTTCGACTAACCTCTGCACTAATCTGTACCTCCCACTCCCGACTCCAAGACTTCTCCCGCGCTGCGCCAATCCTCTGGAATGCTCTACCCCAAGAAATTAGGACTATCCACAATTTGCATGACTAATCAAAGTCGTTCTATGTTTAAGTGTGTATGTGTAGCCCATTCACTATCTCCACCCATCCCTCAGTCCCTCAAGATGGCTGGACCATCATTGTAAATGCACCATTGTATATACACACCTGTACTTTGTATATCTCCCCCACCTCATTGTAGATTGTAAGCTTTCACGAGCAGGATCGGCTTATTTTGCTTTAATTATTGTATTGTTAACGTTGTTACTTATGACTTATGTTTTGAAACTGTTACACTGTAAAGCGCTGCAGAATATGTTGGCGCTATATAAAGATTATTATTATTACTATTTGGCCATTTATGAAGGAGTCGGAAACTTTTGCTTACTGATGCAACAAAGAAAATACAAGGAAAAAAAAAAAAAACTCAACCACAACATTGTGCAGTGTTATATGTAGTCTGGCATCTATGCTGCTCCATTCCATCTTTCTGCACCGTGACTTACTCTTCAGATAACCAGTTTATGAGATAGAACTATCTATACTATGAAAACACCAATAACTATGGCACAGTGAAACCCTTGGGAAACCAGTTACCAAAAAGCCGCCATCCTCACTCAGTTAAATACAGGAATGTTAAAAACAATCCAAAACATTTTAATAAATTGAACATTCAAGTTAATTAAAAGTCAAAAATAAGACAAAAACCATATCAGAAGGAAATGTGGAGGAACAGCAGCAGAAGATAAAGATAATGCTGCCAGATGGGAACAGACAAACAGTCCAAGAACACAGACAAGAGGGGCAGCCATGTATAGATAGATCGCGAGGAGGTCACGCTGTTCCTCCGCATCACACACGGCTTTTTCAGGGGCTCATCCTCCACCAGGCCAGATGCCATTCTTTTAGCTGTTGGCTCAATGTCTTATTCTTGCTTTTAATCAACTTGTGCAGTGAACATCATGAAATATTTGGGTTTCCCCTGAACATTGTGCTGGGTAATGACACAGTGGGCAGACAGGGTCCTGTGGGGTTACATTAGGCGTGTACACTGGGAGCTTTACCTGTGACAGGCAGGTGAACACCATACAGGCTGCAGGGTTGTCAGTGCCCTACCTCCCCTCACCACAGCTGACTGCAGGAGGCACAGTGCACACAGCTCGCTACAGAGAAACTGACGGACACACAGCAGAGAAAGGCAAAACCAAAGCGCCCCAACCGCCGAGCAGAGCCCCGTGCCCACCACTGACCGGGTCACTCCTCCGGGCGCTCCCCGTGCAGCCGTTTACCAGCCTTACTGGCTCGCCACTGCCTCCCGGCTTTTATTTGCCACTCTCCATCGTGCAGTTCGGCTCTCTCCACCCGGAAGTAAGCAACCACTGACACCGGAAGAGATTGTCCGTATCAGAAATACATCCTCCGCGTCTTTCCGCTGCCACATTGCGCATGTCCGTTTCTCTGCTGTACTGCGCATGCGCGTTACTTGCTGTGGCTGCAGTACGTCAGTGCGCCAGAAGAGGGTCGTGACGAGCTGCTCTCGCGGTTTCTGCAGGCGACTGTGGGCAGCGGTATTGTGACTGCTGCGTATCGCATCATGTGCATGAGACAATGCTTAGGAAAGCAGATAATCCGTCGTGTAGTGAGAGATTGACTGTATAATGGAGGTATACGTATAAGGCTGGAGTCACACAGAACGTTAAAAAAACGGTCCGATTTTGTAATG
>JARQOD010000001.1:685357779-685380922 GCA_033576555.1 Oophaga sylvatica
CGATAATCACAACAACAGTCCTCCGTATGTTGATCTGTTTTAAATGCGAGGATGCGATTTCCTCGCATGTCAGGATTAGTGTTGAGCGATACGATACTGCAAGTATCGGTATCGGCCGATATTAGCTCTATCGGACTTTTGATACTTAGTTCCGATATTTTCGTCTTATCGAATACCGGAATCGGGATTGTCACTGTCACTGTCAGTGTCCGTCGGTTGGGTCTGTCAGGAGTCAGCGGCACTTACCTGGCAGAAGATCTCCGGCGGTCACGTCCTGGACTGCTTCATGGCCGCCATCATCTTTCCCCGGCGGTCACATGCAGTTTCTCGCGATAACTGCAGTGACTGCTGGGTAATCCCGGCCGTAAAGCAGTCAGTCCGATGACGTCACCGCCGGGGAAGCAGGTAATCAGCTGTGCTGCGTCGCGATGACAGGCTCTGCCTGTCATTGCGATGTAGCAGAGCTGGATCGCCGTGGGACAGTCGTTACTATGGACTGCGTCGGACAGGTGGTATACTGTTGTTTTGTTTTTTTTCTTTTTTTACAGGAGATCGATGGCGTCGCAGGAATGAGAGTATAATAAAAGAAATGAAAACTGTGTTGTCTCTTTTATTTCATTAAAAGACTTTTTTCTTGCTGTGTCTTTTTTTTTTATACATTTAATAACTTTGGGATTAATAATGGATCGGTGTCTTATTGACACCTCTCCATTATTAACCGGGCTTATTGTCACCGTGCAATCAACGGTGACATTAACCCCTTATTACCTCGCTTGCCACCGCTACAGGGCAGTGGGAAGAGCCGGGTAAAGTGCCACAATTGGCACATCTTTTGATGCGCCAAATGTGGGCTGCTGTAGCCTGGTATTATCAGGCTGTTGAGGGCCAAAATCCATGGGCCTTGACAGTCTTTTAATACCAGGCCGCAGCAGTCTGCATTTTACTTGACTGGTTAACAAAAATAGGGGGACCCCCTACGCCATTTTTTTTTCGAGGGGATCCCCTATTTTTGTTAACCAGCCAAGTTAAGCAGACTGCTGTGGCCTGGTATTATCAGGCTTGCAAGGTCCATGGATATTGGATCCTTACCAGCCTGAAAAACTAGGCCTCAGCGGTCTGCTTCATCTGGCTGGTTATCAAAATAGGGGGGATCCCACGCCAATTTTTTTCGAGGGGATCCCCTATTTTTGTTAACCAGCAAAGATAAGCAGACTGCTGTGGCCTGGTATTATCAGGCTGGCAAGCACGGTCGGACTGAGCCACCGGGACACCGGAGAAACCTCCGGTGGGCCCCAGCTCCTGCGTGGTGGGCCCTGATTTGAAAGGATAGGTCGCGGGGCAGAGGGGGCCCACCCGGAGCTACGCTACAGTAACTGTATCGGCGTGCACAGCACGCCGATACAGTTACATTCTGCGGCAGAGCAGGGAGAATCGATCTTCCTGCTCTGCCGCCCAGAAGCTATGGGGCTGAACAGGCGTTGGGGGGCCCGGTGCCAGCAGTGGGCCCCCCAACCGTCATCGGAGGGTCAGCTGTAATCGGCATGGGTACGGTTGGGGCCAGGATATGGGTGTGGATTAGCTGTGAAATGGTGTGGTGGTCGGGGCGTGGCTTAAAATTTGCAGCGGCGCGCTATGCGCGCCGCAGCCTTTAACCCCTTTCCTTTCTTCAAAATTTGGGAGGTATGCTGTATGACCTCCCTACAACTTTCTGGCCATGCTCCTGATGAGCGCGACGGATGGTCTCCTGAGGGATCTCCTCCCACACCTGGACTAAAGCATCCACCAACTCCTGACAGTCTGTGGTGCAACGTGGCATGGCCTAAAATTTGCTGCAGCAGGCACAGCGTGCCACAGCCTTTGTCCCCTCTTCCCTTCTTCAAAGGTTGGGAAGTATGATGAATATGAATATTTTTTCTCTGGTGGGCCCAAGGTACTCAGTCCGACGCTGCTGGCAAGGTCCATGGATCTTGGCTCCTTAACAGCCTTAAATACCATGCCTCAGCGCAGGGCGTACATAGAAATCATGGGCCCCATAGCAAAGTCTGAATGGGCCCCCCCCAAAAAAAAAAAACCCCAAGCCATTTGTAAATGTAAAGTGCCAGCACAGTGAGGGGACAACATTAAACAAAAAAATGTATTATGCCCCCATAGACTTGTGCCCCCATAGATGCTCCATAGTATAGGCCCTTATGCTGCCGCAGCTGCTGCAACCAAAAAAAAAAAAAAAAAAGACATACTCACCTTTCGTCGCTGGGGGCCAGGTGCCGGTGTCCTGAGCAGGGGGTGACACCAGGTGCCGATGTCACCGCTCGCTCAGGGCCCCGGCACCTGAGATATTTTACCTGTCCTCTCTCCACTGCTGATGCCGCTGTCCTTCGGGGTCCTCCAGCAGTGAATGATCAGGCAGAGGGCGCGGCGCGCACTAACGACGTCATCGCGCCCTCTGACCTGAACATTGCACAAGAGGACGCGAGCAACGGTGGAATGGGACAGGTAAATATCCCTTATAACTCACCCTTCCACCGGCGCGGTCTGTGCAGCCCCTGCTCTTCTCCCACGGTCTCCGCCGCCAGTGTTCAGCGGTCACGCGGGACAGCTCATTAAAGTCATGAATATGTGCGTATTCATGACTGTAATGAGCGGTACCACCTGACCGCTGACACAGCGTCGGAGACCGTGGGAGAAGAGCAGGGGCTGCAGAGACCGCACCAGGAGGGGTGAGTATATAGAAGAGCTGCGCTCCCCCCTCCCCCGCCGACCCCCTGGTAGTACTGTGTCAGCACAGCTACCCGACCGTCGAGGCCCCCTCACCTGTCCGGGCCCCATAGCAGCTGCTTGGTCTGCTTCATTCACGGTACGCCACTGCTCAGCAGTCTGCTTCATCAGGCTGGTTAACAAAAATAGGGGGACCCGACGCCATTTTTTATTCAAAGGGAACCCCTATTTTTGTTAATCAGTTCCCTCTGACGTCACTGATTGTGTCCCTGGCTGACCTGAAGTGAAAGTGGAAAGCAATCAATTAAGTTTTCCACTTCCTCTCCTGTCAGCCAGGAGAGGAACTCATTCATTTGGGGGTTTACTGTGAGGCTGCAGCATTAGCTGCGGTCCCTGCAGTAAACATTAACCCTTTCTGAAGGATTACAACAGTGGGACCTGACTGTGCATGGGATAGGTAAGAATAATTTTGCTTTTTTATTTTATTTTTATTACAGGAAATGGTTTTTTGCAGTCAAATAAAAGATGGTCAAAAAACAGTGTCTTTATTTTCATTAAAATGATTTTAATTAAAGTGTGTGGTTTTATTTTTATTTCATTCAATAGGATTAATAATTGAAAAGTTGTCTAATTGACAGCTCTCAATTATTAACCTGGCTTAAGGTCACCTTTCAATTGCAATATGGCTTTAACCCCATATTAACCCATTCGCCACCGCTACAGGGCAATGGGAATAGACGGGCAAAGTGCCAGAAAGGGCGAATCTAATTATAGATTTGTCTTTTCTGGGGTGTCTGGGGTCAGATGTTAGTAGCCAGGGGGGGGCAAAAATAATGGTCCCTCTCTGGGCTATTATTATCTGCCCCCATTCGCTGGCTTTGTCTGTCTGGTTGCGAAAATAGGGCGGGAGCCCACGCATTTTTTTAAACAATTTACACCTCATAATATATAATAAATATATATATATATATATATATATATATAACATTTTCATTGAATTTGTGTCACATAATATATATATTTAAAGTTCATACACTTCACATAGTATAATAGCCGCTAATTCAATTGCCGGCTTTGTGAAAATGCAGAACCCGACATGAAATGACACTTGGTGTACAATAGGGTTAACCATGTCCTTTGCTATCTGATTTGCACAAACAATTACATCAGTCTATGTGTGCAAAATTTCACACCTGTAGGGGTTATTTAAAGGTGTAAATTCGTAAAAAAAGTCCGTTTTTTACAACGAATTTACAACTTTAATTAACCCCACAGGTGTGAAATTTGCACACATAGACTGATGTAATTGTTTGTGCAAATCAGATAGCAAACGACATGAAAAGAAATGGTTAACCCTATTACACCAAGTGTCATTTCATGTCGGGTTGCTTCTGTCTTTTCACAGAAGCCGGCTTTACCCGGCAATTGAATCAGAGGCTATTTACTATGTAGAAGTGAATAAACTAATACATATATGTATATATTATTCACAATGACATGTATATATAAATATATATATTTTATGTATTCTATGTGTGTATATTTAGTGTTTACAAGGAAATAAAGGTTTTTTTTTTAGTTGCGATATTTTTTTCCCATAGACTTACATGGGACTTATATTTAGTGATATCGGCGATACCATTCCGATCCGATATTTTTAGATATCGAGCAGTATCGCTCAACACTAGTCAGGATCCGTGGGCGTCCGTTTGGCTTTCATTTCTCACTTGCTTTTCCCCTTTGAATTTAATGGCTCAATGGGCTGTAATGAGGAAAACGTGTGCGTATTTCTCGCAAGTCACACTGATGGTCAGTGTGATGTCCGTTTTTTTGAGCACCCATAGACTTGCATTGCGATTCCAGGCCGAGAAACGCGTACAATCGCAGCATAAAACCGCGCGAGAAAAAAATCGCTGATGGAGCTGCCCATAGAATAACTGGGCAGTGTTGGAAGGGTTTGAGAAGCCTAGCCAGCTCCCTTGGTGGTTACAACGTACTAGTTGGATTGGGAATCTGTTACGATTGGTCTTATTTAAGGGAATCATTTTCCCATCGGGTTCCGGTGATCAATTGTTCTGTCTAATCCTTCTTTCCATTTCCCCCCCTTGAAGCCTGCTGTGTCGTGTCTGCATCTCCGCATCAGAAAGACATTTCTTATTATGTGTTTTTGTTTATTTATTTTTGCATTTGGTCCGCACTTCTGTGGGGCCTTCTGGGTCCCCTCGGGGGGCTTCTCCCTCTCAGTTTAGTCCAGCCACTGTGTTTTTGCTTTTGCTTTTTCCAGTTTTTTAGTGGCGCGTTTTTGTTGCACCAGAGAACTAATTTTAGTTTCCAGGGGTGACGGGCGTCTAGGCCCACTTTGGAACGCTCCAGCTGCCTCAGTTGTGGGGTTAGTCAGGGTCTCAAAATCCCAAGATTCCCCTCCGGTGTATTTCCCTTTTTTTCCGCCTCCTCAGCTACCGAAACAAACAGTTCACCGGCCATAAAAAAGTAGGTACTCAGAAGGGAAAAAAAAATTTTTTTGAAGGAAAAAAGTTTCAAGTTTTTTCTGGTTTTTTCATTTTTTTTTTTTCCTTGTACTCGGGCTGGGGAGGATCTTTTCTCCCAATGGAGTTTGCACAGTTTTGGCCGTGTGGCACTTGCCACTGAGGTTCAGAGTATTGCTGCATATTTGCTGGGTTGCCTTTGTGGAACCTAGGACCCCATGCCAGATTTGTTTTTAGGGATCGACTAAGTTCAGAATTTCAAAAATAACTGAAATTGTTTTTTTGCCTTAAAAATCTAAGTCCCGGAAACCAGCGCGCAGGTTCAAATTTCTCTCTCTCCTGCGCGGCTCCCGGTTTGGGGTTTTTCCTGACAAAACCTGGGGTCTGTTTTGAGTGTGTTGATGCATTTTTTCAGGCTTTGGGTTATTGTACGATGGGACTAATGTCACATCAAGCTGAAAAAGCCTTGTTGGCATTAATAGGGGCTTATAGGGAGCTGAGTTATACTGTCAAGTTTCCGTAGGGGGGGCGTCCGACCAAAGGAATCCGCTTTGGCAGCTCTTTTTCGAAGGGTCTGTCGGTAATGTAAAGGATGTTAGGTGGGATTCCCGTCCCCCTCTGGTCCAATGATTCTATGCATTGCGATCAAATTGACAGACGTTTGGTGAGCGGAGAAATAATGCATGGGTGGGTTGCCTTTGACCAGCGCTGACCCGCAGTGTGATGGAGTGGTTTGGGGCACAGCGTCAGAGTTTCGAAAAGCGCAATGGGTTATGTTTCTATGTGGTGATGCCTCTCATGCTATTTCAGTCTGCCCTAACGGGGAAACGTTTTGCACGCCAGTTGCTTGGTAGGGTTCAGACTAAGTTTTTATTAACTGTCACTCTGATTGCCCCGTCCTCATTTTTTGCTCGGCTTTCGTTGATTCGGAGAGGCTAAACCTATGGATTATGTTTTTCTAAACGTTGTGGATTTCCCTTGATACCCCACGAATTCTATTCCCCTACGGGGATCGATTCTCCCCTTTGGCTGAGAAAAACCCAGTTTTCTATCAGGTGATAATGAGGGGTGAACCGATCACCAGAGTGCTGCAAATTTTTGGTTCTATAAATTGCATGACTTATCTGCTGGGTTTTCCCTTGGTTTCCACTCTAATCCTGTTTTGGATTGGAAAATCTGTGTCTGAACCGGGGGCTGCCAAGTTTTTAATACCCAAACTCCGTTTTTTCTGCCCCCCCAGGCTTAGGATGTTCCTGACTTTTTGTTTGATTTTTCTGATGTGTTTAGCGAAAGTAAACTCTCCTTACTCCCCATTGGAGCATGACTGCGCTATTGAATTATGCCAGGTAGTAAATTCCCTAAGGGTCGCCTTTTTAACTTGTCTGTACCTGAAAATGACGCTTGCGGTCTTTATCAAGGAATCATTGGAGAAGGGTCATATCAACCACCCTTTCACCCTTAGGTGCCGTTTTTTTCTTTGTGGGCCAAAAAAGAGGTTCATTAAGGCCGTGTATTCATTATCGCTCTTGAACAAAAAATTTAAAGGAAAATCAATACCCGTTAACCCCTTTATTTTTGACCGTTTTCCCGGGGGAAAAAACGTACTTGGTTTACCAAGCTTGACCTCAGGGGGGCTTAACCTTATTCGCTTAAGCAGGGGATGAATGAAGACGGCTTTAACACCCCTGAAGGGCATTTGATACCTTGTGTGCCCTTTGGCTCACAAGTCCTTCCTCTTCCAGTCCCTTCATGAAGACATTTTCAGGGTTTTGGGACAAGTTTCTGATTGTTTATTTGGATGAATATCTTGATTTTTTCTAATGACTGGGACTCTCATGTGAAACTGTTCGAACTGTATTCCATATTTTGAGAGAGATGCTCTGTATGTGAATGGATCAAAGTGCTTTTTGGCGTACAGAAGATCTCATTTCTTGGGATTCATTTTGTCCCCATCTGTTATTGAAATGGACCCGGTCAAGGTTTCAGGCCATCTGTGATTGGGTCCAACCTACTTCATTAAAGGCTCTTCAGAGATTTTTGGGTTTTCCCAAATTTTTTTATCGGTAAAATTATTTGGTAATTCTCTGTTATTGTTAAACCATTAACTGATTGACCAGAAAGGGTTCTGATTGTGGTAATTGGCCTCCTGAGGCAGTCTCTGCGTTTCAGGAACTTAAGCAGGATTCACTTCTGCTCCTTGTTCTAAACGGCAGCCTGATGTTTCTCTGCCATTTCAGGTGGAGGTTGATGCCTCTGAAATTGGGGCGGTGCCTTTTTGTCCCAAAAGATCCAGAGACCTCTAAAAGTAACCTTGTGCCCTTTTTCTCTCGAAAATTTTCTCCTACGAACGTAATTATGACGTGGGTAATCGGAGTTATTGGCCATGAAGTGGGCTTTGAAGAGTGGGACATTGGTGGAGGGGCCAAACATCAGGTGGTGGTCCTTACGGACCATAAGAATCTGGTCTATCTGGAATCTGCCAAGCACTCAATCCTGAAGGCCAGGTGGGCCTTGTTTTTCACAAGTTTTAATTTGTGGTTTTCCTTTCTTCCTGGCACAAGAATGTTAGGCGGATGCCCTCTCGAGGAGTTTCCTTGCGGACTCCCTGAGCTATTCTGATCCCTCTGTTATTTTGAAGGAGGGTGTAGTTCTTTCCGCCATCTCGCCCAAATTGAGACTTGCTTGGAGGGGTGTCAGGAGGATAGGCCCGAGCGCTGCCTGTTGGAAAATTGTTTGTCCCGGACCAATGGAAAAAGAGTGTGATGTCTGAGATTCATTGTTCCGCATATGGCTGGGCATCCCGGAATTTTTGGTACCAGAGACTGGTTAGTCGTCCTTTTGGTGGCCTACCTTGTCTCGCGTGTCAGGGAATTTGTGCAGTCCTGCGGGGACTTGCTCTCGCTCCAAGCTTGCTCTCGCTCTAGTGGTTTGTTGATTGCCATTGCCTGTGCCCAAGGACCAGGACCCATATCTCTATGGATTTCATTCCCGATCTTCCTGTTTCCGAGAATGACCACCATCTGGGTAATTTGTGATAGGTTTTCCAAAATGATACATCTTGTGCCATTACCTAAGTTGCCTTCCTCCTCTGAATTGGTGCCGTTGTTCCTTCACACTGGTTCGTTTACACGGCATTCTGAGAACATTGTGTCTGACAGAGGAGTCCAGTTTGTTTCCAGATTTTGGAGGACTTTTTGGTTTCTAAACTGGTGTTCAATTGTCTTTCTCCCGGCATTTCATCCTCAGACCAATGGTCAAACTGAGAGAACAAACCAGACATTGGAGACTTATCTAAGATGCTTTGTGTCTGCTGACAGATGACTGGGTCTCTTTTTTGCCTTTGGCTGAGTTTGTCTTAATAAGGCTAGCTCTGCCACTTTGATGTCTCCGTTTTCTGTAATTCTGGGTTTCACCCTCGATTTTCTTCAGGACAGACGGAGGCTTCTGTCTGTCCAGGTGTTGACTCTGTTGTTGAGGTATGCAGCAGATTTGGGACCCAGTAGTGAGAGGTTGTCCCTCTCTCAGGAGAAGGCCCAGCGGTTTGCTAACCGCATAGACTGGTGGTCCTCGGTTTAAAGTGGGGGACTTGGTCTGGTTGTCCTCAAAGAATATTCCTATGAGAGATAGCATCTCCTAATTTAAGCCTAGGTTCATTGGACCTATATAAGATCATGGAGATTATTAATCCTGTTTCTTTTCGTTTGCTTCTTCCAGGGACATTTAAGATCCATAACGGTTCCACAGAGTCCTTGTTGAAGAAGGTTTGTTGAGCCCAGTGGTTCCTGCTGCTGTGCCTCCTGACCCTGTTTTGGTTGAGGGGCAATCTGGCGTATGTGGTTGAGAAAATATTGGATTCTCGTTTTCTAGACGAAGACTCCAGTATTTTGGTTTAAAATGGAGAGGTTAATGGTCAGAAGATAATTCTTGGGTGTTTTGCCGACAATCCATGCTAGGAGACTTATCCGTGCGTATCATTGAACTCATCCTGACCGACCTGGTTGCTCAAATTGAGGGTTCGGTGACCTCCTCCTCAAGGGGGGGGTATGTTGTGAATGGGTTTTTGAGATGAGTTCTGAGCAGAGCTCCCTCTGGTGGGTTACAACGGGTACTAGTGAGGATTGGGAATCAGGTGTTACGTTGGTCTTATTTAAGGAATCATTTTCCCATCAGGGTTGCCGGTGACAATTGTTCTGGTCTGAATCCTCTTTCCAGTTTCCCTTGTAGCCTGCTGTGTCGTGTCTGCATCTCCTGCTATCAGATAAGACAATTTCTTATTTTGGTGTTTTTTTGTCTATATTTGCATTTGGTCCTGCACTTCTTGGGGGCCTTCTGGGTCCCCTCCGGGGGCTTCTGCCCACTCAGTTTAGTCCAGCCACTAGTTTTTGTGCTTTTGCTTTTTCCAGTTTTTTCAGTGGCTGCTGTTTTTGTTGCACCAGAGAAAATTTAGGTGGTAGAGTCGGTGATCTCAGGTGATTTTTTAGAGTTGGTGTTTTTTTCAGGGTTTTCTGGGATTGCAGTAAGTACCCTTCCTGTCCTTTTCTATTTAGATTGTTTGGGCCCCAGCGTTTGCTCATACTATTTCTTCTGTGTCATTATTTCCTCTTGTCTAACCGCCATTACATGTTTGGGGCTTTCTATTTCTTTGGGGTTCTGCTCGGGCCAGATAGCTTTCCTATTTCTATCTTTAGGTGTAGTTAGTTTCTCAGGCTGTGACGAGGCGTCTAGACCAATCGTAGGAACGCTCCACGGCTGCCTCTAGTGTGGTGGTTAGTCCAGGGTACTGCAATCCCATATTTCCAACTGCTCTGTGTATTTCCTTTTTTACCTGCACTCCTCAGCTACCGAAACAAACGACGAGTGCTATGCGATTTTTTTATCGCCTAGCACTCGTCCGTATTATACGGTAGTGTGACTCCGCCTAGGTCGGAGCCTACAGCGGTGTACACTCCACCCCACGAGGAGTCTTTGGTGGGGTTTTTACGTATTTTTGTGGGGGGGGGCTAATGCAGAGTCTTTCAGATCCTCAGCATGTCAATTTCTCTTGTGGTAAATAGGGGGACGTACTAAACTGCATATTGGGATGATAGAAAAATATTTAGACTTGAGAGTCCTCATGGTTGATACCTTTTAATGGCTAACTGAAAAGATGGTAACAAATTGCAAGCTTTCGAGACTACTCAGTATCTTCATCAGGCAAAGAATAATACAACATCTGAAGAATCACAAATTTATACACAACAGGACACAAGAATAATGCAAAAGGTAAGCAAGTGACGTGAAGCAGAGACTGTCATATGGCAGAGGGATGAACATATATTGGAACAGTTCATAGATAAGGAGTGAAAGTTTTATTGCCCTCTGATTGGAGTTTGCATTGTGTTTTTGATGCCCCCTAGATCAGGGGTCCCAACCGCCGGTCCGCGGCCCACCACCGGGCCGTAGCCAGTTTCTGATGCCGGCCGCGGAGCCACGGCACCAGAACGCTGGACCCACATGGAGCCGCGGCTGTAGCGCTGTAAGTGACAGCTACAGTCGCCGGCCCATCATCGATTCTCACCTTCCGCCGCTGCGATCCCTGTCCCGGCCGTGGCAGCTTCATCCAGTTGCTGAGCGGTGCGTAGTACCACTCATTAAGGCATGAATATGGGACGCGACGCCACTCCATAGGCGTGGCATCCATTTCATGCCCCTTAATGAGCGGTACTACGTGACCGCAAAGGAGGAAGCTGCCGACGCCGACAGGGATGCTGGGAAGTTCAGCGAGGAGGGTAAGTAGGACAGGGATGACGGGGGAACCCAGGAGAGGGGTGGGAGAGAGCCTTGTATACAAGGGAGGGTGCGGAGCCATAGTGGGAGCGGAGCCTTGTATACAGGGTGGGAGAGGATCCATGTATATAAGGGTGGGAGAGGAGCCATGTATATAGGGTGGGAAGGAGCCATGTATATAGGGTGGAGCGGAGCCATGTATATAGGGTGGGAGCAGAGCCATGTATAAGAGGGTGGGAGCGAGCCTTGTATATAGGGTGGGAGAGGAGCCATGTATATAGGGTGGGAGCGGAGCCATGTATATAGGGTGGGAGCAGAGCCATAGTGAGAGCGGAGCCTGTATATGGTGGGGGAGGAGCCATGTATATAGGGTGGGGAGGAGCCAAGTTATATAGGGTTTGGAGAGGAGCCATGTATATAGGGTGGAGCGAGCCATGTATATAGGGTGGGAGAAGGAGCCTTGTGTACAGGGAGGTGCAGAGCCATGTATAAGAGGGTGGGAGCGGACCCATGTATACGAGGGGGGAGCAGAGCCATGTATATAGAGTGGAAGCGGAGCCATGTATATAGGGTGGGAGCGGAGCCATAGTATATAGGGTGGGAGAGGAGCCATGAAAATAGGGTGGGAGAGGAGCCATGTTATAGGGGTAGGAGCGGAGCCATGATATAGGGTGGGAGAGGAGCCATGTATATAGGGTGGGAGAGGAGCCTGTATACAGGGGGGTGCAGAGCCATGTTAAAGGAGGGTGGGAGCGGAGCCATGTATACAGGGGTGGGAGCAGAGCCATGTAATATAGGGTGGGAGCGAGCCATGTATATAGGGTGGAGCGGAGCCATGTATTAGGGTGGGAGAGGAGCCATGTAAATAGGGTGGGAGAGGAGCCATGTATATAGGGTGGGAGCGGAGCCATGTATATAGGGTGGGAGCGGAGCCATGTATAAAGAGGGTGGGGAGCAGCCTTGTATATAGGGTGGGAGAGGAGCCATGTATAAGGGTGGGAGAGGAGCCTGTATACAGGGAGGGTGCAGAGGCCATTATTAAGAGGGTGGGAGCGGGAGCCATGTATACGAGGGTGGAGCGGAGCCATGTATAAGAGGGTGGGAGCGGAGCCTTTTACAGGGAGGGTCAGAGCCATGTATAAAAGGGGTGGAGCAAGCTTGTATAAGGGGGGAGGGGCCAGAAATAGGGTGGGGGCGAGCCATGAAAGGGGTGGGAGCAGAGCCTTGTATATAAATAAGATGCACTACTACTAAAAATACAACCCCGTCCATAGCCCTGCCCCTTATTACCAAAGCCCCACCCCTGCCACACCTCCACCCCGCCCTGCGGGTATGGAAGAATGGCCTTGCTTGAAGCCGGTCCCTGGTGCAAAAAGGTTGGGGACACTGCCCTAGATAATGGTGATGGCGTGAAACGCCTTTAGAACGCCCACTGATGGCAGCACATTTTCAAATGCAGACCAGAAAAATACTTCTGGCCTTGAACTGGTTTTGAAGAAGCTGCTTTTTAAAATCTTGACCTGTAATAAAGAAAGAAATCAGAGGGAATTCAATTTGGAATTAAAGTTTAATAATAAACCGGGAAAAAAAGATTGTAAATATTTGGGATTTTTAAAATCGGGGTTACTCACGCCTGGTGATATATCCATCAAACTCCCAAAGGGAAAAGGGTATAATTATTGTTCTGTGGGGTTATGGAAAATTCACAAATACAATGCCCAGGAAAAATATTTCACCCTTCTGATAGGAATAGGGGTATAACTATTGTTCTTATGGAGATTAGGGGTAAATATCACAATACCAGGCCAGGAAAAATATTCATCTATTCTCATAGGAATTGGTATAACTATTGTTCTGTATGGGGATTTGGGTGAAATATCACAAATACACATGCCCCAGGAACATACTTCATTACTTTCATGGAATTGGGTATAACTATTGTTTCGTTGGGGATTATGGGTAAAATTCACAAATAACATGCCCAAAACCAAACCCACCATAGGAATATGGGGTAAACTATTTCTGTACGTGGATTATGGTGAAATATCACAAAACATCCCCAGGAACATACCACTACTTTCATGGAAATATGGGTATAACTTTGTTCTGTATGGGGTTATGGGTGAAATATCACAAATCCTGTCCGGAACAAATTTCATCTACATTCAAAGGAATTGGGAATAACTATTTTTTCTCTATTGGGATTATGGGTGAAATACACAAATACACTCCCAAGAACATATTTCATCTACATTCAATAGGAAATGGGTATAAATTGTTCTGTATGGGGATTATGGGTAATATCCAAATAACATTGTTAGGTTCTGCGGAAGCACCAAATTATGTGTAAAGAGGTGCGTTCGCAGCCCCGGGGTCCACCGTGCAGGCGGACCGCTGCTAGTAAAATGGCGCAAGAAGCGAACTCGCTATCCCCAGAGTCGCCAAAATAAAGCCGTAACGCGCTGTGGCATATGTGCAAACTCTGTTTTCCACAGAGCCGCTAGAAGAGTGCCGCACGCTATTGGCGAGGTGCGAACTCACTTTCACCACAGTCACAAATTAAACACGCTAGGGCCCTTGTTAGCGTTGAAAGCGACCCTGTTACGTCACAGAGCCCTGAAAAATTTGTTCCTGTCAGGCCCCCAGGTACACAGTGACTGCTAAGCGACATGAACTGATCATGCGCTAATGTCCTCCGGGAGACACCCCCCAACTATGGCTCTGAACGCCAGGCCCTAAATTTACGGCAATCAAACTCCTCACCCGTATTCCGGTAATTAGGGCATCTAGGACACCGACCCGACCAGCTAGCTCAAACTCCTCCCCGTTAAGTCGGTATTCAGGGGCTATTTTCCGGGCCCTAACCCCCCACCAGGCAGACCAAATGGCGCAAAGCATATGACATTGTACTTAGCGCATGGGCCCACCAAAGCAACCCTTTTATAGTAAAGCACAGGCCCTCCAGAAACAGGGCCAATGAAAACTTGTTCCAGAACACAGTAGTCACAGGACTTCCTGGCCAATAGGAGCTCCTGCAGTACCTGAGCATGTACCCCTGATCTCCAAGAAGCCTCCCTCTGGGCATGCTCAGAAGGGGAAAAAAAGGACTTTGTCCTAAAGACGTCTTCTCGCCGCTAACCAGTATGGGCCACAATAGCAAGCCTGGAGGAGAAGCGTAATCCTCCGCACCCCTGTTAACTGGCGAGACGCTGGGGCCCACGCAAGCTGAGCAGGCTCCACTGCGGACGGAAAAAAATGGAGGACCGCAGCGGGACTGGTTCGAAACTCCCCTTGTGCCGCACGGGAATCGAACCCTAACACACTGCCCGAACAACTTCATCTACTTCTCATTGGAATAGGGTATAACTATTGTCTGTATGGGGATTATGGGGTGAAATATCACAAATACCATGCCCGGGAAAATATTTCAGTACATTCAATAGGAAATGGGTATAACTATTGTTCTCTATTGGGATTATGGGTTTAAATATCACAAAATACACACCCAAGAACATATTCATCTACATTCAATAGGAAATTGGGTTAACCCATTGTTCTGAAAGGGGATTAGGGGAAATATCACAAAAACACCCAGGAACATACTTCTCTACTTCTCATAGGAATATGGGTTAAAATATTTCGTATGGGGATTAAGGGTGAATTAAAACACAAATACACATGCCCAGGAACATACTTCATCTACATTCCATAGAAAAATGGGATAACTATTGTTCTGTATGGGATTATGGGTAAAAAAAATCACAAATACACAGCCCGGAACTATTTCATTACTTCAAAGGAAAATGGGTATAACTATTGCTCTGTAAAGGGTTTTTGGGTGAATATCCAAATACACATGCCCCATAATTCATCACATTAATGGATATGGGAAACTATTGTTCTTTATGGGGATTAGGGGTGAAATCACAAATACCCATGCCCGGCATATTTCTTGTCCTTTGATAGGAATATTGGTAAAATTCGATTCAAAATTGGGGGTTTTGGGTGACATTCAGGAATACATAAATTTTAACAATTTTCAAAAATAATTATTTTCCCCCGGGCCTTCAGGAGGGGAATACATGGCATTATCTGGGCCTTGTTTCGTTGGTACTGAAGGGGTTTAAATGGGGAAGAGTTTTCCCCTATTTTTTTGGGGGTCAGTCAACAAGGTGATAGATATTAATTGGTGAGTGGTCCGGCCACTCAGGGGTCAGTATAGGCAGACAGTATTTTTGCCCTGGTGACTGCCCGTTGGTTTGGACTTTGGTCCGGGGAAGTGCGGGGATATAAGTGGTCAGCGCCGGAGGCGTGTGTCTGTTCTCCAGCGCTGTCATAGTGGGAGCTGCCCCCCCCCCTCCCCTATTTTAGACGTTTAGTCATGGCCGGGGTTAGTCGTCCAGGGATCTTATGGACAGGTAATTTTGGTTAACGGGGTTGAGCCTTTGGTAAGCTGCGGGGTTTATAAAGGTTTGAACTTGGTTTTTAAAAAATTGAATATTTTTGTTATACTTAAATTATGAGTTTTTAATATTTAAAAAAAAAACCATGGCCAAAAAGTTTTCCATCTAATCAATGTGTCGATATGTTGTTTGTTGTGCGTTTAGATAAAGGTTTTGGGGAAATGTATAATCCATGTAGTTGTGGCAGGTTACCACAGTAATGATGG
The DNA here is from genome assembly GCA_033576555.1 of Oophaga sylvatica. NCBI lineage: Eukaryota > Metazoa > Chordata > Amphibia > Anura > Dendrobatidae > Oophaga > Oophaga sylvatica. Next base: position 685,373,416 of record JARQOD010000001.1, read on the forward strand.
TTTTTGCAGCTAGGAGGCCATATGGCACCCACCCAGCAGTTAGGGGTTAATCTATTGGGTGGGGCAATTTGGACACTGTTTAGAGGGGTTTTTGTTGGCCATGCCCCCCCCAGCAGTGTCGGGCATTGCTTCAGGAGGAGCCGTGCAGACGAAAGAGGCCTGGGCAAGGAAAATAAATTGGGGCATGGGGGCCAAAAGTGTTGACGTGCTGTAAAGAGCCATATCTTTTTTTCGGGTTTAAAATAAACCTGGGAGGAGCCAGAATACCTTAAAAAACCCCCTGTGAAGTGGGCCCTTTAATTGAAAGAGTCCATGCGCCTGGGACGCTAGGCGGCGATCCCGAGACTGAAGTCGTCACAGGGTATAAAATTTTTACTGGGAATTATGGTTGAAATACAATGAATACACATGCCCAGTAACATACTCGTATGATTTACTTCTGCTAGGAATATGGGTATAATTGTTCTTTGTGGGTATTATAGGTGATATATCATGAATACACATGCCCAGTGTCATATTCAATCAATTCCCGGTAAGAATATGTGTACAATTATTGTTTTATGTTGACTATTGGTAAAATATGATGAATTCACATGTTGAAACATTTCATTAACTTGCGGTAAGAATATGGGTATATTTATTATTCTATATGGGGTTATGGTCAGAATGCCATGGATATACAGATCCTGTAACCTATTTGCATCTGACAGGATTACATGTCCATTGACTTCTCCCACCCCTGGGTGATGTGAGCCCTGGCATCATAGCTTTTTGACCCAGTGTTCCCACCTCCTTATTAGATAGGCTGGCCATGTCAGAGTGATGAGCAGTCTTGCACCATACTTCTTGCTTATATACCTATATTATTCTCAATACATTGTTCTTTATAGGATGTTGGATCTTTTGGAGGGTTTTATTGGTTACTTTGGTTGACATCAATAACTTTTAATGGAGATATATAGAATTTTTTTTAAACAACTGTTAATAAAATAATAGTTTTTATGTTAACCAACAAATTTGGAAATGGAACATGTATTTTAGTGAATACTGGTCTCTAGGTTAATACGAAGGCCATCATAACAAATACAACAAAATAGCTTTCATGGAACAATAAATTATCCTGCTTACGTTCACATGTCTGATATAGGACTCGGTATTGCTTCTTAGTCAGTAGGCAAGGCATAATTGAATCTTATGTGCCTGTTTTCCATCCAGGTTCACTTGAATGGGAATGGAAACTTTCATATTGTTTCCCGCTATACAGGGCAGTTTTTTTTGTGTGTCCATTTCTGTGCTGCCACTATCATCCTCTCATTCTTCAAGAGAATTCTGACCTCTGCCGGAACACTCATGTGGAGATGTGGACATCAAGGGAGGATGATGTCTGTCTGACATAGGTCACAGACATCATCCTCCCTCTCCACTGTAATAGGGATTGGCGGTGGGCAGACCTACCCACCCCTCTCCCTCTGCCCTCACTGCCTCCCTGATTGCACAGTTTAGCTGTGCCACCATCAAAAAGTCCTATGTTCAGCACATTCGTTCCTGATCTACAGAACACACATTATGCCAATTCAGAGCCTTTATACACTCTTTATTGTATTTTATGGGCACTTTTGGAAAATAGTGAAAGTCTAAAGCGCCCATAAAATACAAATTATTTGTAAAATTCTGGATTCCAAGCTAAAAATATCAATCTTCCTTGTTTTTGATGTGTTTAAAGAGTCGGTGTACTTTTTACTTACCTGTCATTTTCAGCTCCGTGCCGTCCTTCAGATGTTTTTGGACCCACGATGCCGGGTCTCCTCATGCTCCTTCACCGCTTCTGACCCGCCGCAGCTCCGGAGTCCATTCTCAGCACTGCGCTCCAACAATTGAGAAAAATCGGAGTGCAGCACTGAGACCGTATGCCTGATTGGCTGGCTGCTCGCAGCAGTTTGCAGCCAGCCAATCAGGATCGCTGTATTAGCGCTGGCACTTCCGTGTCATGTGACACAGCTTGCTCAGCGCTGATACAGGATCCGGGATCTTCAGCGGGTCAGAAGCGGGTGAAGGAACGCAAGGAGACCTGGCACCGCTGGACTGAGGAGGATCGGGAGGACAGCGCGGACCTGAAAATGAAAAGTTAGTAAAAAGGACAGTTACTCTTTACAAAGTAAGTCCACATTAAAATATAAAGTTTTTTTTTAATATCAAGTCTCTCACCGTAAACAAAATGGCAATAATATTTTGCACTAGTTTCTTTTACATTGTAAACATAGGAAATATTTTGGTGGTCGGCCCATCGGTCCCGCACACTTCTGGTGATACCAATTTCGACACATTACACACAGGATTTGTTTTTCTTCATGGTAAATGTCACCTGTGCAATAGCAAGACCTGCAAAATGTCCACCCTTCAGAATTGCTGTAGCGGGATGCGAGTACTTATTTCCTGCTTTGTTTCCTTTTCTATTATTTTGATCTTTGATGGGCTGTAGGTCTTCATTTTCTCAGCCACAATTTTTTGTTGTGTTTGTTTGGAGCTGAAATGTGAGTAATTAACTTCCCTAATCTTGGTCTGTATCCACCTTATAACATTATTGCTGTCAAAGCAATGAACATAGTTAATACCATTACATATCACATATGAATTTAGTACGACATGCACTCCACAGTCATATGAATTATTCTGTTTTGGGCAGTCGGCGCTCACAATAAAAGTCCATTCATCTTCAAAAAACTCCACTGAGGTACATATAGAGTGGATGCCATAGAGAATTTTTTTGAGAGCAGCACAGTGTATGTTGTATTCGGAGATCATAGAGTCCATTATTGTCACTGTTTTAGATTTTAGGTCTGCTAAAGCCAAAAACCAGTGGCAACCTCGTCCATATAAAGTGAGGTCACTGTTTATTAGAAATAGCAAAATGTCATAGTTTAAAAGTGCTAAGGAATCAGCAAATCTTAAAAAAGATGCGTGTTCTCCATTACTAACAGCATTGAAAAAATGTGGAGGAACAGCCAAACAACCACTGGAAATTCCAGATTCCTTAACCAACTGTATTATGGCACTGTCTATTACTTCTTCAAGCCAGGCCTTTGGTTTTAGACATAGTGTCAGACTGTCAATTACAGTCAGGGCCAGAAATATTTGGACAGTGACACAATTTTCGCGAGTTGGGCTCTGCATGCCACCACATTGGATTTGAAATGAAACCTCTACAACAGAATTCAAGTGCAGATTGTAACGTTTAATTTGAAGGGTTGAACAAAAATATGTGTTAGAAAATGTAGGAATTGTACACATTTCTTTACAAACACTCCACATTTTAGGAGGTCAAAAGTAATTGGACAAATAAACATAACCCAAACAAAATATTTTTATTTTCAATATTTTGTGGCGAATCCTTTGGAGGCAATCACTGCCTTAAGTCTGGAACCCATGGACATCACCAAACGCTGGGTTTCCTCCTTCTTAATGCTTTGCCAGGCCTTTACAGCCGCAGCCTTCAGGTCTTGCTTGTTTGTGGGTCTTTCCCTCTTAAGTCTGGATTTGAGCAAGTGAAATGCATGCTCAGTTGGGTTAAGATCTGGTGATTGACTTGGCCATTGAAGAATGTTCCACTTTTTTGCACTCATGAACTCCTGTGTAGCTTTGGCTGTATGCTTGGGGTCATTATCCATCTGTACTATGAAGCGCCGTCCAATCAAGTTTGCAGCATTTGGCTGAATCTGGGCTGAAAGTATATCCCGGTACACTTCAGAATTCATCCGGCTACTCTTGTCTGCTGTTATGTCATCAATAAACACAAGTGACCCAGTGCCATTGAAAGCCATGCATGCCCATGCCATCACGTTGCATCCACCATGTTTTACAGAGGATGTGGTGTGCCTTGGATCATGTGCCGTTCCCTTTCTTCTCCAAACTTTTGGCTTCCCATCATTCTGGTACAGGTTGATCTTTGTCTCATCTGTCCATAGTATACGTTTCCAGAACTGAGCTGGCTTCTGGAGGTGTTTTTCAGCAAATTTAACTCTGGCCTGTCTATTTTTGGAATTGATGAATGGTTTGCATCTAGATGTGAACCCTTTGTATTTACTTTCATGGAGTCTTCTCTTTACTGTTGACTTAGAGACAGATACACCTACTTCACTGAGAGTGTTCTGGACTTCAGTTGATGTTGTGAACGGGTTCTTCTTCACCAAAGAAAGTATGCGGCGATCATCCACCACTGTTGTCTTCCGTGGGCTCCCAGGTCTTTTTGGATTGATGAGTTCACCAGTGCTTTCTTTCTTTCATTCTTTCTCAGGATGTACCAAATTGTAGATTTTGCCACTTCTAATGTTGTAGCAATTTCTTGGATGGTTTTTTTTCTGTTTTTGCAGCTTAAGGATGGCTTGTTTCACCTGCATGGAGAGCTCCTGTGACCACATGTTTCCTTCACAGCAAAACCTTCCAAATGCAAACACCACACCTCAAATCAACTCCGGCCCTTTCATCTGCTTAATTGAGAATGACATAACAAAGGGATAAGCAAAGCACCCCCACACCATCACACCACCTCCTCCATCCTTCACGGTGGGAACCAGGCATGTAGAGTCCATCCGTTCATCTTTTCTGCGTGCAAAGCAGTCATCAAAGCAAAAGGTGGCTACTTTGAAGAACCTAGAATATAAGACATATTTTCAGTTGTTTCACACTTTTTTGTAAAGTGTAATGTATAATTCCACATGTGTTAATTCATAGTTTTGATGCCTTCAGTGTGAATTTACAAATTTCATAGTCATGAAAATACAGAAAAATCTTTGAATGAGAAGGTGTGTCCAAACTTTTGGTCTGTACTGTATATATATATATATATATATATATATATATATATATATATATTGTTAAAATAAAATGATAAAATATGTTACTGGGCATGTGTATTTGTGATATTTTACCCATAATCCCCATACAGAACAATAGTTATACCCATATTATGATGAGAAGTAGATGAAGTATGTTCCTGGGCATGTGTATTTGTGATATTTCACCATAATCCCCATACAGAACAATAGTTATACCCATATTCCTATGAGAAGTAGATGAAGTATGTTCCTGGACATGTGTATTTGTGATATTTTAGCCATAATCCCCATACAGAACAATAGTTATACCCATATTCCTATGAGAAGTAGGTGAAATATGTTCCTGGGCATGTGTATTTGTGATATTTCACCCATAATCCCCATACAGAACAATAGTTATACACATATTCCTATGAGATGTTGATGAGATATATCACCAGCAATGAGTAACCCCGATATTCTACACATAATCCCAAATAGTTACAATCTTTTTTCCCTGGTTCTATTATTAAACTTTAATTCCATTGTATTCCCTCTGATTTCTTTCTATATTACAGGTCAAGAGTTAAAAACTGCAGCTTCTTCTAATCCAGTATCAAGGCCTGAAGTCATTTCCTGGTCTGCATTTGAAAAATGTGCTGCCATGTAGTGGTTGAGTCTAGCATTGCAGCCCATCATCCCATAATCCCATCATCCCAATATGCAGTTTAGTACGTCCCTGTAAATAGGTATTTTGTGTGTAGATTTTTTTCATAGACGTGAATGAGATGAGAAAAATCTGCAGCTTAAAATTTCTAGGGTTTTTATTGCTTTTCTGCAGTGGAAAAGCTGTAAAAACGCTTGTCATCCGCACACGGCTTTATGAGCAAAGTTTTATCAACACTAAATAGCAGGAAATACACAAATCAATGCAGCCTTATCTCAAACATGACAGAAAACAGTCAAAAGCACTGAAAAACGTAAGAAACTGAAACGAGCTAATTGGTGCAGAAATATCGCAGAAAGTCTACAATCATGGCCAAAAGTTTTGAGAATGACACAAATATTAATTTTTACAAAGTCTACTGCTTCACTTCTTCTAATGGCAATTTGCATATACTCCAGAATGTTATAAAGAGTGATCAGCTTAACAGCAATTACTTGCAAAGTCAATATTTGGCTAGAAAATGAACATTATCCCCCAAAACACATTTCAACATCATTGCAGCCCTGCCTTAAAAGGACCAGCTAACCTTTTTTCAGTGATTGCTCCATTAACACAGGTGTGGGTGTTGATGAGGACATGGCTGGAGATCAATCTGTCATGATTAAGTAAGAATGACACCACTGGACACTTTAAAAGGAGGCTGCTGCTTGGCATCATTGTTTCTCTTCTATTAACCATGGTTATCTCTAAAGAAACACGTGCAGTCATCATTGCAATGCACAAAAATGGCCTAACAGGGAAGTGTATCGCAGCTAGAAAGATTTCACCTCAGTCAACAATCTATTGCATCATCAAGAACTTCAAGGAGAGAGCTTCCATTGTTGCCAAAAAGGCTCCAGGGCGCCCAAGAAAGACCAGCAAGCGCCAGGACCGTCTCTTAAAAGTGTTTCAGCTGCGGGATCGGGCTACCAGCAGTGCAGAGCTTGCTCAGGAATGGCAGCAGGCAGGTGTGAGTGCATCTGCATGCACTGTGAGGCGGAGTCTCTTGGAGCAAGGCCTGGTCTCAAGGAGGGCAGCAAAGAAGCCACTTCTCTCCAGAAAAAACATCATGGACAGACTGATATTCTGCAAAAGGTACAGGCAGTGGACTGCTGAGGACTGGGGTAAAGTTATTTTCTCTGATGAATCCCCTTTTCGATTGTTTGGGACATCAGGAAAACGCCTCATTCGGAAGAGACAAGGTGAGCGCTACCACCAGTCTTGTCTCATGCCAACTGTTAAGCATCCTGAAACCATTCATGTGTGGGGTTGCTTCTCTGCCAAGGGAATCGGCTCTCTCACAGTCTTGCCTAAAAACACAGCCATGAATAAAGAATGGTACCAGAATGTCCTCCAAGAGCAACTTCTCCCAACCCTCCAAGAGCAGTTTGGCGATCAACAATGCCTTTTCCAACATGATGGAGCACCTTGCCATAAAGCAAAGGTGATAACTAAATGGCTCAGGGAACAAAACATAGAGATTTTGGCTCCATGGCCTGGAAACTCCCCAGATCTTAATCCCATTGAGAACTTGTGGTCAATCATCAAGAGACGGGTGGACAAACAAAAATCTAAAAATTCTGACAAAATGAAAGCATTGATTGTGCAAGAATGGACTGCTATCAGTCAGGATTTGGTCCAGAAGTTGATTGAGAGCATGCCAGGGAGAATTGCAGAGGTCCTGAAGAAGAAGGGTCAACACTGCAAATATTGACTTGCTGCATTAACTCATTCTAACTGTCAATATAAGCTTTTGTTACTCATATGTTTGCAATTATTATATTTCTGTCTGTGATAAAAAACATCTGTCAAACACACATAAAAACCAGAGGGCAGCAGATCATGTGAAAATATAATATTTGTGTCATTCTCAAAACTTTTGGCCATGACTGTACAACATCAAGCGCTTATTGTAAGAACGGAGCCTCAGGCCTCATTCAGACTCCTGGTTTTCACTTATAAGCCAACAATATCCCTTTAAAGGTCAATT
>JARQOD010000001.1:685381022-685475687 GCA_033576555.1 Oophaga sylvatica
AAGCACAGATAGGAATAACAAGAGGTTTTTTTTCAAGCTTAAAATCTCAATTTTATTGACAAGTATAAGAACAGCGCATCACTGCTAATGCAGGTGACACAGGGCCAAAAATTACAACACAATGCACCTTTACATAAAATATATATATATGTACCACATTCAATTAAGCACAGGAATATTGGTATGAAACAAACTTGGTTCAGATTTAACCAATACACTATGTTCCAAATTATTATGCAAATTATATTTTTCTCTGATTTTCCTAAGTGGTCGGTGCAAATGACTGTCAGTCTAATAAAAGTCATCACCCGTTAGAGTATACATCGAATTTTATTGAAGAAACCTCCCAATGATAACAGTATAATCTCCAAAATGGAAAAAACTCAAAATGCACTGTTCCAAATTATTAGACACAGTAGAATTTCTGAACATTTGATCTGTTTTAAAGAACTGAAAATGCTCATTTGTGGAATTTGCAGCATTAGGAGGTGACATTCACTGAACAAAAAAGCTACTTAACTCCAAAACATCCTAACAGGCCAAGTTACATGTTAACATAGGAACCCTTCTTTGATATCTCCTTCACAATTCTTGCATCCATTGAACTTGTGAGTTTTTGGAGAGTTTCTTCTTGTATTTCTTTGCATGAAGCCTCCCAGAGCTGCTGTTTTGAAGTAAACTGCCTCCCACCCTCATAGATATTTTGCTTGATGATACTCCAAAGGTTCTCTATAGGGTTGAGGTCAGGGGAAGATGCTGGCCACACCATGATTTTATCTCCTTTTATGCCCATAGCAGCCAATGACTCAGAGGTATTCTTTGCAGCATGAGATGGTGCATTGTCATGCATGAAGATGATTTTGCTCCTGAAGACACGTTTCTTCTTTTTATACCATGGAAGAAAGTTGTCAGTCAGAAACTCTACATACTTTGCAGAGGTCATTTTCACACCTTCAGGAACCTTAAAGGGCCCTACCAGCTGTTTCCCTATGATTCCTGCCCAAAACATGACTCCTCCACCTCCTTGATTGCGTTGCAGCCTTGTTGGGACATGGAGGTCATCCACCAACCATCCACTTACTCCATCCATCTGGACCATCCAAGGTTGCTCAACACTCATCAGTAAACAAGACTGTTTGAAAATTAGTCTTCATGTATGTCTGGGCCCACTGCAACCGTTTCTGCTTGTGAGTACTGTTTAGGGGTGGCCGAATCGTAGGTTTATGCACCACAGCAAGCCTTTGAATGATCCCACATCTTGTGGTTCGAGGGACTCGAGAGGCACCAGCAGCTTCAAATATCTGTTTGCTGGTTTGTAATGGCTTTTTAGCAGCTGCTCTCTTAATCCGATGAACTTGCCTGACAGAAACCTTCCCATTCTGCCTTTATCAGCACAAACAATTCTGTGCTCAGAATCAGCCACAAATCTCTTAACAGTACGATGATCACGCTTAAGTTTTCGGGAAATAATGAATGTTTTCATCCCTTGACCAAGGCATTGCACTATTTGATGCTTTTCAGCAGCAGAGAGATCCTTTTTCTTTCCCATGGTACCTGAAAACTCTGGCCTGCTTAATAGTGTGGAACATCCAGTTTTCCTTTTATTGGGCTCACATGGCAAACTAATTATCACAGGTATCTGAGATTGATTTCAGTGATTTAAAGAACTCTGAGACACAATACCATCAATGGGTTTCATTTACAAAAAAAAACCAAAAGACGCTATGACACTTAAAACCAATTTGCATAATAATTTGGAACATATTGTAAAGGTAATATTACTCAGTGAGTGAACAAGAAGAAAATAAAGTGCTCTGGTGCTAAAATACACCAACTAATAAGTCTACTATTAGCTACACATAAAGTACATCAGTGCTACAATACACAATGCAATAGATCTGTTATAAGTACTAAATAAAGTGCACACGTGCTCTGACACATATGGCAATAAGCCTCCTGCACTACATAATATAGAAAGTACTAAATAACATAAGGTGGCTATTTTGAAGAACCTAGAATATAAGACATATTTTCAGTTGTTTCACACTTTTTTGTTAAGTATATAATTCCACATGTGTTAATTCATAGTTTTGATGCCTTCAGTGTGAATGTACAATTTTCATAGTCATGAAAATACAGAAAAATCTTTAAATGAGAAGGTGTGTCCAAACTTTTGGTCTGTACTGTATGTATATATTTTTATGTAAAGGTGCATTGTGTTGTAATTTTTGGCCCTGTGTCATGTGTAGTGTACAGTTCCTATAGCGTCTTGTGCTTGGGTGCGAGGAAAACACAGGAGACATAGGTTGAAATGAAATGACTTGTATTACTTCATACAAGCATGCTGAAAAGTTCACACAGTTTGCAGGAACAGCGACAGGAGACACAGCAGGCCAGAGTAACTTTAAGCACTACAATAAATCTCCAAAGCAGGTTCAGGATCTCTTCTCTGTACCGTAATTCCTCTGCAAACATGGATTCACCAAACAGCAGGTTTCCAGAGTCCAAAAGTGTTCCAAGGTTCCTCAGTAGGTAATAGCTGGAGTACAAGTCCAAGGCTTCCAGGAGTCAGGTCACAGACTGACTGAGGCTTGATTCAGGAGCACTGATTGTTCAGCTGAGGCTGCTTAAGAAGCAAGAGGGAAGAATCAGGGCGGGAACATGAAAACTGGAAACTCCATATTAACTGAGGGCAAGAGCTGCAGAAAGACAGAAAGCAAAATGGCCGACGGAAAACTGAGTTTCAAGGAACATGTCAACAGAGACAAAGAACCTTACATTACTCCCCCCTTAGGGACAGCCTCCGGATGACCTCAGACCAGGCTTGTCAGGGTACCTCTGATGAAACTGGCGGAGCAGGCGAGGAGCATTTACATTATTGACTGGTTCCCATGAGTTGTCCTCCACTGGGTAGCCCTGCCATTTAATCAAATATTGCAACTGATTTCTGTACAACCTGGAATCTAGAATCCTTTCCACCATAAATTCTTCCTGACCATCGACCAGCACTGGGTCAGGGCAAGGAGAAGAACGTCCAGGAAACGTATTGGGTGTTGCAGCCTTTAGTAGGGATACATGAAAGACAGGGTGGATTCTCATAGTTCTGGGCAGTTGAAGACGACAAGCAACAGCACTTATAATCTTATTGATCTTATAAGGTCCAATGTACTTATGTCCCAATTTAGACGATGGAATCTTTAATTTAAGATTTCTGGTTGACAGCCAGACCAAATCTCCTACCTTGAAAGCTGGTGCAGGTTTACAAAATTTATCTGCTGCTTTCTTGTACCTTTCCTGAGCCAATTCTAGATTTTCCTTTAGAAGATCCATATTCTTTTGTAAAGGAGTGATTCTTTCAGCCACTGCCGGCAAGGGCGTATCTATGGGAAATCGAGGAAGAATGTTAGGATGATAACCTAGATTGGAGTAAAAAGGAGACTGCTTAGTGGAGGCGCTCTGAGAGTTGTTATAAGAGAACTCAGCCAGTGGAAGTAGATCCACCCAATCATCCTGTAGGTGGCAGATAAAACAGCGGAGATACTGCTCCAGGGTCTGATTGGTTCGTTCTGTCTGTCCATTAGTCTGGGGATGAAAAGCAGAAGAAAGGTTTACTTTAATGTCCAATGCTGCACAGAAATTTTGCCAAAACCTTGAAGTGAATTGCACCCCTCGATCCGAAATGACCTCATCCGGTACTCCATGTAAGCGAAACACATTCTTAATCATCAAGTCTGATGTCTGTTTTGCAGTGGGTAAGTCGACACAAGGGATAAAATGAGCTGCCTTTGTTAGACGGTCAACCACCACTAGAATGGTGTTCTTCCCTTGAGAGGTTGGTAACTCCACAATGAAGTCCATAGAAATGGATCCCCACGGGCGGGACGGGGTGGGAAGAGGTTGCAACAGACCAGTTGGTGAGGAGCGAGGTGTTTTGCATCTTGCACAGACTTCACATGAAGTGACATAGTTTAAGACATCTTTCCTGTAAGTGGGCCACCAAAAGAAACGAGAAAGAAATTCTTGTGTCTTTAGAATTCCCCTATGCCCGGCTATCTTGGAATCGTGGATGAGTTGCAATACTCTCAATCTGACTGTTTCAGGTATATACAGACGTTGTCCCTGAATCCACACACCATTCTTAAAGACAAGACTTACGTCCCTTGGGGGTTGAGCCAACAAAGAATCCGCATGGTATGCTTCCTTGATGTCCTTAAGTAGGTCTTGATTATGAATCACTCCCAGGAATCTAGAGTCAGGAAGAATAGTCTTAGGAGGAGTAAGTGGACGTGTCTCTGCTGAATGAATCCTAGAGAGTGCATCAGCCTTTCCATTGCGCGATCCTGGTCTATAAGAAATGACAAAATTAAATTGGTTTAGGAAAAGATTCCAGCGAGCCTGGCGAGGAGTCAGGCACTTAGCCGACCTGATAAATTCAAGGTTACGATGGTCTGTCAGGACGACTATTTGCTGTGCAGCTCCCTGAAGAAGGTGTCTCCATTCCTTGAAGGCGGCAATAATGGCCAACAATTCTCTATTGCCCACATCGTAGTTCCTCTCAGCCGAAGACAACTGCTGGGAAAAGAAGGCACAGGGATGCAAGACATTCTTCTCACCTGTTCTCTGAGAGAGTATAGCTCCAACGGCACAGTCTGAAGCATCCACCTCTATTATGAAGGCAAGCTCGGGGTTGGGATGTACTAAGATAGGTGCGGTGGTAAATTTATCCTTTAAACAGGAAAATGCTTCCTGAGCTTGCGGGGTCCAGGAGAACCTAGACTGTTTCCGGGTAAGTTGGGTGATAGGTGACACTACCTCAGAAAAATTCTTAATGAAACGTCTATAGAAGTTGGTAAACCCGATGAAACGCTGCACCTCCTTCACATTTCTAGGAATTGGCCAATCCTTGATGGCTTGGGTCTTGCTTCCATCCATACTAATCCCTTGCGTAGATAGTACATACCCCAGAAATTGAATTTCGGTCCTATGGAATTCACATTTTTCAAGCTTGATGTAGAGATGGTTTTGTCTTAGGTGTTCTAAGACCATTCTCACATGTCCATGATGTTCCTCTGTGGAGTTAGAAAAAATTAGAATATCATCCAGATAAATCACCACAAATGTATCTAGGAGATCCCTGAAGATATCATTCACGAAGTGTTGGAAAGTGGCTGGGGCGGTACTCAGACCAAAAGGCATAACTAGATATTCAAAGTGTCCATAGCGTGACCTGAAAGCAGTCTTCCATTCATCCCCAGGTCTAATACGGACCAAGTTATAGGCCCCACGGAGATCCAGTTTAGAGAAAATTTTGGCATGCCGCACTCTCTCCAACAACTCAGGGATTAAAGGCAATGGATAACGGTTTCTAATAGTAACCTTATTGAGTTCCCTATAGTCTATGCAGGGTCTCAGAGATCCATCTTTCTTCTTCACAAAGAAGATGGGTGCACCTTCGGGAGATGAAGAGGGGCGTATGAAGCCCTTGGCTAAATTTTCATCTATATAATCCTTCAAAGCTTTTAGCTCGGGCCCCGCTAGGGGGTAGATCTTACCAAAAGGTATCTCGGCTCCGGGCAATAATTCAATTGGACAATCATATGGACGGTGAGGAGGAAGATGATCAGCGTTCTTCTTGTCACATAAATCCACATAGTCCTGGTATACAGCTGGTAGTTCAGGGACTGACATGGTTCCTTTAGGAACAGAGCAAGCTGAAATTCCTTGACTCATCTGTTTCTCCGGAAAGTGTAATTCCTTGGTCTCCCAGTTAATCGTAGGATTCTGCGCCTGCAGCCATGGTAGCCCTAGAATGATGGGAAAGTGGGGAGAAGAGATAAGCAAAAAAGACATTTTCTCCTGATGATCTTTACCCATAAGGACCCTCAAAGGCTCTGTTTCTTGATCCACTGGTCCAGAAGTCAGTAGAGAGCCATCCACAGTCTCCATCTGTACTGAAGTAGCCTTCTTCACTGAACGTATCCCCTGTTTCAGAGCAAAGGAGATATCCATAAAATTTCCACTTGCTCCTGAGTCGATCATAGCAGAGCTAGACACCCAGACTGAGTCAACCCAGAGTTTGATGGAAAGGAAGCAATGAGAATTGTTTCTTTTACAACTCAGCTGGGACACCGCTGAGGAAACTTGAAAAATTGCAGCGTTTATACCGTCATCGTCCCCAGAACTAACAGAGTTTAAGTCAGAGAAATCAAGATCTCTTGCAGCAGATCTCTCTGGAGCCTGAGGCTCGGACATGACAGAGCTCCTCTCGCAACACTCACAGTGAATGACTGCTGCAGTAGTCTTACGAGAACGGCTGGGGCAGTTTATAATGAAGTGCCCTGACTTACCACAGTAGAAACATAGATTTTCCTTTATACGATGTTCTTTGCGTGCATCACTAACCCGTCTTTGTAAAGAGTCCACCTGCATGGGTTCAGGTTCTGGTTCCCTTGTGATCCTACTCAAAGGTTCCTTAGCTGAGGAGGGAGGTAGTAAAAGGTTAGTGCGATTATTTTCGAACCATCTCTCTTGTCTGCGTTCAGTCAGACGAGCATCAATACGGATACAATAGTTAATAAAGTCACCTAACGCAGTGGGAGGGTCGGCACGAGCAAGTTCATCCTTAATCAGTGGAGACAACCCTTTCCGAAAAATAGATTTTTTAGCGGAAGTGTCCCAAGTGGTATCAAGAGCCCATCTCCTGAAATCCAGGGCATATTCGGCTACTGAACGCTTACCTTGGCGCAAAGTTAACATGGCTGCTTCAGCTGTTGCACCTCGATTGGGGTCATCAAACACCTGCCCCATGGCTGAAATAAAAGCATCAAGGTGATTCAAACAATCATCCTCAGTCTCAATCAGAGGGTTTGCCCACATCAAAGCCTTATTGGTAAGCAACATGATTATAGTAAGCACTTTGGATCGTTCAGTGGGAAATTGTGAAGCATGTGCAGAGAAAAATAAATTGCATTGATTAATAAATCCCCTGAATTTCTCACGTTCACCGCCAAAACGAAAAGGAGGTAATTTGGGGATCCCAGAACTTGGGGTTATGGCAGGAGCCTGGGCTCGTTCCTCTAGAGCCTCAATCCTGGCTCGCAATTCCTGGGTAGTCTGTCCAAACACTTGCAAATTATGATTAGTGAGGTCCTGTAGGCTTGCAAAACGGGTTTTTAAAGTCTGTACATCTGAAAGGATTGTATCAGTCACTCCGCAAAGTTCCTTTATGCGGGCCTCCATCTTCCAGATCTTTTAAGGCAGAGGTGCTGGAAGGAGAGAAGGAAAGGAAAAAAAAAAAACAATAGTGTTTACCTGTGGTAACACTCCAGAGTAAAATTTTAAGGGATTGCGCTCACCTGGAATGGTTGTGAGAAGTCACAACCACTATCATCACATAAGGTATTAAACGGACATCTGATATCCACAGTCACAGCAGACACGGCTTTCCCAGACCCAGCAGACACTAAACATTGGCTCCTGAATCTTGTCATGTATAGTGTACAGTTGCTATAGCGTCTTGTGCTTGGGTGCGAGGAAAACACATGAGACATAGGTTGAAATGAAATGACTTGTATTACTTCATACAAGCATGCTGAAAAGTTCACACAGTTTGCAGGAACAGCGACAGGAGACACAGCAGGCCAGAGTAACTTCAAGCACTACAATAAATCTCCAAAGCAGGTTCAGGATCTCTTCTCTGTACCGTAATTCCTCTGCAAACATGGATTCACCAAACAGCAGGTTTCCAGAGTCCAAAAGTGTTCCAAGGTTCCTCAGTAGGGAATAGCTGGAGTACAAGTCCAAGGCTTCCAGGAGTCAGGTCACAGACTGACTGAGGCTTGATTCAGGAGCACTGATTGTTCAGCTGAGGCTGCTTAAGAAGCAAGAGGAAGAATCAGGGCGGGAACATGAAAACTGGAAACTCCATATTAACTGAGGGCAAGAGCTGCAGAAAGACAGAAAGCAAAATGGCCGACGGAAAACTGAGTTTCAAGGAACATGTCAACAGAGACAAAGAACCTTACATTCTGTGTCATCTGCATTAGCAGTGATGTGCTGTACTTAGATTGTGAATAAATTTGATATTTTAAGCTTGAAAAAAATTGATCTTTAAAGGGATATTGATGGATTATATTGTTTTTTTGAGTTAAGCTATATATTTGTTGTTCCAGTATACCGGGAACCTTTTGTATCTAATGGTTTTCTTTTTTTTTTAAATCAGATATTTTTTATTGAAGTTTTGAAAATCTTACAAAAATTGCCCACATTTCTTATCCCATTCCCTACCACCCCAACCCCCTCCCAATCCCTGGTCCAATGTTAAGTTATATCAAAAATAAATACAAAACATACATTAATAATGCATATATCCAAGGCACAAATTGTAATGATGTATTCTATAAACATTTTCAGAATATCATAAGCATGTTGTTACAATAACAAACTTACAGTCGATAAGCCTGGAGTGTTCAACCATCCTGCCCAAATTTTTCAAACATTGCCAGCCTTCCTCGCTTAAGATAAATGGCCTTTTCTCTACTTAAAGTAAAATTAAGCTTATTTATATATTCTTTCCGCGAAGGGACTTTATCCGAGACCCAATGATATGCTATTAGTTTCCTAGCAGTAAAGAGCATTCTAGCAACTGTTATTTGCAAAACGTCATCACCACTCACTTCCTCGACATATCCCATCACACAGACAATACTGTAGGCTCTCTGGGAATATCCTGTTCAGTGGCAACATATATTAAATTAAGCACCTTAATCCAGAATCCCTGTACACATGGACACGCCCAGAACATACAGTACAGACCAAAGTTTGGACACACCTTCTCATTCAAAGATTTTTCTGTATTTTCATGGCTATGAAAATTGTAGAATCACACTGAAGGCATCAAAACTATGAATTAACACATGTGGAATTATACATTACACTTTACAAAAAAGTGTGAAACAACTGAAAATATGTCTTATATTCTAGGTTCTTCAAAGTAGCCACCTTTTGCTTTGATTACTGCTTTGCACGCAGAAAAGGTGAACGGATGGATTCTATATGTCTGGTTCCCACCGTGAAGCATGGAGGAGTTGGTGTGATGGTGTGGGGGTGCTTTGCTGGTGACACTGTTGGGGATTTATTCAAAATTGAAGTCATAGTGAACCAGAATGGCTACCACAGCATCTTGCAGCGGCATGCTATTCCATCCGGTTTGCGTTTAGTTGGACCATCATTTATTTTTCAACAGGACAATGACCCCAAACACACCTCCAGACTGTGTAAGGGCTATTTGACCAAGAAGGAGAGTGTTGGGGTGCTACGCCAGATGACCTGGCCTCCACAGTCACCAGACCCGAACCCAATCGAGATGGTTTGGGGTGAGCTCGACCGCTCACCGCTTCAATTTTGAATAAATCCCCAACAGTGTCACCAGCAAAGCACCCCCACACCATCACACCACCTCCTCCATGCTTCACGGTGGGAACTAGGCATGTAGAGTCCAGCCGTGCACCTTTTCTGCATGCAAAGCAATAATCAAAGCAAAAGGTGGCTACTTTGAAAACCTAGAATATAAGACATATTTTCAGTTGTTTCACACTTTTTTGTAAAGTGTAATGTATAATTCCACATGTGTCAATTCATAGTTTTGATGCCTTCAGTGTGATTCTACAATTTTCATAGTCATGAAAATACAGAAAAATCTTTGAAAGAGGTGTGTCCAAACTTTTGGTCTGTACTGTATGTAAGATATCTGCATCATCTAGCGCACATTGAGGACACTTTGAATCCGATCTCAGACCTATATCAAACAACCACTTTGGAGTTCTATAAACCCTGTACAAAATGTATAGTTGGGACAGACGATTGGGCTCACTAAGGGACAACTTAGGTATCATTTGCATTATTGATTCCCGCTGGGCTGCTGAAATTGCACCTACTTGTCTTTCCCACTTCACTAGCGCCGTTATCGGGTGGCCTACTAGCACTTTTGAAAGAAGTTCCCCATATATAAAAGAAATCAGTCCTTTCTTGGATGTCTGCAGACCAAGCCTATTTATGACAGCATCATGATGTATAATAATAGGATGTATGCGAGTCTGCATTGAATAGGCATGTCTCACCTGTAAATATTGATAAAATGCGGCGTGTTGAAGTGGGAAATCTTTTCGTAGGTCCTCAAATGGTTTAAAGATCCCTCCATCTATCAGCTGTGAAAGCCACCAAATACCCACACGTCGCCACTGCGCAAACCCTTTCAATGTCTTTAATTGTGGTAAGTGTGGATTATCCCATATAGGAGCATACTTTGTGAACCCAGTGATTCCTCTTAGACTTTTGATTTTATCCCACACCTTAACCATTAGCATTATCGTCGGAGCTTAGCTAACCAGGGTCTAAATTTATTCGCTTCCAATTTAGACAAAAAAGGTCCCCGACCCCCAAGAAACTGAAGAATCCCTCGGCTTCCCCCGTCACCACCGACACGACTCCCGAACCCCCCGCCAAATGTTGACACTGAGAAGATAAAAAATATAACCAAGGATTAGGCAATGCCAGCCCTCCCTCCTCCTTTCCCCTTTGTAAGTGTTCTAACTTAATCCTTGCACCCTTTTTTTTTCCATATAAGTTCCCTGAATAGTGCATTGATGTGAAAGAACTTATCTTGAGGTAGCCATATCTGGGAGTTATGAAGAACATACTGAAGTTGTGGCATAATCACCATTTTCAATAAATTCACTCTTCTACAACTGACAGATGTAACTTAGCCCATGCCTTAATTTTTTGTTTAATTTTAGCTACAAGCGGTGAAAGATTCAAACGCTCATAGTCTGGTATGTTCTTAGATATATTAATGCCCAAGTATTTAAAACACGACACTACCGGCACTTGTGGAAACTCTGACCACAGTTGGATCTATAGGGAGGATAGCTGACTTTTCCCAGTTTATAACTAGTCCAGAGATCGCCCCAAATACAGTAAGAAGTGACATTGCACTACTCAGTGATCTGTCAGAGTCAGCTAAAATATAAGAATATCATCTGCATAAAGAGCCACTTTCTCCTCCAGTGTCCCATACCTAAATCCTTCAATTTCTGGGTTCAATCTTATCCTTGAAGCCGAAGGCTCCACCGCCAAGGCAAAGAGCAGTGGAGATAAAGGGCAGCCCTGTCTCGTACCCCTATGAAGAGGAATTGGCTTAGACAACAGTCCATTTGCCCGCACTCTTGCCAATGGTGCAGAGTACAGAAGCTTAATCCAACTAATGAAGCCTGGACCGAAACCCATGCATTTAAGCGTGGCAAAAAGAGTTCCACTACACGCTGTCAAATGCCTTTGCAACATCAAGAGACAGGACCGCCCTCCTCCCCGCATTATCCGCCCCTACCTGCATATTAAGGTACAATCTTCTAAGATTTACAGTCATTGACTTACAGGGCATAAATCCCATTTGATCCGGGTGTATTAAAGATTCCACTACCTTTGACAGGCGGGTAGCCAGTATTTTTGCTAATAGTTTGATGTCTACTGTCAGAAGAGAAATAGGCCTATACGATGCCGGGATAGTAGGGTCCTTATCTTTTTTGGTAACACCGTAATAATAGCTTCCCTCATTGATGGTGAAAAGGCCCCAAGATCATGACTATCATTAAGTGTAGTGAGCAGCAACGAGAGTAGTACCGACTGATATTTTTTATATACTTCTACTGGCAGGCCATACACCCCCGGTGCCTTGCCATTAGACATAGTACTCTGGGCCTCTTCAAGTTCGTCCAAACCCAAAGGTTCGTCCAGCAGATTTCTGTCTGCATCGGAGAGTCGTGGGAGCCTAGCTAATTCCAAAAAATCTTCAAGATCCTTTACAGACGCCCCAGAATGAGATGAATATAAGTTAGTAAAAAAAACCTCCAAAACTCCCAGGACTCCCGGTGCATCAGTAACAAGCATCCCATTCTCGCTACTAAGCCCATGTATAAACGAGGACCCCCTTTGTGCTGATGTTATAATTGAGAGTAGGTGCCCCACACTTTCTGCATTCTCAAAAAATTGGGTCGATTGAAACATACATTCTGCGCCGCCACCTCCAGAGACAATTTGGTCACTCGTGATTGAGCGTCCTTCAGTCTCTGCTGCATACTGGGAGTGACCTGTATTGAGAAAGCCCTCTCTGCATCCTCCAGTTCCTGGAGTAAAAGTTGGACTTTCTACCAGAACTAGATTTAAAATCTTTGAAATCTCACGTATAAACATACCATGCAAATATGCCTTTAGGGATTCCCAAACCACCGGACTAGAGGCCGAATTCTCATTGAACCTAAGGAATTCCTGTAGTTCAGAGGTAAATGAATCAGTTTTATCTACTAATTGTAGCCAAAATGGATTTAAACGCCAGAGCGGCCTATCCCTCGACACATTATTATTTCCTTTAATAACGACAGATAAGGGCGAATGATCTGACACCGTCCTTGGTAAATATTCAACGTTTATAATTTTCCCCAATATGAGACTATCCCCAATGCCAAGTCAATACGAGACAGGGAAGAGAAAGTAGAGGAGAAGCATGAGTACTGGTATATCCCAGGGTTCCTGCATCTCCACAGATCGGTTAAGGTTAATTCACGCAGGAGCACCCCGAATGGTGTACAGTTACCCTCCGGTTTTATAGGTCTCAATGGGTATCTAAAACATTGTTAAAACGCCTACCACTAATTACGGGACTCCTGGAAAGTCTCTCAATATAGTTAGGATTTTATATATGATTTTGCTGCTGTATGGCGGAGGAATATATATAGATATTAATATAATCGTGACCGCAGACAGCGTACAATACAAGAAAACAAACCTCCCCTCTTCATCTACACCACTCTTTTACATAGAAATTGGGCACCCTGTTTAATCAGTATGCTGACACCTCTAGAGTACTGAGAATATGTGGAATTATATCCCGCTAATATCCATCTTTTATCCAGAATGCTAAGTGTTTCACGTGTGAGGTGCGTCTCTTGCAAGCAAATTACAGTTGGTTTGCGATCCATAATAAAAGAAAAAAATCGCTTGTCTTTTTACTGGATTTCATCCCTCTAACATTCCAGCTAAGAATTGTAATATCCCCATACTTGATATTTTCAAACTTGAACAACATTATCCAATTATTTTTAGCTACGTACCTTTGGACATACATACAGTGCCTACAAGTATTCAACCCCCTGCAGATTTAGCTGGTTGACACATGCGGAATTAACTTGGCATTGTGACATTTGTACTGTAGATCAGCCTGGAAGTGGGAAATGCACTGAAGCAAAAATTTTTGTTGTAATTTTTTTTTTTTTTTAAAACGTTAAAAGTAAATTCAGAGTGTCATTTTTTATTCAACCCTCAAACCACAAGAATTCTGTTTGATCCCCCTAAAGAATTAAGAAGTAGTTCAGGCACCAAGAATAATGAGCTTCACATGTGTGGATTAATGATCTCTTTTGCCAGCCTTTTCTGACTATTTAAGACCCTCCCCAAACTTGTGAACAGCACTCATACATGGTCAACATGGGAAAGACAAAGGAGCATTCCAAGGCCATCAGAGACAAGATCGTGGAGGGTCACAAGGCTGGCAAGGGGTACAAAACCCTTTCCAAGGAGTTGGCCCTACCTGTCCCACTGTTGGGAGCATCATCCGTAAGTGGAAGGCTTATGGAACTACTGTTAGCTTTCCACGGCCGGACAGCCTTTGAAAGTTTCCTCCCGTGCCGAGGCCAGGTGTAAGGTTCTTTGTCTCTGTTGACATGTTCCTTGAAACTCAGATTTCAGTCGGCCATTTTGCTTTCTGTCTTTCTGCAGCTCTTGCCCTCAGTTAATATGGAGTTTCCAGTTTTCATGTTCCCGCCCTGATTCTTCCCTCTTGCTTCTTAAGCAGCCTCAGCTGAACAATCAGTGCTCCTGAATCAAGCCCCAGTCAGTCTGTGACCTGACTCCTGGAAGCCTTGGACTTGTACTCCAGCTATTTCCCTACTGAGGAACCTTGGAACACTTTTGGACTCTGGAAACCTGCTGTTTGGTGAATCCATGTTTGCAGAGGAATTACGGTACAGAGAAGAGATCCTGAACCTGCTTTTGGGGATTTATTGTAGTGCTTGAAGTTACTCTGGCCTGCTGTGTCTCCTGTCGCTGTTCCTGCAAACTGTGTGAACTTTTCAGCATGCTTGTATGAAGTAATACAAGTCATTTCATTTCAACCTATGTCTCATGTGTTTTCCTCGCACCCAAGCACAAGACGCTATAGGAACTGTACACTATACATGACAAGATTCAGGAGCCAATGTTTAGTGTCTGCTGGGTCTGGGGAAAGCCATGTCTGCTGTGACTGTGGATATCAGATGTCCGTTTAATACCTTATGTGATGACAGTGGTTGTGACTTCTCACAACCATTCCAGGTGAGCGCATTCCCTTAAAATTTTACTCTGGAGTGTTACCACAGGTAAACACTATTGTTTTTTTTTTTTTTTCCTTTCCTCTTCTCCTTCCAGCACTTCTGCCTTAAAAGATCTGAAGATGGAGGCCCGCATAAAGGAACTTTGCGGAGTGACTGATACAATCCTTTCAGATGTACAGACTTTAAAAACCCGTTTTGCAAGCCTACAGGACCTCACTAAATCATAATTTGCAATGTGTTTGGACAGACTACCCAGGAATTGCGAGCCAGGATTGAGGCTCTAGAGGAACGAGCCCAGGCTCCTGTCATAACCCCCAAGTTCTGGATCCCCAAATTACCTCCTTTTCGTTTTGGCGGTGAACGTGAGAAATTCAGGGGATTTATTAATCAATGCAATTTATTTTTCTCTGCACATGCTTCACAATTTCCCACTGAACGATCCAAAGTGCTTACTATAATCATGTTGCTTACCATTAAGGCTTTGATGTGGGCAAACCCTCTGATTGAGACTGAGGATGATTGTTTGAATCACCTTGATGCTTTTATTTCAGCCATGGGGCAGGTGTTTGATGACCCCAATCGAGGTGCAACAGCTGAAGCAGCCATGTTAACTTTGCGCCAAGGTAAGCGTTCAGTAGCCGAATATGCCCTGGATTTCAGGAGATGGGCTCTTGATACCACTTGGGACACTTCCGCTAAAAAATCTATTTTTCGGAAATGGTTGTCTCCACTGATTAAGGATGAACTTGCTCGTGCCGACCCTCCCACTGCGTTAGGTGACTTTATTAACTATTGTATCCGTATTGATGCTCGTCTGACTGAACGCAGACAAGAGAGATGGTTCGAAAATAATCGCACTAACCTTTTACTACCTCCCTCTCCAGCTAAGGAACCTTTGAGTAGGATCACAAGGGAACCAGAACCTGAACCCATGCAGGTGGACTCTTTACAAAGACGGGTTAGTGATGCACGCAAAGAACATCGTATAAAGGAAAATCTATGTTTCTACTGTGGTAAGTCAGGGCACTTCATTATAAACTGCCCCAGCCGTTCTCGTAAGACTACTGCAGCAGTCATCACTGTGAGTGTTGCAAGAGGAGCTCTGTCATGTCCGAGCCTCAGCTCCAGAGAGATCTGCTGCAAGAGATCTTGATTTCTCGGACTTAAACTCTGTTAGTTCTGGGGACGATGACGGTATAAAACGCTGCAATTTTTCAAGTTTCCTCAGCGGTGTCCCAGCTGAGTTGTAAAATAAACAATTCTCAGGACTCAGGAGCAAGTGGAAATTTTATGGATATCTCCTTTGCTCTGAAACAGGGATACGTTCAGTGAAGAAGGCTACTCCAGTACAGATGGAGACTGTGGATGGCTCTCTACTGACTTCTGGACCAGTGGATCAAGAAACAGAGCCTTTGAGGGTCCTTATGGGTAAAGATCATCAGGAGAAAATGTCTTTTATGCTTAACTCTTCTCCCCACTTTCCCATTATTCTAGGGCTACCATGGCTGCAGGCGCAGAATCCTACGATTAACGGGGAGACCAAGGAATTACACTTTCCGGAGAAACAGATGAGTCAAGGAGTTTCAGCTTGCTCTGTTCCTAAAGGAACCATGTCAGTCCCTGAACTACCAGCTGTATACCAGGACTATGTGATTTATGTGACAAGAAGAACGCTGATCAGCTTCCTCCTCACCGTCCATATGATTGTCCAATTGAATTATTGCCTGGAGCCGAGATACCTTTGGTAAGATCTACCCCCTAGCGGGTCCCGAGCTAAAAGCTTTGAAGGATTATATAGACGAAAATTTAGCCAAGGGCTTCATACGCCCTCTTCATCTCCCGCAGGTGCACCCATCTTCTTTGTGAAGAAGAAAGATGGATCTCTGAGACCCTGCATAGACTATAGGGAACTCAATAAGGTTACTATTAGAAACCGTTATCCATTGCCTTTAATCCCTGAATTGTTGGAGAGAGTGCGGCATGCCAAAATTTTCTCTAAACTGGTTCTCCGTGGGGCCTATAACTTGGTCTGTATTAGACCTGGGGATGAATGGAAGACTGCTTTCAGGTCACGCTATGGACACTTTGAATATCTAGTTATGCCTTTTGGTCTGAGTACCGCCCCAGCCACTTTCCAACACTTCGTGAATGATATCTTCAGGGATCTCCTAGATACATTTGTGGTGATTTATCTGGATGATATTCTAATTTTTTCTAACTCCACAGAGGAACATCATGGACATGTGAGGGAAAGGTCTTAGAACACCTAAGACAAAACCATCTCTACATCAAACTTGAAAAATGTGAATTCCATAGGACCGAAATTCAATTTCTGGGGTATGTACTATCTACGCAAGGGATTAGTATGGATGGAAGCAAGACTAATCAAGAAAAAAATTATTCCAAATGGAATAAAAATAAATTGTGTGTACATGTATTCCTTTAAAAACACAGTTTTATTTCGATACCTTTAAAAATACACCAAAAACCCAGTGAAGGTATAACTAAACGTTTATACCGATATTGCTATTTCTATCAGACACCCTAGTTATTCCTGATCTGTAGCCTACCTTGCTGTGGAGGTTGGCACCCTAAAAGTAGCGATCTGGCGCCCCCACTCAACGTAGGCTGTCCCTATCTCCCCTATTAATCCCCTTAGATAAAGGTGGGAAAACCAATTTATGGTAGTGAGAAATGAAGGAGTCTTGAACTAAACAGTGTCTAACACAAAATAGATAATAAAATGCCCATGTCATGCATCTGTAAACCCATATAGATAATAATGCACAGAGATATTCTACAATGAATCTTTCATAGGAAAGAGTCCGTAACAGTGCAAAAGAAATAGTGCCACAGGTAACACATTAATATATCAATATCACAGATATGGCAGCATAATAGCCTGTAATATAATAAAGAGGTATATAGCTGGGACTTAGCATGAGCTGGGTGACCCCGACGCGTTTCCCCGTTGATGCAACGGTTCCTCAGGAGGTATGCATGATGCCTGATGCCATAGAGATGATGACACACAGGGCACCGTAACGTATGGACTTAAATAACCACCGCTGATAAGCGCCTTAGGATAGGCTCCACCCTTTGCAATCAGGGAGGATTCAAAACCGGGTGAAAATGCCGCTCAAAATGATAATATATTACCTCACAGATAACGCTGAGACCGGCGTGTTCCCTTCATTTTTACCGCTATACCGGAAGTGCCCATAATACACTGCGGGATGACCACTTCCGCCCCTCTGATCAAAAGTCATGTGTGCGTTCCAGATAGTGGAACGCAGATAAGGGGGAGGGAAAAAAGCCATTCAATTCTAATTCTCTGCGTGCTTGAAAAAGAGGAGAGATGAATAGCAACAAATAAAGCCATCAGATCATTTATTTAAGAGAAGGACTATATATTTGAGTACTTTGATACTAGTGACAATGCTCCTGAATAATAGAAATAAAAATGAATACATAGCCTGCCACAATATAAGATATATGTCCGCAATCATGATTTTATATCCGAGGTAAATTTACAGCATAAGAAATTATAATAAAGAGAAAATATATAAAAGCAAACATCGCTTCTTGGATCTCTTGATAATAGCGCCCATCAATGGGGTCATGCAGATTATGCACATGGTGGGATGGCCTAAAAATGGCATAATACCCAAACAATAGCAGAAGACAAAACGCAAATAGGTTTAATCAAATAAACGGAACATAAGATAAAGCCTCATTTAACCCCTTCGGACTCAGGGATTGAAGTCTGAATATCCACTCAGCCTCACGTCTGAGGATAAGTTTGTCCAGATCTCCCCCCCTCACTTTGGGCTTCACTAGTTCAATCATTGTGAAGGAAATTTCCGAAATTCTACCCCCGTGAACCTCATTCATATGGCGAGCCAGTGGAGTATCCCTGTTATTCCTGATATCATTGCGATGTTCGCCAACCCTCACCCTAAGTTCTCTTTTGGTTTTACCAATGTAGTCTAAAGCACAGGTGCATGTGGCTTTATATACCAAACCCGAGGATCTACAGTTTCCGAAATCTCTAATCTGGTAAATCCTACCACTAGCTGCACTAGAAAATGATTTTCTCATAGACCCTTTCAGATTGTGCGTCAAACGTTCCAATCAGTCTGACCATGTTTGATAGATTGTCATTTTGAGGCGTTTTCTTTGTAAGCAGAGTCTCCCTATTACGGGAACGAGCATAATTCATTGGTCCATTCAGGACATTATCCGGGTACCCCCTGTTCCTAAATCTGGAATATAGATCCCTAGATTGTCTATTGTATGTACTTAGATCGGAACAGTTTCTTCTAATACGTAGAAACTGACCCTTAGGTATTCCTCTTTTAAGGGGTGCTGGGTGATGACTCATCCATCTAAGGAGACTGTTTGTTGCTGTGGGCTTTCTATATGTGCTAGTACAGATTTACCATCTTCCTCTTTTGATATAGTCAAATCCAAAAAATTAATACTCCGTGCATGACACTCTGATGTAAACCTGAGACCAATTTTGTTCTTATTGATATGTTCAATAAAGCGGGTGAAGCCCTCCTCTGGGCCAGACCAAAATACCAGAATATCATCGATATACCTGGCCCAGAGGGAAATATATTGACTCCACCAAGAATCCTCCTCACCCCCAAAATTTGGGTTTTCCTCCCACCAGCCCAGGAAGACATTTGCATAAGTGGGCGCACAGGGACTACCCATTGCAGTCCCCCTGAGCTGGTGGAAGTACTTATTATCAAAGAGGAAGTAATTGTGGGTAAGGGTGAATGAGAGGAGCTCCTCCACAAAGTCATTGTGTTCCCAACAGTTGACTGATCTTGTCCTAAGGAAATGAGTCACAGCCATGATGCCAAAGTTGTGAGGGATACTACTATAAAGAGCTTCCACATCTATTGAGGCAACAAGCGTACTTGTCTCTACAGTTATCCCCTCAAGGATACCCAGAAGATGAGAGGTATCCCTCACATAGGATGGAAGAGAAGTTACAAAAGGTCTTAAAATTTGATCTATATAGACCCCTGAATTCTGTGTTAGTGAGTCAATGCCAGCTACTATCGGGCGGCCCTTTAGAGGGTCCAAGCCCTTATGCACTTTTGGGAGGGCATAAAAGGTAGGTATAACTGGATTGGCTGGTGCCATAAATTTGAATTCATTTTCCGATATCAAGTCTCTCTCCCGTGCCTGGTCTAGGATTCTTTTCAATTTCTCACTAAACACTTGGGTCGGGTCCCCCTGAAGGATCTCATAGGTATTTGAATCATACAAGAGTTGATGGCACATTTTCAAATATTTTGAATGATCCATAAGCACAAGATTACCACCCTTGTCAGATGCTTTTATAATAAGGTCCCTGTTTTTTTCCAGTCGTTCCAGGGCCTGTTTTTCACCATAAGAAAGATTTGATTGACTCCATTGATTCATACGTGGGATTTTGCAAAGGTCCGTCTCGACCAATTTCATAAAAATATCCACACTTGTAATCTCAGTGATAGGTGGCATCCTAGTACTCTTTTTTTTGAGATCCTTAAAGGGGCCCTTCCCCCCTTGTTGATTATCCTCAGTAAGAAGACTCGTCAGTACTTGGAAGCTCTCTAAGTCTTCTTCTGATAGACCAAATCTTTTACACTGTTCAACATCATGTCTATGAAAGAATAGTTTCCATTTAAGATTACGCCCAAAAAGGTTCAGGTCCTTCACCCAGGTAAAGCAATTAAAAGGATTTGTGGGTACAAAATTCAGGCCCTTTCTTAATAATGAATAATCATCTCCTGAGGGTATATACGAAGAGAGATTGATAATCTGACCTTGATCTATTGAGGTCCTCTCCTCAAGTCGTATCCCATCGGGGGGCCCTCTGTCCAAAAAAGATGGTTGCAATGACCCAGATGTAGAAGGACCCGAATAAGAACCTGAACTCATCTGAGTGCCTCTTCCTCCTCCTCCCCTCTGTCTGTTGTGATGACCCCTGGATGCCCGCCATCTACCCCGTGATGTTTTACCCCTGGCTTGGAAACTAGTGAAAACCTCTGTTCGTTCAGTGTCTGACGTGTCTATATCAGAAGATGAGACTTCTATTGGCACCCCAGTCTGATATTCATATGCCTTGTTTTCTTTGAAGTCGTTTAAATCCCTCAGAAACTGAGAGTGTTTACGATCTTTAAGATTCGTTTGAAATTTCTCAACAGAGGTCTGCAATATATTCTCACGTTTCACAAAGTCAGGATCAGTTTTGAATTTTTGAATCCTTTCAATGAGGCTGTTTAGTTTTTTACTGGATTCTTGAAACAGCCTCTGTTCCTCACTTAATAGGAGCTGCATAAACCTCAAAGAGGAATCAATTGATTCTTTTGTCCAAAGAGTGAGGAATTGGGGGTTGGCAGTACGAGATGAAGGATATATGTTAATACGCAAGCCTTTTGGCACAATCCTGTTTTTAATATAATTTTCTAAACCCTTCACCTCCCACCAGGACTTAATGTTATCCTTATAACAGAGGTAGAGCTCCTTGAATAGATTTTTTAGGGAGGATTATCACTGTTGGTGGATGAGGATTGGCTGGTAGAAAAAACCTGGTTTGCGTCCTGTGCCCAAAGATCAACATTAATTGGGGTTGACAAAAAACCGGCCATGCCACTGAAAATAGTAGGACTAATCAAGAAAAAAATTCCAAATGGAATAAAACATAAATTGTGTGTACATGTATTCCTTTAAAAACACAGTTTTATTTCGATACCTTTAAAAATACACCAAAAACCCAGTGAAGGTATAACTAAACGTTTATACCGATATTGCTATTCTATCAGACACCCTAGTTATTCCTGATCTGTAGCCTACCTTGCTGTGGAGGTTGGCACCCTAAAAGTAGCGATCTGGCGCCCCCACTCAACGTAGGCTGTCCCTATTCTCCCCTATTAATCCCTTAGATAAAGGTGGGAAAACAATTTATGGTAGTGAGAAATGAAGGGAGTCTTGGAACTAAACAGTGTCTAACACAAAATAGATAATAAAATGCCCATGTCATGCATCTGTAAACCCATATAGATAATAATGCACAGAGATATTCTACAATGAATCTTTCATAGGAAAGAGTCCGTAACAGTGCAAAAGAAATAGTGCCACAGGTAACACATTAATATATCAATATCACAGATATGGCAGCATAATAGCCTGTAATATAATAAAGAGGTATATAGCTGGGACTTAGCATGAGCTGGGTGACCCCGACGCGTTTCCCCGTTGATGCAACGGTTCCTCAGGAGGTATGCATGATGCCTGATGCCATAGAGATGATGACACACAGGGCACCGTAACGTATGGACTTAAATAACCACCGCTGATAAGCGCCTTAGGATAGGCTCCACCCTTTGCAATCAGGAGGATTCAAAACCGGGTGAGAATGCCGCTAACAGTGATAATATATTACCTCACAGATAACGCTGAGACCGGCGTGTTCCCCTTCATTTTTACCGCTATACCGGAAGTGCCCATAATACACTGCGGGATGACCACTTCCGCCCCTCTGATCAAAAGTCATGTGTGCGTTCCAGATAGTGGAACGCAGATAAGGGGGAGGGAAAAAAGCCATTCAATTCTAATTCTCTGCGTGCTTGAAAAAGAGGAGAGATGAATAGCAACAAATAAAGCCATCAGATCATTTATTTAAGAGAAGGACTATATATTTGAGTACTTTGATACTAGTGACAACGCTCCTGAATAATAGAAATAAAAATGAATACATAGCCTGCCACAATATAAGATATATGTCCGCAATCATGATTTTATATCCGAGGTAAATTTACAGCATAAGAAATTATAATAAAGAGAAAATATATAAAAGCAAACATCGCTTCTTGGATCTCTTGATAATAGCGCCCATCAATGGGGTCATGCAGATTATGCACATGGTGGGATGGCCTAAAAATGGCATAATACCCAAACAATAGCAGAAGACAAAACGCAAATAGGTTTAATCAAATAAACGGAACATAAGATAAAGCCTCATTTAACCCCTTCGGACTCAGGGATTGAAGTCTGAATATCCACTCAGCCTCACGTCTGAGGATAAGTTTGTCCAGATCTCCCCCCCTCACTTTGGGCTTCACTAGTTCAATCATTGTGAAGGAAATTTCCGAAATTCTACCCCCGTGAACCTCATTCATATGGCGAGCCAGTGGAGTATCCCTGTTATTCCTGATATCATTGCGATGTTCGCCAACCCTCACCCTAAGTTCTCTTTTGGTTTTACCAATGTAGTCTAAAGCACAGGTGCATGTGGCTTTATATACCAAACCCGAGGATCTACAGTTTCCGAAATCTCTAATCTGGTAAATCCTACCACTAGCTGCACTAGAAAATGATTTTCTCATAGACCCTTTCAGATTGTGCGTCAAACGTTCCAATCAGTCTGACCATGTTTGATAGATTGTCATTTTGAGGCGTTTTCTTTGTAAGCAGAGTCTCCCTATTACGGGAACGAGCATAATTCATTGGTCCATTCAGGACATTATCCGGGTACCCCCTGTTCCTAAATCTGGAATATAGATCCCTAGATTGTCTATTGTATGTACTTAGATCGGATGGAAGCAAGACCCAAGCCATCAAGGATTGGCCAATTCCTAGAAATGTGAAGGAGGTGCAGCGTTTCATCGGGTTTGCCAACTTCTATAGACGTTTCATTAAGAATTTTTCTGAGGTAGTGTCACCTATCACCCAACTTACCCGGAAACAGTCTAGGTTCTCCTGGACCCCGCAAGCTCAGGAAGCATTTTCCTGTTTAAAGGATAAATTTACCACCGCACCTATCTTAGTACATCCCAACCCCGAGCTTGCCTTCATAATAGAGGTGGATGCTTCAGACTGTGCCGTTGGAGCTATACTCTCTCAGAGAACAGGTGAGAAGAATGTCTTGCATCCCTGTGCCTTCTTTTCCCAGCAGTTGTCTTCGGCTGAGAGGAACTACGATGTGGGCAATAGAGAATTGTTGGCCATTATTGCCGCCTTCAAGGAATGGAGACACCTTCTTCAGGGAGCTGCACAGCAAATAGTCGTCCTGACAGACCATCGTAACCTTGAATTTATCAGGTCGGCTAAGTGCCTGACTCCTCGCCAGGCTCGCTGGAATCTTTTCCTAAACCAATTTAATTTTGTCATTTCTTATAGACCAGGATCGCGCAATGGAAAGGCTGATGCACTCTCTAGGATTCATTCAGCAGAGACACGTCCACTTACTCCTCCTAAGACTATTCTTCCTGACTCTAGATTCCTGGGAGTGATTCATAATCAAGACCTACTTAAGGACATCAAGGAAGCATACCATGCGGATTCTTTGTTGGCTCAACCCCCAAGGGACGTAAGTCTTGTCTTTAAGAATGGTGTGTGGATTCAGGGACAACGTCTGTATATACCTGAAACAGTCAGATTGAGAGTATTGCAACTCATCCACGATTCCAAGATAGCAGGGCATAGGGGAATTCTAAAGACACAAGAATTTCTTTCTCGTTTCTTTTGGTGGCCCACTTACAGGAAAGATGTCTTAAACTATGTCACTTCATGTGAAGTCTGTGCAAGATGCAAAACACCTCGCTCCTCACCAACTGGTCTGTTGCAACCTCTTCCCACCCCGTCCCGCCCGTGGGGATCCATTTCTATGGACTTCATTGTGGAGTTACCAACCTCTCAAGGGAAGAACACCATTCTAGTGGTGGTTGACCGTCTAACAAAGGCAGCTCATTTTATCCCTTGTGTCGGCTTACCCACTGCAAAACAGACATCAGACTTGATGATTAAGAATGTGTTTCGCTTACATGGAGTACCGGATGAGGTCATTTCGGATCGAGGGGTGCAATTCACTTCAAGGTTTTGGCAAAATTTCTGTGCAGCATTGGACATTAAAGTAAACCTTTCTTCTGCTTTTCATCCCCAGACTAATGGACAGACAGAACGAACCAATCAGACCCTGGAGCAGTATCTCCGCTGTTTTATCTGCCACCTACAGGATGATTGGGTGGATCTACTTCCACTGGCTGAGTTCTCTTATAACAACTCTCAGAGCGCCTCCACTAAGCAGTCTCCTTTTTACTCCAATCTAGGTTATCATCCTAACATTCTTCCTCGATTTCCCATAGATACGCCCTTGCCGGCAGTGGCTGAAAGAATCACTCCTTTACAAAAGAATATGGATCTTCTAAAGGAAAATCTAGAATTGGCTCAGGAAAGGTACAAGAAAGCAGCAGATAAATTTTGTAAACCTGCACCAGCTTTCAAGGTAGGAGATTTGGTCTGGCTGTCAACCAGAAATCTTAAATTAAAGATTCCATCGTCTAAATTGGGACATAAGTACATTGGACCTTATAAGATCAATAAGATATAAGTGCTGTTGCTTGTCGTCTTCAACTGCCCAGAACTATGAGAATCCACCCTGTCTTTCATGTATCCCTACTAAAGGCTGCAACACCCAATACGTTTCCTGGACGTTCTTCTCCTTGCCCTGACCCAGTGCTGGTCGATGGTCAGGAAGAATTTATGGTGGAAAGGATTCTAGATTCCAGGTTGTACAGAAATCAGTTGCAATATTTGATTAAATGGCAGGGCTACCCAGTGGAGGACAACTCATGGGAACCAGTCAATAATGTAAATGCTCCTCGCCTGCTCCGCCAGTTTCATCAGAGGTACCCTGACAAGCCTGGTCTGAGGTCATCCGGAGGTTGTCCCTAAGGGGGGAGTAATGTAAGGTTCTTTGTCTCTGTTGACATGTTCCTTGAAACTCAGTTTTCCGTCGGCCATTTTGCTTTCTGTCTTTCTGCAGCTCTTGCCCTCAGTTAATATGGAGTTTCCAGTTTTCATGTTCCCACCCTGATTCTTCCCTCTTGCTTCTTAAGCAGCCTCAGCTGAACAATCAGTGCTCCTGAATCAAGCCTCAGTCAGTCTGTGACCTGACTCCTGGAAGCCTTGGACTTGTACTCCAGCTATTCCCTACTGAGGAACCTTGGAACACTTTTGGACTCTGGAAACCTGCTGTTTGGTGAATCCATGTTTGCAGAGGAATTACGGTACAGAGAAGAGATCCTGAACCTGCTTTGGAGATTTATTGTAGTGCTTGAAGTTACTCTGGCCTGCTGTGTCTCCTGTCGCTGTTCCTGCAAACTGTGTGAACTTTTCAGCATGCTTGTATGAAGTAATACAAGTCATTTCATTTCAACCTATGTCTCATGTGTTTTCCTCGCACCCAAGCACAAGACGCTATAGGAACTGTACACTATACATGACACCAGGCTTGTCCGAAGAGTCAAGGCTAACCCAAGGACAACAAGGAAGGAGCTCCGGGAAGATCTCATGGCAGTGGGGACATTGGTTTCAGTCAATACCATAAGTAACGTACTCCACCGCAATGGTCTCCATTCCAGACGAGCCCGTAAGGTACCTTTACTTTCAAAGCGTCATGTCAAGGCTCGTCTACAGTTTGCTCATGATCACTTGGAGGACTCTGAGACAGACTGGTTCAAGGTTCTATGGTCTGATGAGACCAAGATCGAGATCTTTGGTGCCAACCACACACGTGACGTTTGGAGACTGGATGGCACTGCATACGACCCCAAGAATACCATCCCTACAGTCAAGCATGGTGGTGGCAGCATCATGCTGTTGGGCTGTTTCTCAGCCAAGGGGCCTGGCCATCGTGGTCCGCATCCATGGGAGGATGGATAGCACGGCCTACCTGGAGATTTTGGCCAAGAACCTCCGCTCCTCCATCAAGGATCTTAAGATGGGTCGTAATTTCATTTTCCAACAAGACAACGACCCAAAGCACACAGCCAAGAAAACCAAGGCCTGGTTCAAGAGGGAAAAAGTCAAGGTGTTGGAGTGGCCTAGTCAGTCTCCTGACCTTAACCCAATTGAAAACTTGTGGAAGGAGCTCAAGATTAAAGTCCACATGAGACACCCAAAGAACCTAGATAACTTGGAGAAGATCTGCATGGAGGAGTGGGCCAAGATAACTCCACAGACCTGTACCGGCCTGATCAGGTCTTATAAAAGACGATTATTAGCTGTAATTGCAAACAAGGGTTATTCCACAAAATATTAAACATAGGGGTTGTATAATAATTGACCCACACTTTTATGTTTAAAATTTATTAAAATTCAACTGAGCAACATAACTTTTTGTTTTGTAAGATTTATGCTTCTGTTAATAAATCCTACTCTCGTTTGCAGTTTGAAGGCTCTAACTTATTTGCATCTTATCAAACCAGCTAAATTTGCAGGGGGTTGAATACTACTTGTAGGCACTGTATACCCATCAAAGGACCAAACACCCCCCCCCCCCAGGCCCCCAATCCCACCCTTCTCCCTAATAACATATCCCAACATAACTCTCAACTGTACTAGGCCCACCTCACAGAAGAACAATGTTATTCCCCTTGAAATGTGTAAAGCCAAATACCGGGCGTTTTTGTTCCCATCTCACCCCCCACATATTCCAGGATAATACCCTACAGCACATAAACAACTATCCAAACATAAGAACAGTTCAAGACATCCAGATTGTCCAAAAGATTCACATTTCTTCACCGCATTCCTCCATCTCCTTTCTTAAATGCTGTTCATTCAGATCCAACCAGTCAGCAGCCTCTGTAGCATCCAAAAAAAAATGAGATTTGTTTCCAGCTTCAACCCGCAGCTTGGCCGGGAAGATCATTGAGTACTTGAGGTCAAGGGCCCTCAGTCGTTTTTTAATATCAACAAATTGAGCTCTCATTTTTTGCACTTTTGGTGAAAAGTCCGGATAGAAGGAAACTTTAGACCCATCTATGTGTTATGATCTGCTACAAGCACTAAGGAAAGACGGGAACTCTGTCCCTACAATAGAACTGAGCTGGATCCCTACGATGTAACGGGGAACCTGATCCTGCGACCAGACCCGCTAAAGTCCTCAGCTAGTCTGAACGAAGACCTATAGTTGCGCGGGAGGAATCCCTACAATATCTAGGGACTGGGTGAAAAGGTGGACACCTCCTAACAGAAAGTGTAGCAGGGAAAATAAAACAGAAAACAAATTACTAAGAGATCCTAAGATCAAGCAAAACTGACAGAGTAAGGCACCTAAGCACCCGGCTAGCTTAAGAGTAGGTAATACAATGAAGTCCAGCAAAGCCAGAAGGGCGGAGCCAGACTAAATAGGGTAAAAAGGTCATGTGACCAGCAAACTGAAACAAAACCTAACAAGAGGGTTGTAACACTATGGTTAGATCAGAGTGGTCTCTTGAAAATCTAAGAATACTGTCCCTGTCTCTGTAATGCAATAGTTTAGCCAGAATGGGTCTTGGCGGGCGACCAGGGGGAGGGGGACAAGCCGGGACTCTATGAGCGCGTTCCACCGCATGCAAATGGGTCAAATTATCAGATCCAACTTTTTCTTTTATCCAGGCTTCAATAAAATTAGTAGGATTTTTGCCCTCGCATCGCTCCGGGATGCCAACTATACGAACATTGTTGCGCCTGGACCTGTTTTCCAGGTCATCCGTTTTATTCCATACTGCAGCCAGATCTTTTTCAAATTCTTTATTATACTGCATTTTCAGTTAGCCATTAAAAGGTATCAACCACTGAGGACTCTCAACTCTAAATATTTTTTTATTATTCTGCACAGATTTAGAAACTGTATTTTCCACCACACCAACTCTTTTTTCTAGTTGCCCAGTTCTATCCTTAACTGTATGGAGGTCGTGTTTTACATTCTGCATTGACTCCTGTAAAAAGCCCAGCTGAGTAAGCACATTAGCAATAGCTGATCCACACTGCATAACTGCCACCAACACATCCTTTATAGTGGGTTCAGCAGGGACCTGTAACTTCAGCGCTGCAAGCTGTTTCTTATTTTATTCCACCATTTCTCTCCAGCTAGCCTGAGCTTCCTGATTCCTCTGTCCTCCAGTGTTTTCAGTCACCTCCTCCCCCTCCTCATTCATCTCCCGCTCTGTACCTTCTCCTTCAGTGTCTGGATCCTTTCCAGCCTCCTGGGAAGACCCCCTCTCAAATTCCTCCACTCGGGCAAATCTCTGCAATCTACTGCTCTGTTTCTGGCTGTACTTTCGCTTTCTGCATCAGCCAGGGCACGCACTGAAGCAGCAGCGCCATCTTGGTGACCCAGTGCCATCTCTCCTGCGATCCTCCTTTGGCCTTTTTTCGGCATGGTATGTGTCAGGAGCGCTCAGCTACGACCCCACGACCTTCACCAGTCCCTAGGGTCACTCCACCATAAATACCAGCTATGCTGTGGGGATTTAGCAGCGGTACTTAGAACATGCGGGAGCTCTGCAGGTACGCGTCCTCCTCACATGCTGCTAGGCCACGCCCCCATATCGAATGATTTTCACTTATGTAGTCTATCCTTGATTTTCATGGATAGAACACGTGTCCATTAAAGTCTGGCACAATTAACATTTCTGTGTTTTTGCAGACTGTGTCCATCCACAAAAAGTCACAGAGACGTTCGTTTTTTACCAGCATTGCGGATCAAAATCACCAATATAAGTCTATGAGCCTGTGAATATCACAGACAGCACAAATGGCATCTGCGTGCAGTCCGTGTGCTGCGCCCGTGATTAAAGAGAATGTCCACTATTTCATTGAGCTATCATTCGGATAGGTCATCAATGTCTGATTGGCTGGGGTCTGACACCTTCCACCCCCGCCGATCAGCTGTTATCAGTGTTGGCAGCAGCAAATACGGAGCTACTAGTCTAGTAGGGGTCGAGGCTTGGTGCTACACATCCGCCTTCTATTCATATCAACAGGAGGCGGATGTGTAGTACCCTGTGGTGGCCACTATCAGAAGACTTTCAGTTCCGTAAGTGAGTATTGCCAGCCAACACCGATAACAGCTGATCGACGGGGCTGCCAGATGTCAGACATTGATGACCTATCCTAATGATTGGTCATCAATGAAAAAGTAGTGGACAACCTCTTTAATCCCTTAACAGCCTTTTAACGGCGGCAGTTAAGGGGCATTATTCCTCAGCGCTGCTTTTTAATGGCGCTGAGACCCTGGAGAACATGATCAGGGCTTTTTTCTATGGTCCCCTGTTACGTGATAACAAACAAAAAGTATTTTTCAATTCATTTCTCTCTCCTCTGATATGATCTAACATATCAGAGAAGAGAGAAATGGAGTCCTCCAATACCTTCATCATCCCCAGGTCCTCTTAATCTGCTTCCCGGCCCTCTGCATCATCTTCCTGGAAAAAAATAATGGGCACATGCTCAGTGCGCCCGCTGAGATCTGCCAGCTGGTACCTGGCAACAATAGGGAATTTTTCTTATTGGTTCCTTTTGATCGCTATGATAGACCCTATCACAGTGATCAAAATTAAAAAAAATAGTAAATCAATCTCCCTTTATCACCCCCTTAGTTAGATTAAAATTATAAAATAAAAAATAATAACTTTTCTCATTCTTTGCAGTTAGGGTTGGAGTTGGGGTTAGCATTGTATTATGTTTGTGGTTAAAATTGTGATTTTTCAAACGTGAAAAAATGACAATATGATGGCTAGTGTTGAGCGCAAGTGCTCGCTTCTTGAGTTTGCATCTGGTGCTCGGGTATACATGGAATAACACAGATCCATGTTTATCATTTGGGTGTTTAACAGTCGCGAAACATGCTGGGTGGGGACTCAAGCATGTCACTCGATCACCTGCGATATTCGGTGCATACCCGAGTACCTGATGCAAACTGGAGTAGTGAGCACTTGCGCGCAACACTAATGACGATATATTCAATATGACGACCTAATGTTAATAAATTCTGTGTCATTCCTGTGGGTTCAAAATGCTCACTATACCCCTGGATAAAATTATTGAGGGGTGTGGTTTCCAAAATGGGGTCAGTTGTGGGGGATTTCCACTGTTTAGGCACATGAGGGGGTCTCCACATGCTATCGATTTCAGCCAATTTTGCGTTCAAAAAGTCAAATGTCACTCCTTCCCTTCCGAGCACTGCCGTGCGTGCAAACAGTAGATTTCTATCACATATGGGGTAACAGCAAACTCAGGAGAAAATGCACAACAAACCATGTTGTCTATTTTCTAATGTTACACTTGTGACAATAAAAATAGTTTGAGTCTAAAGTAAATTTATTGTGAAAAAAGTTAAATGTCAATTTTTTCCTTCCACATTTCTTCAGTTCTCGTGAAGCAACTGAAGGGTTAATACATTTCTTGAATGTGGTTTTGAACATCTTGTGGGGTGCATTTTTTTGAATTGTGTTACTTTTGGGTACTTTTTGTCATATAGGCCCCCAAAGTCAATTCAAATGTGATGCGGTCCCTAAAAAAATGGTTTGGTAAATTTTGTTGGAAAAATGAGAAATCACTGGTCAACTTTTAACCCTTCTAATTCTGATCGGTGGTAAGATTATTACCACCGATTAGAGGGCAGCGGTTCCCTCTCTTGTCAGATTACAGCGTGAGCCCGAAGCTGACACCGGAGGTAAAACGTTTATGCACGGTCACAGGTGTCGGCTGATGAGACTACTACTCCCATTAACCTATGCTTGCTGCCGCTAATAACAGCAAGAGCAGGCAACAGCTGATTGCAGTATTCATCAGCCGGCACCTGCGCTGTAAATAAATAATAAAAAAGACAGTGTGGGTTCCCCTGTTTTTTTGATAACCATCCAGGCAAAACTGACAGCTGCGGGCTGCAACCCTAAGCTGTCAGCTTTTTAAGGCTGGTTATCAAGAATAGAGGATTACCGCTGTAAAAAAACTGAAAATAATAAACAGCAAAAATACTCGCCTAACTCCCATTCCATCCTGTAAAAAAAATAAATAAAAAACAACCATATCCCTCACCGGTTCGACATTCTGTCCCACACCGTAATCCATGTCTGGCATAAATAGTTTTCAACCTGGACTGTTCCAAGATGCGGCCGTCCAGGCTTTAAACTACTGGAGAATGAGCTGCTGTGAGCTCAGTGTGAGTGACTAGAGGTGATGTCATCGAGGTTACCTTAGGACACTGAGCTGCGTTCCCAGCCGGGACCCTGAACTGCTGTGACCTGAGTGAGATCCCAGCTAGCACTGTGAGATAAAGCCTCACGGTGCAGCGGTGAGCTCAGTGAGTCACCACAGTTCAGGTGTCATGTGTGCATTGCCACGAAGATCGTCGCGGTTGCACATTTTGACTTCTCACAGCTGAGCTGCTGTTTCTTTGTGTTTGGCAGCTAGGGAGTTAATTCTGTCTGTGCTCGGTGCTGGGACTGGGTGCAGTTTCTCCCGGCTGCAATTGATTATTTGTTGATTGGTTTCCTTTAAATTCCTGGTTGTCTGCTTGGGGAGTTGCCAGTGAAACCTTCATGCAGACCACAGATAGGAATGAATCTGTATAGACTTTAGTTGTGAGCTCCTTAGTTGTTCTAAGCTCAACTTGGTTAGAGTTTATTTCCCAGACCATTTATTTTCCTTTGGTGTTTGAGTGTGTATGCAAGCGAGTGTTATCCTGTCTGTCTTATATGTCTAATTTGTGTATTTAGCTAAGATCAGCCCATATCCCTTTGGTGGTAGTCAGGATCCTTCTTAGGACTGATTACAGGGTTCAGGGTCTGATAGGAGACAGGGTTAGGCTGGAGACTTGGACCTCTGAACCATTATCAGTACCTCCAAGGTGAGGGATTAGTTAGGACCCCAGTTTAGGGTCAGGTTAGATCCTGGTCCACCTCTTTCCTGTTTCAGCTCATCAAGTCCTCAAGATTAACCCTGAGTTCAGCAGATATCGTGTCAGGTAAATCTATTCTATACTTACATGCTGATGTTGCTATACTAGTTGTTGTATAGAGTGTTGTTCCTGTATTAATAGTTTACTGACATTGTATACATATCATTAGACAGCGTGACATTTTCACTGGCCATAAAAATTATCTCCAGTTACCATGGATCCAGTAGCCCAGCTGGCTCTGCAGTTGCAGGGATTATCCATGGAGCTGACGGACATTAAGTCCAAAGTTTTGTCTCCCCTGGAGCAAACCAGAGTTGAACCTAAGGTTGCTCTCCCGGACAGGTTCACTGGTGGGCGAGACAAATTTTTCACCTTCCGGGAGGCATGTAAATTGTATTTTCGGCTTCGGCCTCGATCATCAGGGAGTGAGGAGCAGAGAGTGGGAATTGTTATCTCACTTCTGCAAGGGGATCCTCAATCCTGGGCATTTTCCCTTTCTCCGGGATCCCCGGCTCTACTGTCTGTAGATCAATTTTTTACTGCCCTGGGATTGGTATATGATGACCCAGATCGGGTCTCTCTTGCTGAGACAAAATTACGTAAGATACAGCAGGGAGATCGTCCGGCAGAGGAATTTGCTTCTGAGTTTCGTAGATGGGCCACAGATACTCAGTGGAATGACCCAGCTCTTAGGAGCCAGTTTTGTCATGGGCTTTCTGAAAAATTAAATGACGTTTTGGCTCAGTATGAGTCTCCTCCTTCTCTGGAGGCTGCTATGGCCTTAGCTATCTGTACTGATAGACGGCTTCGGGAGAGGGGTGAGGTAACCCCACTCCCTGTTGTTTCTCCACCTACCACTAAAGTCCCTTATGTTGAGGTTCCCCTTGTCTGTTCGGATGAGCCTATGCAGTTGGGAGGGACATCATTTCGTAGGAGGGGATTGGCGGTACGCCGCAGGACTAGAAGATGTTTTTTCTGCGGGAAAGAGGGA
The DNA here is from genome assembly GCA_033576555.1 of Oophaga sylvatica. Lineage (NCBI taxonomy): Eukaryota > Metazoa > Chordata > Amphibia > Anura > Dendrobatidae > Oophaga > Oophaga sylvatica. Next base: position 685,414,165 of record JARQOD010000001.1, read on the forward strand.
CATTTTGTTGGAGAATGTCCATTCCGTGCCTTGTTGAGCCAAAAGTCGCCCGAAAACTGTTAATCCCAGGTTGTGTGGTGGACGACAACCTGGGAGTATGTATTTCATCCGCCAGTTCTTCTCAGTTCCTTGTACCAGTGGAGGTGGTAGTTGGTACGAGAGTGGAGAGATTGTCTGTTCTTCTTGATAGTGGTTCCGGGGCTAATCTGGTTGACGCTCAGTTTGCTCAGGCTCAAGGTATGCATCTGAGTGTATTGGTCAAACTGATCCCTATATTCTCCATTGACGCCAGGCCTCTCGGCCAAGGTAGCTTTGTTCATGAGGTTCATAACATTGACCTTCGGGTAGGGGCAATACATAGGGAACAATTATCTTGCTATGTGTTGGAGGGTCTACCTACTCCCATTGTGTTGGGACTTCCTTGGTTGGTTAAACATAACCCTGTGATTAATTGGCAGTCCAGAGAAATAAGCCAATGGGGTGAGTTTTGCAAAAGCAACTGCATGAACACAGTCATCAGTGCGGTCGTGCCTAGTACATTGCCTCCTTTTTTGGAGGATTTTGGGGATGTTTTCTCTGAGGAGGGGTGTCAGGAGTTGCCTCCTCATTGCGTATGACTGCTCTATTAATCTCCTTCCTGATGCTAAGTTGCCTAAAGCTAGGTTGTATAATCTTTCTGGTCCTGAGAGGCAGGCTATGAAAGATTATATTTCTGAAAGTCTGGCCAAAGGGCATATTAGACCTTCATCTTCCCCAGTAGCCGCGGGGTTCTTCTTTGTGAAGAAGAAAGATGGAGGCCTACGCCCTTGCTTGGATTTCCGCGAACTTAATCGGATTACTGTTCGAGATCCGTATCCACTCCCTCTTATTCCTGATCTCTTCAATCAAATTGTTGGCGCCAAATGGTTTTCTAAATTGGATCTCAGGAGGGCGTATAATCTGATTAGGATAAAAGAGGGGGATGAGTGGAAAACGGCGTTTAACACGCCGGAGGGACATTATGAGAACCTAGTCATGCCTTTTGGTCTGACTACTGCACCAGCAGTATTCCAACATTTTGTTAATGACATTTTTCGTCACCTTGTGGGGCTGTTTGTGGTTGTATATTTAGACGACATTTTAATTTACTCGCCAGATCTTGTGTCTCATCAGGAGCATGTGAGACAGGTGTTGCAGATCTTGCGAGACAATAAATTATTCGCCAAACTGGAGAAGTGTGTATTTGCCGTACAGGAACTTCAGTTTTTGGGTTTTTTGGTGTCAGCCTCCGGTTTCCGTATGGACCCTGAAAAGGTGAGAGCAGTGCTTGAATGGGATCAGCCAGGGGATCTTAAGGCTCTGCAGCGTTTTTTGGGGTTTGCTAACTACTACCGGAAATTTATTTGTAATTTCTCATCTGTCGTCAAACCTCTCACTGACATGACAAGAAAAGGGACAGATTTTTCTAAATGGTCGGACAAAGCTTGCCAAGCCTTTTCCTCTTTGAAGAAATGTTTTGCTTCGGCACCCGTTCTCATCCAACCAGATGCATCTCAGCCGTTCATTGTGGAGGTGGATGCGTCTGACGTAGGGGTGGGTGCTATATTGTCCCAGGGTCCGTCCCCTGGTAAATGGCATCCGTGCGCTTTCTTTTCTAAGAAATTGTCGTCCGCCGAAAGGAATTATGATATCGGCAATAGGGAACTTTTGGCCATTAAGTTAGCTTTTGAAGAATGGCGTCACTTTTTGGAGGGGGCAGTCCACCCGGTTACCGTTATTACTGATCACAAGAACCTGTTGTATTTGGAATCCGCTAAGCGTCTGAATTCCAGACAAGCTCGATGGTCGTTGTTTTTTACCAGGTTTAATTTTGTCGTCACTTATCGCCCGGGGTCTAAGAATGTAAAGGCTGATGCCTTGTCTCGCAGTTTCCCAGGGGCCGGGAAAACGGATGACCCGAGTCCTATCCTTCAGGAGGGGGTGGTAGTGTCGGCTGTATTTTCTGAGCTTGAGGAGGAGGTGTTAGAGGCTCAGGGGGACGCCCTGCAGGACCTCCAGGGAGACTGTTTGTCCCAAATCTGTTGAGACAAAAGGTTATTGAGGCACATCATAATTCTGCTCTAGCAGGACATCCAGGGAGTAAGGCTACTTTAGATCTCCTTTCTCGCCGGTTTTGGTGGCCTAATGCTAATAAAGATGTTATAACTTTTGTCGCGTCATGTGGGGTGTGTGCTCGCTCTAAAACCCCTCATACCCGTCCGTCTGGGACCCTTTTACCCTTGAAACTTCCGGAGCGTCCATGGACTCATTTATCTATGGACTTCATTACGGACCTTCCTCCGTCGTCAGGGAATACTGTCATACTGGTGGTTGTTGACAGGTTCAGTAAGATGGCACATTTCGTTGCTCTTCCTGCACTCCCTAATGCTAAAACTCTGGCGCAGGTGTTCATTAGGGAGATCGTTAGACTTCATGGGTTGCCTTCTGATGTGGTGTCAGATAGGGGGTCTCAGTTTGTGTCCAAATTTTGGAGGGCATTTTGTTTACGTCGGGGGATGCAATTGTCATTTTCCTCGGCTTTTCATCCGCAGACCAATGGTCAGACAGAGCGTCTGAATCAGAGCTTAGAGACATATCTCTGGTGTTTTGTCTCAGAGAACCAAGAGGACTGGTCTTCTTTCTTGCCTCTGGCAGAGTTCGCTCTTAACAACAGGCGGAGCGAGTCCACTGGTAAGTCCCCGTTTTTTGGGGCATATGGTTTTCATCCCCAGTTTTGTACTTTCAATGGGGGGGGGCCCTTCTGGGGTTCCTGAGGAGGAGCGTTTCTCGTCGTCACTTGCTTCTGTGTGGAGAGGTGTATTGAATAATCTGAGTGCGATGGGGAACCGTTACAAACGTATGGCTGATAGGAGGAGAGTTTCTGGTCCAGATCTGAATGTGAACGATCTGGTATGGTTGTCTACCAGGAATATAAAACTTAAAGTGCCCTCCTGGAAACTGGGTCCCAGATTCATCGGGCCGTACAGGATCAGTTCCATAATTAATCCTGTGGCATTTCGTCTGGAACTTCCTTCTACGTTTAAAATTCATAATGTGTTCCACAAGTCATTACTTAAAAGGTATGTGGCACCAGTCATACCGTCACCTCTACCTCCTCCTCCTGTGTTGGTCAATGGTAACTTGGAATTTCAAGTATCAAAGATCATTGACTCACGTCTGAATCGCCGGTCCCTTCAGTACTTGGTGCATTGGAAAGGGTATGGTCCAGAGGAGAGGACGTGGGTCCCTGCGTCTGATGTTAACGCAGATCGTTTGGTTCGGACCTTCCACAGAACTCACCCGGGCAGGCCTGGCCCTGAGGGTCCGGAGGCCCCTCGTAGAAGGGGGGGTACTGTCATGTGTGCATTGCCACGAAGATCGTCGCGGTTGCACATTTTGACTTCTCACAGCTGAGCTGCTGTTTCTTTGTGTTTGGCAGCTAGGGAGTTAATTCTGTCTGTGCTCGGTGCTGGGACTGGGTGCAGTTTCTCCCGGCTGCAATTGATTATTTGTTGATTGGTTTCCTTTAAATTCCTGGTTGTCTGCTTGGGGAGTTGCCAGTGAAACCTTCATGCAGACCACAGATAGGAATGAATCTGTATAGACTTTAGTTGTGAGCTCCTTAGTTGTTCTAAGCTCAACTTGGTTAGAGTTTATTTCCCAGACCATTTATTTTCCTTTGGTGTTTGAGTGTGTATGCAAGCGAGTGTTATCCTGTCTGTCTTATATGTCTAATCTGTGTATTTAGCTAAGATCAGCCCATATCCCTTTGGTGGTAGTCAGGATCCTTCTTAGGACTGATTACAGGGTTCAGGGTCTGATAGGAGACAGGGTTAGGCTGGAGACTTGGACCTCTGAACCATTATCAGTACCTCCAAGGTGAGGGATTAGTTAGGACCCCAGTTTAGGGTCAGGTTAGATCCCGGTCCACCTCTTTCCTGTTTCAGCTCATCAAGTCCTCAAGATTAACCCTGAGTTCAGCAGATATCGTGTCAGGTAAATCTATTCTATACTTACATGCTGATGTTGCTATACTAGTTGTTGTATAGAGTGTTGTTCCTGTATTAATAGTTTACTGACATTGTATACATATCATTAGACAGCGTGACATCAGGGGCCTGAGTGCGAACGGAGCCTCAGTGACCTAAGGTAACCTCGATAACATCACCGCTAGTCACTGACGCTGAGCTTGCAGCGCAGCGTCATTAGGTGATTATAACTGTTATTTTAAAATAAAACTGTGTTTTTTATTTCGAATACAGGACTTTATTCTTGCTGTGTTTATTTACAATGTAACTATAGGATTAGTAATGGATAGGCGTCCTATTTTCTGGGGTGGCTGCGAGTTGCTATTTTTAGGCTGGAGAGCCAATATCCATGGCCCCTTACCAGCCTGAAAATACCAGTCCCTCTGCTTTAGCTTGGCTGGTTGTCAAAAATGTGGGGGACCCCACTCCATTGTTTTAAATTTTTTGTTTAAATAATTTTTAAAAAATGGCTTGGGGACCCCTCTGCTCTTGATAACCAGCCTTGCTAAAGCTGACAGCTGAGGGTTGCAGTCCGCAGCTGTCAGTTTTGCCTGGTTGGTTATCAGAAATACAGGGGAACCCATGCCATTTTTTAAAAATATAGCGCAGGCGTCAGCTGATGATTACTCGCATCAGTTGCTGCCTGCTCTCGCCGTTATTAGCGGCAGCAGGGTAGGTTGATGGGAGTAGTACACAGCCGATGTCTGTGACCGTAGGTGAAATTTTTACCACTGATAACAGCTGTGGACTTGCGCTGTCATCTGACAACATTGGAGCTGCGGCTCTCTGAATGGCGGTAATGATCTTACCGCCGATCAGAGGCAGTGTTTGCCACGCTGTCATGCACATGACGGTGTGGAAAACACTGGATGTTCGGGTACTGTGAATGGAGTCCAGATTAGGGTACTATTCTACTGGAACCAAACTTTTTTAACTAGCTGGACCCGAACATCCAGGGGTTCACCCATCACTAGTAACAACCCATCCAGTCCATACAGGCGAAGGAATCAAACTTTAGATGTCCATAGATTAGGTTAAGTGTAATAATGAGAAATGACATGGGAAAAGTATTGAACACGCTTACTGAAATGTAATTTATACTTCGTACAAAAGCCTTTGTTGGGGATGACACCTTCAAGGCACCTCCTGAATGGAGAAACTAGTCACATGTAATGCTCAGGTGTTATTTTGGCCCATTGTTCCACACAAACACTCTTCAAATCCTGAGAGTTCCATGGGCTCCTTCTATGAACTCTGTCCATACATTTTCTATTGGATTTCAGGTCAGGTGATTGGCTGGGCCATTCTAGCAGCTTTATTTCTTTCTCTGAAATCACTTGTTTCCTTGGCTGTGTGTTTGGAATCATTGTATTGTTGAAATGTCCACCCTCGTTTCATCTTCATTATCCTGGTAGATGGCAGCAGATTTTTATCAAGAATGTCTCATACATTTGTCCATTCATCCTTTTATCAGTGATATGAAGTTTGCCAGTGACGTAGGGTGAAAAACAGCCGCACACGATGATGTTCCCACCTCCAAACTTCACTGTTAGTATGGTATTTTTGGTGTAATATGCAATGCCTTTTGGTCTTCAAATATGGTGTTTATTATAGCATCCAAAGAGATCAATTTTGGTCTCATCTGGCCAGACTATATTCTCCCAGTATTTCACAGGCTTGTCTAAATGCTGTGGAGCAAGATTTAAACGCTCTTCAGCATGCTTTTTGTTCAGCAATGGAGTCTTACCTGGTGAGCATGCATAAAGGCCTGTTGAATTGAGTGTATGACTTATAGTTTTCTTTGAAACAATTTTACCTGCTAATTCCAGGGCTTTCTGCAGCTTTCGACAGGTGGTCCTTGGCTCTTGGACAACTCTTCTGAAAATTCATTTTACTCTTCTATCTAAAATATTGTGGGTAGCACCTGGTGATGGCCAGTTTAAGGTGAAATGATGTTCTTTCCACTTCTGGATTATCACCCCAACAGTGCTCACTGGAACCTTCAGTAGCTTAGAAATTCTTCTGTAACCAATGCCATTAGTATGTTTTGCAACAATAAGTTTGAGAAGGTCTTGAGACAGCTCACTGGTTTTACCCATCATGTTTCTTGTGTGGCACCTTGGTAATGAGACACCTTTTTATAGGTCATCAGTTGAACCACCTGGTATTATTTTTCGCTAAGTGACAGGATTGCTTTCTAATTAGTGATAGATTTCAGCTGGTGTTATGACTTTCCATGGCTTTTTGCACCTCTTTTTCTTCACGTGTTCAATACTTTTACCCTTTGTCATTTATCTTTGTTACACATAACTTGTTATGGACATCTACGGCTTGATTTCTTTGCCTGTGTGGATTGGATGGGTTGTTGCGGACATCTGGTCAGAATTTCATGAGCATAGCACCTTTAGAAATATACTATATATTTTTACATTGCAAATATAGTGTCTGCCATTACTACCTCTTGTAGTAGGGCATTCCACAATCTCATTGCTCTAACTGTAAAAACTCTTATTTAGCTGCCAGAATAGAGTTTCCTCAACACGCAATGAATGTCACCTGTTCCTTTGGAAGGTTCATGTAGGACCATGTTCCCATGATGAGTTGTTGGTGAGATTTTTTTGCGCAGCGTATTTTCAAACAAAATCCAAGTAACTTTTGACTTAATATATGGAGAAATGGTGCCGAAAATCTGCAACATCTAAAAATTACCAAATGCTCATTGTAGGAACGATGCCTGATGAATAAATCATGTTTTTACATATTTTTTTTATTTCAGGTAAATCTATGTCTGATCATTGGTCTTCCTATTTGCTTCAAACCACTTATGCAGGCTTCTACTGGTCTAGCTATGAGGATATCTGTAGTGCAGTGTAGACTGGAGAGCACACTGTGTGTAGGTCCAGGCAGATATTGACGTTCTCACTGCAGGCTGTCAGACTGGGGTCACTCATGTATAGAGTATATTTTGAGCAACACACATGGCACTATGTGCAAATTGAGGCGTTTTTATTAGGCAAGCAGTGTCACAAGAGTATTACGTCCCCCTGGAATACCTGGAGTTAGAAGGTCACGTTGGGAAATTAATCACAGGTCTTCTTTAGAGATAGTGTGATTTATGTCCCATATTAAATGGATTTAGTTTCTTCTGATGCTGAAGAGGTAAGCGACCCTTTCTATGCTGGTCAGAACCATGCAGCTTCATTTTAGCTGCTTCTGATCTGGTCATTATCTCTTCCTATAAAAACTGGTCAGACCTTTTTGTACCTGCCGGTAAAAGATTTGTCTTCCTGTGCTTTGTACTAAAGCTAAGTGGTTGGAGTAGAGTTGTTGTAAAAGTGTTCTGTGGTTTTCTTTAGTACGTGTGTGTTTATCTTCTGGTCCCTGTTCCCATTTAGTTTATTCCTCCCTGTCCCTATCCTCCTCCCTGTTTTTGGTTAGTGTTTTTGTTATCTGTTTTTCTTGTTTTGTCTTTGTGTCTTGTTTACATTACCTTTCTGTTCAATGCCTCATGGGGTGAGAGAGGAGACAGATCATTGTTTAACAGGAGCTTAGTGAGGTCGGAGACTCGGGCCTCTGTACTTTCAAGAGTACCTCCGGGACAGGGTTACTTAACGGTATGCCACACTAAGCGAGATCGCTAGAGAGATCGCTAACGAGATCGCTACTGCGTCACCATTTATGATGCAGTAGCGATCTCGTTAGCGACGCAGCTGTGTGTGACATGTAGCAGCGATGTGGCCCCTGCTGAGATGTCGCTGATCGCTTATGAACGTTCTGAGCCGTTTTTTGGTCGTTGGTGTCCCGCTGGTGAGCCTGAATCGCTGAGTGTGACACCCTTTATGAACGACTTCACCAGCGTCGCAGGAGGGACTAGGTTTTCCCAACGACCGCAGAGGTCGTTATACAGATCGCTGATGAGTTGTGTTTGGAATCACAGATCGCTGATGAGTTGTGTTTGAAATCTAACTAGCGATCGCACTAGCGATCTCGCCAGGTTAAGTCGTCGTCGTGATCGCTAGTGCGATCGCTAAGTGTGGCAGTGCCTTTAGGGTCCCAGTTCCAGAGACAGTTTAAGGTCCCCCTTCCTTACCGAAGACCATCTCAGCGAGACAAGCAGATATTGTTGTTCTATGCAATGTTCCTGCATTATATCCAAGAGCGTCCAGTGATCGCTTTTTCAGTAAGGGTGACTCCTGACTTGTACCACTCATGCCTCAGATAGCGTTGTATGCAATTTTCTACCTGCACAATGGCTGAGAGCACGCAGTGATCACTTCTTCAGTAACTACGATTTCTGGTTGTACTGCACATGCCTTAATCAGACAGGATTGTGCTATGCAATTGTCTACTTGCATTATAGCCAAGAACGTGCAGTAATTGCTTCTTCAATAATAATGACTCCTGATTTGTACTGCGCATGCCTCAGTTAGACAGCATTGTGCCATACAACTATCTGCCTGCACTTATGGCTGAGAGCACACAGTGATCGCTTCTTCAGCGAATCATAATTTGTACTGCGCATGTCTCAGTCAGATAGCATTGTGTTTTGCAATTGTCTGCCTGCACTATGGCTGAGAGCGCGCAGTGATCGGTTCTTCAGTATCGGTGACTCATGACTTGCACTGCGCATGCCTCAGTCAGATAGCATTGCACTATGCAATTGTCTGCCTGCACTATTATTAATTATTATAGCGCCATTTATTCCATGGTGCTTTACATGTGAAAAGGGGTATACATAAAAATGAGTACACTAATCTTGCACAATAAAAGTCACGACTGATACAGGAGGAGAAAGGACCCTGCCTGTGAGGGTTCACAATCTATAATGGTCGAGAGCGCGCAGTGATCGCTCCTTCAGCAACTCCTACTCCTTATTTGTACTGTACATGTTTCAGTCAGATAGCATTGTGCTATGCAATTGTCTGCCTGCACTATGGCTGAGAGTGTGCATTGATCGTTTCTTCAGTAACGGTGAGTCATGACTTGTACTGTGCATGCCTCAGTTAGACAGCCATACATTAAATCCAGAGGACTTTTCAGAACCTGCTCATTGGATGATTGTTCAGACATTGGAAGTCCAATCTTCTCTGTACAGTGCTAAAAGGAAGTTACCTTTATCCAAAAATGACAAATTTAAAGAGACAGTAACACCACATGCCTCAGACCAGGAAGGGGAAGGATTAATACAGTCATCAACATCATCTAACAGTCCATCAAGTAGTCCCAACAAACAAAGAATTAGAAGTGACCTTGATCGCTCTCCTCTGACAATACCACAAGATCCCTATACTCATCCCTTGCCCAGACTGGAAGATCCATGGGCTAAACTTAATCCGACTAAATGTGTAGCTGTCACTCAGGACTATCTGGCAAAAGCACTTAAAGCATTTGGAGAATCAATGCAGCTAAACTTGGAGAGACAATTTGATAGGATGCAAATTTCTATTGACAACATTAACCACAAAATTGAGGATTTTGGAGCTAGAATTGACCATCTTGAAGCGTCCAATGCTGATATGGTTGATGAACAAAAGGATTTAAGAAGAGAACTGTTATTTCTAAGGTCAAAGATTGCAGACTTGGAAGACAGGAGCAGAAGAAATAACATTAAATTGAGGGGATCTCCGAAAATGTCATAAATTCTGATCTCCTCCCTTTTGTCCAAGATCTTGTAAAAACACTTCCAGATCTTCCCCTTCAAGTAGCTGCCATAGACAGAATACACAAACTCTCAAAACCAAGGAATATCTCTACAGATTCGCCAAGAGATGTCATCTTGAGATTTCATCACTTCCGGACCATAGAAAAGTTGACTACACTTGAGATAACCATAAATTACCAGAGCAATTCCAGGACATAAAAGTGTTGTCAGACTTTACCAAGGATAGTATGAACCTATGTGAGTCCTTTGGGGAGATCACAGCATTCCTTAGGAGACAGGGAATCTGTTACAGATGGGGGTTCGCTACAAAGCTACTGATTATGTACAAAGGTAAAATCATCCCAATTCATTCTCCACAGGAAGCAAGAGACTTTCTAAGACATATTGGCAAGGAAGCTCCACCATTATTCATCAAAAGAAATCCTACACACAAACATTGAGGCCTTTGGCCCATCCTACAGAAATGTGGATTTCCTATTCAGTTTTCTTTATTTAACATCTTAATTTTCTTTATTGATTTTTGCGCTTAAATTTTGGGGGTCCGTGAAAGCGGATATTTGCTCTATTCAGTGCCTTTTCATTGTCATCAGCATTCTCCTGTAGGATATTAGGCTAGAACTTTCCCAAGTGGTGTTAGGGATCGAGTTCCCGCTGCTGCACAAGGGGAATCTCGAACCAGTCCCCCATCCATCTCTGGCCACAGTGGAGCCTGCTCTGCAGAGACGTCGGTCCCAGTGTCTTGATCGGTCTATTGCTGTGCAGAGGCTTGTTGCTGCCTCTCCTAGTTCCTATATTATAACCAGTGCTGGAGCAGGCAGTCCTGGGACAAAGTCCTCGCATTCTCCATCTGAGCATGCCCAGGGCAAGATCTCCCATTGGAAATCAGAGGTCACATGCTCGGTTACAGCAGCGACTCCCATTGGTCCTCCAGGAAGGTCCTGAAAGTGCTTGTGTTCTGGAGCAGTTTCTCATTGATCCTTTTCTGGAAGGTCCTGTAGCTGCTACTATAAAAAGGTGGCATAACCGCACAGCCGCGCGCTAGTATCAAATCTGTTACGTGCTTGCGCCAGTGTGGTCATGTATGCATGTGGTTAGGTCCAGCTGAATTAAGCCCTTAGCCTACCGGCACCTCCGGTGAGGAGTTTTGCATGCACGTGTTCAGGGCTCGGCTGAAAACGCCATTAGAATACCGGCTACTCCGGTGAGGAGATTATTGCTTGTTTTCTGATTGCATGACCACAGACTGCAATCTGCTTAGCAGTCATCTGTGTGCCCTGTGAGTCTAACAGGACACTGTCTTTGTCACAGCGGCTCTGTGAATTAACAGAGTCCGCTTATATCGCCATATAGCGCTACAGCATTTTAGTTAGCTACTCTGTGGAATAACAGAGTTCGCCCATACCGCCATATAGTGCTGCGGCGTTTACATCTGCGACTCTGCGGGATAACAGAGTTCGCTCATACTGCCTATTTGCGCCATCTTACTAGCAGCAGGCTCTGCCTGCACGGTGGACCCCGGGCTGCGAACGCACCTCTCCTTAATATCTATTAGGTGCGTTCCGCAGGCCCTTAACAGTGAGTGCCACTTGCCAATTTGGTATCACCTGGAGTTTTTTTTGCAGCTTTAGAATTGTACTTTTAATTATGTACTAGTAATATAATGTACGTCACCTTTATTCTTTATTGTTTGATAGTACTAGTTGTTTAAACTCCTTTTACTAACTGTGGTTTCACCCACCTAACTCAGTGTGTTCTGTTCTACAGATTAAGTGCTTAATACTGACTGTTTGAGAGGTAAATAATAAGATGGAGACCAAGTTTCTCTCCTAAATGTAAGAGGTTTAAATAGCGCACAAAAAAAGACATACCATACTATATACAAACTTGCCCAGAACAATTGTCCCAAATTTGAAAACCCCCAACTTCCCACAAATTATTCTTGCTAATAATACTAAAAAAAAAACGGAGTTGTCGCCATTTTGATAAAAAACTCTATCAGTTTCCAAATTATAGACCAGATTATCAACCCCATTGGAAGATACCGTATTTTTCGGACCATAAGACGCACTTTTTACCCCAAAAATTTTTTGGGAAAATGGGGGTGCGTCTTATGGTCGCAACATACTCACAAATCCGGTGGCGGCGGTCCCATGGCGGCGGTCCCGTGGCGGCTTTCCTGTGGCGGCGGTTCCGATGAGCCTTCCTGTGCTCGGTAGTGTCGGGGCTCTGTAGTGTGGCTGCAGCGGGGCTCTGTGCTGCGTGGGGTGGCTCCGCCGGCATTTCGTTATAGCCAGAAATCCCCCAGCAGCTCCGTCGCACTTGCTGCAACGCGGTGGTCTCCAGAAAGATGGCCGTGCATACTCAAATTCAAATCTCGGCGTAGATCTCGTTGCGGAGATCTGACGCTGAGCATGCGTGGCCATCTTTCCGGAGGCCTCCGCCTGCCAGCAAGTGCAACGGAGCTTTCTGGCTATGACGAAATGTTTATTCTTTCAAAAAATAACTTCAGTTGAGATTGGAGTTATTAGTTGGTCAGACCATGCCTTCGTAACTTTTAAAGTGATCACCTCCGGAAAAACACAGTACTCCAAACTGGAAATGCAATTCATTTTTATTACAATTGCCAAAGAACAGAGAAATTCTAGAGACCTTCTGTTAGGCACTGGGATTTTTCCCACTGCACAGGTTAGAACCCAGGCATTGCTTGGTGGCGTGGTCTCCCATTCATGTCCAGCCGCTACGGCTGTTGCTCAACACAGACCTCGGTCCCAGTGCCTTGCTCAGGCTCGCAGTGTACCTTTGAAATCACCTTACTGAGTATGTCTGTGATGTGGCGTCTTCTCATTGGTGTTAGGACGTCAGCTGCTCTGGTGATGTGGCAGTTCCGGATTGGCCCACGAGCGATGTCAGTGTGAGCTGTTGGTATAAAAGGCTCACATTGATGCCTAGTGTCATGTATGGTTGGTGTGTGTGAGTAAGTACTCTATTCCTTTGTGCGAATGTGTGTGTGTTAGCTACCTTCTTAGGCAGGGTTTTTTGGCCCCACTTGGCTTAGCACCTGTTTCGGCCATGTGTGCGGTTAGCACGGGTCAGTCTCAGGGCAAGATCCAACCATAAGCGATTTTGCTCCCCTGTGAGTTCTACATGGTTTTCCCCTTGGGTCATTTTGAGTTTTTTCTCTTGTCTCAACATCTGTTTCGTTCTAGTGTGCCCTTAACACTGCTTAGTTACAGAGCGAGTTCAACCCGTGTTCATTACGTCTCTGTGAAGCTAACAGAACTGAGTATTCTGCGTTGTGTTCATGTTGCATGCTGTTAATGCAGTCTGATTAAGGTGAAGGCTCGCTGCCTTGTTCCGTCATTTTTTCTGTCTAGGAGCAGGTTCACTCCTTCACGGTGGACCCCGGGTTGCGATTGCACTTTATTATTTATTTTTATTCAGTGCAGTCTGGCAACCCTAACAGTATACAAGTGCCAGGGTCTGGCTAGCAATGGTGGACGAGCTGCAACTCCAGCGCTATATCCAACAGCTGTAGAGCAGGTTGTCTTCTCTTGAACGGGCAGCTTCAGCGGTTGATGTTGCTGCTTTGGCAGATCAGGCAACTAGCAAAAGTAGCCTCTATGGTTTCAGCTGCAGTATCTGTTACACCTGTACCATGTTTTTCAAGGACACCAAGGTCTGCAGAGGTTTCTTGAATCAATGCTCAATCCACCTGGAGTTATTGGCTTCACGATTTCTGAGTGGACCAAGGTGGGATTTGTGATTTCCCTTTTCTCAAAGCCTCTCGTTTTTTGAGGTGCTCTGAGAGAAGTTTTTTGGGGCCACAAGTAACCCATTATACCGCACTCCAACTCCTGGCATTATCTCAGAATTCGTCCATGACCAGTCAATTCGCCATCCAATTTTGTACTCTGGCTTCCGAGTTGGACTGGCCTGATAAGGTCCTGATACCTATCTTTTGGAGGGATTTAGCAGATCATGTCAGGGATGCTTTGGCTACTAGGGAGATTCCCACTATGAAGGAGTTGATATCTGTGTCCACCCGCATAGATCTTCGGCATGCCGAGCGGGGTTTGGAGCGAGCTCGGAATAGGCAAAGGATTCAGTTAGCCCCAAACTTTGCTAATCCTTTAGAGTCTCCGGCTCTGATGAGCAATCCTGTAGAGCCCATGGATGTCTCTCGAGTGGAGTCAAGAACCCGTTCTATACCTCCACAACTGACTTGTTTTGCCTGCAGGCAAGTCGGTTATTTTGCCAATAATTGTCCAAGCCTCAGAAGGAGTCACAGCGTCCAGTGACTTTAGGAATAGGCTCACTAGTTCCCGTTGCTGTGTCTTCCAAGTTGGCTTTCGGGGTTTCTTTGACGTTTGGGTTTGACTACTCTCAATGCTGAGGCTTGCGTGGACTCTGGAGCTGAGGGAATTTCATGTCTGCCACCTTCGCCCAACGGCATGCAATTCCTTTAGTAATGCTTCCAAAACCAAAGTCCATTCGGGTAGCTAACGGGTCCATTTTACCGACCCCGATTTCCCATCAGACTATACCTCTTACTCTCACCATGTCTCCAAAACATGAGGAGATAGTCTCATCTCTGAGGGTATGGATGAGGTACTTCTGGGGATGTCTTGGCTGCACCTCCATTCCCCCCAGATTAATTGGGCAACAAGCAGCATACAAAAATGGGGAAGCTTCTGTGAGAGTTTGTGCCTTAAGGCCCAGGTGCCCCCGGACAGGACCTACGTGCTATATAATCATCAACCGGAGGGTCACTCTGGGGCACATATCTTCAAAAGGGTTGGTCTCTCTAGTATTATAAGGAACATTAAACGCTTGGAGCAAAGGAAAGCACATCCATGCCCCCCCCCAGCTTATTGCGGCCTCTGAGGTTAGCGAACCTCACCTGAAGGGGGATTTTCCCACTGCACAGGTTAGATCCCAGGCATTGTCTGGTGCCGTGGTCTCCCATTCATGTCCTGCCGCTGCAGCTGTTGCTCAGCACCGACCTCAGTCCCGGCTTCTTGCCCTAAGTCCAGAAATCACCTTACTGAGCATGTCCGTGATGTGGCGTCTTCTCATTGGTGGTAGGACGTCAGCTGCTCTGGTGATGTGGCAGTTCCAGATTGGCCCACGGGCAATGTCAGTGTGAGTGTATGGGTGGGAGCTTTTGGTATAAATGGCTCCCAGTGATGCCTAGTGTCATGTACGGTTGGTGTGTGTGAGTAAGTACTCTATTCCTTTGTCTGAATGTGTGTGTTAGCTACCTTCTTAGGCAGGGTTTTTTGGTCCCGCTTGGCTTAGCAACTGTTTCGGCCACGTGTGCGGTTAGCATTGGTCAGTCTCGGCAAGATCCAGCCATAAGAGATTTTGCTCCCCTGTGAGTTGTACAGGGTTTTCCCCTTGCATCTATTTGAGTTTTTCTCTTGTCTCAGCATCTGTTTCGTTCTAGTGTGCCCTTAACACTGTTTAGTTACAGAGCGAGTTCAACCCATGTTCATTACCTCTCTGTGAAGCTAACACAACTGAGTTCTGTTCATGCTGTGTGGCGTTAACGCAGTCTGATTAAGGTGAAGGCTCGCTGCCTTGTTCTGTCATTTGTTCACTCTAGCAGCAGGTTCACTCCTTCACGGTGGACCCCGGGTTGTAATTGCACTTTATTATTTATTTTTATTCAGTGCAATCCGCCAACCCTAACACCTTGTTAAACAACTACTTTCAGAAAAATGACAGAGATAGTATTTCTCCACAGTTATTGTGGAACGCTTATAGGGCAGCCATGAGAGGTAACCTAATACAAATGTCGGCTAAATATAAAAGAAATAGGAACAAATAGTAGAAATTACTAAAAAAAAGCCATACCCTAAATTTGACACAACAGCACAGCAAATCCTTTTATTTGCACACCCAAATATTAGATTTCAGGATTAAACTAAAAGCCCTCCTAGCAATAGACTTTGACAAAACTATGAAAAATATAAAATCCAACTACTACAGTCTAATGACAAGCCTACTAAACTAATGTCGAGAAGAGTTAAAGCCCGACACACTAAAGCCAGAATCCTACTAATCATAACTGTATCCATCCAAAAGAAATAGCTAATGCATTAATGGATTTCTACGAGTTATACAACCTTAAAAATGATAAATCCACTCCACAACCGACGGCCAATAGCATAGATACATTTTTTCAACATATTCAGCTCTCTAACCTATCACCAGAACAGTTATCTTATTTAAATAAACCCTTCTCCACAGAAGAAATTAACAACATTATAAAAAAACTGAAAAAAGGTAAATACTCTGGATCAGATGGGCTTAACAATGAATATTATATGACTTTTTCTAACCTGTTCACTTCACCGCTAACAAACCTTTTCAACAGCATCTTGGTCTCGGGCATTATTCTGGAGAAAATGACAGAGGCCAATATAACAGTAATCCCAAAAGATAAAGGCAGTCTTTCATCAACAAAAAATTACCATCCAATATCCCTACTTAATTCGGATTTGAAAATTGATGCAAAATATATTGCCAACAGACTAAAAACAATAATCCCTGATCTGGTTCATCAAGACCAAGTAGGCTTTATAAACACCAGACAAGCTACGGATGCAACCTGCGGACTGATTAAGCTTATCAACATAATCGGGTTTGAAAAAACACTTTCTCTCCTTTCTCTAGATGCAGAGAAGGCTTTTGACAGAATTCACTGGGGCTTTTTACAGAAGACCCTAGAACAGTTTGGCTTTAATGGCCCAATTCTAAAAGGAATATTAGCATTATACACTAATCTGTCTACTAGAGTTATCTCCAATAATCACACATCTGATGTTTTCAAAATCTCCAATGGTATCAGACTACTCTTCATGAAACATACTACAAATTACTAACCAGATGGTACCTTACCCCTCAAAGAATGCATAAAATGTCTTCATCTCACTGTATCCTTTTGCCGGAGAGAATGTGGCTCCAATGGACATTTAAAACATATCTTTTGTGATTGTATAAATATCAAAACTCTTTGGGGAAAGTGGAATCTTTAATTCATTATATCACTGATAGTCATCTTACACTAACTCCATAACTAGCATTACTCTCTTTGGTGCATAGATAATCTTTTAACCTCCACCGATACACCTTTAACGGCGGCAGTTAAGGGTACTTATTCCTCAGTGGGGCTGAGAAATAAGTTTATAACTCCCTCGTGTAACCCCCCCCTCCCGTGTCAGAATTTCTCCGGGTCTCAGCTACCGGGTATAGCTGAGACCAAGGAGAACATGATTTGGGTTGGTTTTCACCGGCCCCATTGTTGCGATTGCCGTTATTCACCGAATAACGGCGACCGCAAAAAAACAAGTCAGATTTCCCATTTATTTCTCTGATGTGATCTAGCACATCAGAGGAGAGAGAAATGGGGTCCCCTGAGCCCCCAGATACCTGCGATGTCCCCCGGTCCCTCTGCCGTGTTTTTCCGGGAAAAAAAAAGGCTGGTGCATGCGCAGTGCGCCCGCCGAGATGTGCCAGCTGGCTGCCAGCAATAATAGGAGATTTCTCCTATTGGTTCATTTTGTTCACTGTGATAGACCCTATCACAGTGATCAACATAAAAAAAAGTAAACTAAACCCCCCCTTATCACCCCCTTAGTTAGGTAAAAATAATAAAATAAAGAAAAAATGTATTTATTTCCATTTTTCCATTAAGGTTAGGGTTATGGTTGTTGTTATAGCTAGGGTTAGGGTATGGTTGAGGTTATGGCTAGGGTTGGGGTTATAGTTGGGTTTATAGCTAGGGTTATGGTTGGGGTTATAGCTAGGGTTAGGGTTGGGATTAGAGTTAGGGTGGGTTAGGGTTGGGGTAAGTGCTGTGTTAGGATTGGAGTTAGAATTGGGGGGTTTCCACTGTCTAGGCACATCAGGGGGTCTCCAAACGCGACATGGCGCCAACCATTGATTCCTGCCAATTTTTGGTTCAAAAAGTCAATTGGTGCTCCCTCCCTTCTGAGCCCTGCCATGCGCCCAAACAGTGGCTTTCCCCCACATACGGGGTATCGGTGTACTCAGGAGAAATTGCACAACAAATTTTGTGGTCCATTTTCTCCTGATACTCTTGTGAAAAAAAAAAAATTTGGTTCCAAAGTAAATTTTTGATGAAAAAAGTAAAATGTTCATTTTTTCCTTCCACATTGCTTTAGTTCTCGTGAAGCACCGAAGGGTTAATAAACTTCTTAAATGTGATTTTGCGCACCTTGAGGGGTGTAGTTTTTATAATGGTGTTACTTTTGGGTATTTTCTGTTATATTGACCCCCCAAACTCACTTCAAATGTGAGGTGGTCCCTAAAAAAATGGTTTTGTAAATTTTGTTGGAAAAATGAGAAATCGCTGGTCAACTTTTAACCCTTGTAACGTCCTAACAAAAAAATATGTTTCCAAAATTGTGCTGATGTTAAGTAGATATGTGGGAAATGTTATTTATTAACTATTTTGTGCAATATGACTGATTTAATATACGAAAAAAGGCTGCACTCTATCATACTAAAGCATGACAATATGGAATATGTTAAATTTTAAATAGCAATACAGCTTTGGAGTATAAGGAAAAATTTGAGACGCTTAGTATAACATTAGACCAAATATTATTTGCCCACCAACCATCGTCAAGGTGGTCTCAAGTCTGATGGGTCCCTGACCTATGTGAACATACCTCTATTAGGCTAAAATCACCTTGACGATGGTTGGTGGGCAAATAATATTTGGTCAAATGTTATACTAAGCGTCTCAAATTTTTCCTTATACTCCAAAGCTGTATTGCTAATTAAAATTTCATGTATTCCATTTTGTCATGCTTTAGTATGATAGAGTGCAGCCTTTTATCGTATGTTGTACATGGGGGTTGCACCCCCTGGTTTGCAACTATTCACATTAGTCTGGATGTGCCAGTCAGATTTTTTTGTCTTATGACTGATTTAATGGTCAGAATTGTAAAAATTGGCTTGGTCATTAAGTACCAAATTGGCTCTGTCAATAAAGGGTTTAAAGACCATCATTACATTGTGTGTCATATACTTATTACTACTAACCTCTACCAACCATCTGATAGCTACCTTTTGTAAGCACAAACATCCCCCTACAATAGAAGATATTATTGAAAGGATTGCAGCCCATAACATTTATGAACATACTGTAACTACGCTCTTAAAATCAATAACATTGCAAAATACAAAAACAATTGGTCTATCTGGAATAGAATATTTTCGACAACTTTGATCTAATTGCTTAGCAGTACCACCTCTCAGGCATTTGCCAACCTTATAGATATCCTAGAAACATCAGAATTTAGGTATAATTGTTTATACTTCAATCCCTGCACTGGCTCCCCATTACCCAAAGACTCCAGTTCAAAACCCTAACCATTCACACAAAAAGAGAAAAGCTGACAGCACTCAGACATCATGATGCACGTTCAGATGCCATCTGACCCAGTAGGATGGGCAAGTACATACCATATGAAAAAGGAGAACAGCATCAAATCCGGGTGAAGAAATAGTAGTTCTTTATTTGCCAGATGCAACGTTTCAACCAATACAGGTCTTTTTCAAGCATGCAATATAGTCATAATGGCAGCCTTAAATAGGAAGTGGATATCAGATCCACCAATCACTATCGATAGGCAGTCCCACATAAAGAACTTTATAGGTACATAAAAACACATATTTGTAATATACAATTTAATACAAACAATTACAGTCACTATATATCATTAGACACGTTTCAGTATTTTAATTAAATAATAAATATATAAATGTTCACCAATCATGAGAAAGCATTATGGTAGTCAAGGGAACAGCAAAACCAATCGTGCAGCATATATATGTAAACACATGTAACAACCAATAGATGTGCTCAGCAATCTTAATGTCTCATAAACACTGCACTCGTTGAAAAAAATAGCTTCAAGTGAATTTTATTAAACATATATGAAAAAGCGGCAAGTAATTTGACGTTTCGGCCTTAACTCGGCCTTGATCACACAGTCGCTGTAAAAAATAGAAAGTGAACATTGTAACCAGTGACAAAAGGAAATATATACATGTATACAGATATACACAAATATATACAAATATGGGATTATATGAAGCCCATGTCATAGTACATGAATGATTGAATAGTAGGCATAGAGTTCAATCTTGGTCCACAAGACATAGACAGAGACTTAGTTAAGGAGATCATGACAAGTAACAAAAACAGAATAATACATTGAGATATCAGAACTCGGTAAAAAGTACATATTTTGGACACATACCCTTATTGTGGTTGTCTAAGGGAGTTAGTTCTGGACATCCTAATACAGGACTAGTCCGGGATAGAGGAATTTGGTCCTTATTATAGATACTAAAATAGATAGAGTAGGTCATAAATATTCAGTATTATATGTTCTATATAAATGGTCCACGTGTATAGGACATTAATTAAAGTCATATTTAAGGTAAAATAATAGAATATTGCAGTAATATTGATCAAATTGGGACCTTTAGAGAGTATAGTTGAGACACATATAGAATATGCCTGAAGAGTGATCCTGTAGGAAATGGTCTGTCATGTATAGTGTACAGTTCCTATAGCGTCTTGTGCTTGGGTGCGAGGAAAACACAGGAGACATAGGTTGAAATGAAATGACTTGTATTACTTCATACAAGCATGCTGAAAAGTTCACACAGTTTTCAGGAACAGCGACAGGAGACACAGCAGGCCAGAGTAACTTCAAGCACTACAATAAATCTCCAAAGCGGGTTCAGGATCTCTTCTCTGTACCGTAATTCCTCTGCAAACATGGATTCACCAAACAGCAGGTTTCCAGAGTCCAAAAGTGTTCCAAGGTTCCTCAGTAGGAAATAGCTGGAGTACAAGTCCAAGGCTTCCAGGAGTCAGGTCACAGACTGACTGAGGCTTGATTCAGGAGCACTGATTGTTCAGCTGAGGCTGCTTAAGAAGCAAGAGGGAAGAATCAGGGCGGGAACATGAAAACTGGAAACTCCATATTAACTGAGGGCAAGAGCTGCAGAAAGACAGAAAGCAAAATGGCCGACGAAAAACTGAGTTTTTAAGGAACATGTCAACAGAGACAAAGAACCTTACATTACTCCCCCCTTAGGGACAACCTCCGGATGACCTCAGACCAGGCTTGTCAAGGTACCTCTGATGAAACTGACGGAGCAAGCGAGGAGCATTAACGTTATTGACTGGTTCCCATGAATTGTCCTCCACTGGGTAGCCCTGCCATTTAATCAAATATTGCAACTGATTTCTGTACAACCTGGAATCTAGAATCCTTTCCACCATAAATTCTTCCTGACCATCGACCAGCACTGGGTCAGGGCAAGGAGAAGAACGTCCAGGAAACGTATTGGGTGTTGCAGCCTTTAGTAGGGATACATGAAAGACAGGGTGGATTCTCATAGTTCTGGGCAGTTGAAGACGACAAGCAACAGCACTTATAATCTTATTGATCTTATAAGGTCCAATGTACTTATGTCCCAATTTAGACGATGGAATCTTTAATTTAAGATTTCTGGTTGACAGCCAGACCAAATCTCCTACCTTGAAAGCTGGTGCAGGTTTACGAAATTTATCTGCTGCTTTCTTGTACCTTTCCTGAGCCAATTCTAGATTTTCCTTTAGAAGATCCATATTCTTTTGTAAAGACGTGATTCTTTCAGCCACTGCTGGCAAAGGCGTTTCTATGGGAAATCGAGGAAGAATATTAGGATGATAACCTAGATTGGAGTAAAAAGGAGACTGCTTAGTGGAGGCGCTCTGAGAGTTGTTATAAGAGAACTCAGCCAGTGGAAGTAGATCCACCCAATCATCCTGTAGGTGGCAGATAAAACAGCGGAGATACTGCTCCAGGGTCTGATTGGTTCGTTCTGTCTGTCCATTAGTCTGGGGATGAAAAGCAGAAGAAAGGTTTACTTTAATGTCCAATGCTGCACAGAAATTTTGCCAAAACCTTGAAGTGAATTGCACCCCTCGATCCGAAATGACCTCATCCGGTACTCCATGTAAGCGAAACACATTCTTAATCATCAAGTCTGATGTCTGTTTTGCAGTGGGTAAGCCGACACAAGGGATAAAATGAGCTGCCTTTGTTAGACGGTCAACCACCACTAGAATGGTGTTCTTCCCTTGAGAGGTTGGTAACTCCACAATGAAGTCCATAGAAATGGATCCCCAAGGGCGGGACGGGGTGGGAAGAGGTTGCAACAGACCAGTTGGTGAGGAGCGAGGTGTTTTGCATCTTGCACAGACTTCACATGAAGTGACATAGTTTAAGACATCTTTCCTGTAAGTGGGCCACCAAAAGAAACGAGAAAGAAATTCTTGTGTCTTTAGAATTCCCCTATGCCCGGCTATCTTGGAATCGTGGATGAGTTGCAATACTCTCAATCTGACTGTTTCAGGTATATACAGACGTTGTCCCTGAATCCACACACCATTCTTAAAGACAAGACTTACGTCCCTTGGGGGTTGAGCCAACAAAGAATCCGCATGGTATGCTTCCTTGATGTCCTTAAGTAGGTCTTGATTATGAATCACTCCCAGGAATCTAGAGTCAGGAAGAATAGTCTTAGGAGGAGTAAGTGGACGTGTCTCTGCTGAATGAATCCTAGAGAGTGCATCAGCCTTTCCATTGCGTGATCCTGGTCTATAAGAAATGACAAAATTAAATTGGTTTAGGAAAAGATTCCAGCGAGTCTGGCGAGGAGTCAGGCACTTAGCCGACCTGATAAATTCAAGGTTACGATGGTCTGTCAGGACGACTATTTGCTGTGCAGCTCCCTGAAGAAGGTGTCTCCATTCTTTGAAGGCGGCAATAATGGCCAACAACTCTCTATTGCCCACATCGTAGTTCCTCTCAGCCGAAGACAACTGCTGGGAAAAGAAGGCACAGGGATGCAAGACATTCTTCTCACCTGTTCTCTG
Source organism: Oophaga sylvatica (assembly GCA_033576555.1). Classification (NCBI taxonomy): domain Eukaryota; kingdom Metazoa; phylum Chordata; class Amphibia; order Anura; family Dendrobatidae; genus Oophaga; species Oophaga sylvatica. Next base: position 685,436,849 of record JARQOD010000001.1, read on the forward strand.
AGAGAGTATAGCTCCAACGGCACAGTCTGAAGCATCCACCTCTATTATGAAGGCAAGTTCGGGGTTGGGATGTACTAAGATAGGTGCAGTGGTAAATTTATCTTTTAGACGGGAAAATGCTTCCTGGGCTTGGGGAGTCCAGGAGAACCTAGACTCTTTCCGGGTAAGTTGGGTGATAGGTGACACTACCTCAGAGAAATTCCTAATGAAACGTCTATAGAAGTTGGCAAACCCGATGAAGCGCTGCACCTCCTTCACATTTCTAGGACTTGGCCAATCCTTGATGGCTTGGGTCTTGCTTCCATCCATACTAATTCCTTGTGTAGACAGTACATACCCCAGAAATTGAATTTCGGTCCTATGGAATTCACACTTTTCAAGTTTGATGTAAAGATGATTTTGTCTTAGACGTTCCAAGACCATTCTCACATGTCCATGATGTTCCTCTGTGGAGTTAGAAAAAATTAGAATATCATCCAAATAATTCACCACGAATGTATCTAGGAGATCCCTGAAGATGTCATTCACCAAGTGTTGGAAAGTGGCTGGGGCGGTACTCAGACCAAAAGGCATAACTAGATACTCAAAGTGTCCATAGCGTGACCTGAATGCAGTCTTCCATTCATCCCCAGGTCTAATACGGACTAAGTTATAGGCCCCACGGAGATCTAGTTTAGAGAAAATTTTGGCATGTCGCACTCTCTCCAATAACTCAGGGATTAAAGGCAATGGATAACGGTTTCTAATAGTAACCTTATTGAGTTCCCTATAGTCTACGCAGGGTCTCAGAGATCCATCTTTCTTCTTTACAAAGAAGATGGGTGCACCTGCAGGAGATGAAGAGGGGCGTATGAAGCCCTTGGCTAGATTTTCGTCTATGTAATCCTTTAAAGCCTTTAGCTCGGGCCCCGCCAGGGGGTAGATCTTACCAAAAGGTATCTCTGCTCCAGGCAATAATTCAATTGGACAATCATATGGACGGTGAGGGGGAAGCTGGTCAGCGTTCTTCTTGTCACATAAATCCACATAGTCCTGGTATACAGCTGGTAGTTCAGGGACTGACATGGTTCCTTTAGGAACAGAGCAAGCTGAAACTTTTGGACTCATCTGTTTCTCTGGAAAGTGTAATTCCTTGGTCTCCCAGTTAATGGTAGGATTCTGAGCCTGCAGCCATGGTAGCCCTAGAATAATGGGAAAGTGGGGAGAAGAGATAAGCATAAAGGACAGTTTCTCTTGATGATCTTTACCCATAAGAACCCTCAAAGGCTCTGTTTCCTGATCCACTGGTCCAGAGGTCAGCAGGGAGCCATCCACAGTTTCCATCTGTACTGGAGTAGCCTTCTTCACTGAACGTATCCCCTGTTTCAGAGCAAAGGAGACATCCATAAAATTTCCACTTGCCCCTGAGTCGATCATAGCAGAGCTAGACACCCAAGCTGAGTCAACCCAGAGTTTGATGGAAAGAAAGCAATGAGAATTGTTTTTCTTACAACTCAGCTGGGACACCGCTGAGGAAACTTGAAAAATTGCAGCGTTTACACAGTCAACGTCCTCAGAAGTAACGGAGTTTAAGTCCGAGAAATCAAGATCTGTTGCTGCAGATCTCTCTGGAGCCTGAGGCTCGGACCTAACAGATCCCCTCTTGCAACACTCACAGTGAATGAGTGCTGCAGTAGTCTTACGAGAACGGCTGGGGCAGTTTATAATGAAGTGCCCTGACTTACCACAATAGAAACATAGATTCTCCTTAAAACGATGTTCCTTGCGTGCATCACTAACCCGTCGTTGTAAAGAGTCTACCTGCATGGGTTCAGGGTCAGGTTCCCGTGTGATCCTACTCAAAGGTTCCTTAGCTGGAGAGGAAGGTAGGAAAAGGTTAGTGCGATTGCTTTCGAACCATCTCTCTTGCCTGCGTTCAGTCAGACGAGTATCAATACGGATGCAGTAGTTAATAAAGTCACCTAACGCAGTGGGAGGGTCGGCACGAGCAAGTTCATCCTTAATCAGTGGAGATAACCCTTTTCGAAAAATAGATTTTTTGGCGGAACTGTCCCAGGTGGTATCAAGGGCCCATCTCCTGAAATCCAAGGCATATTCAGCTACCGAGTGCTTACCTTGGCGCAAAGCTAACATGGCTGCTTCAGCTGTTGCACCTCGATTGGGGTCATCAAACACCTGCCCCATGGCTGAAATGAAAGCATCAAGATGATCCAAACATTCATCCTCAGTCTCAATCAGAGGGTTTGCCCACATCAAAGCCTTGTTGGTAAGCAACATAATTATAGTAAGTACTTTAGATCGTTCAGTGGGAAATTGTGAAGCATGTGCAGAAAAAAAAGATTGCATTGATTAATAAATCCCCTGAATTTCTCACGTTCACCGCCATAACGAAAAGGGGGCAACTTAGGAATCCCAGAACTCGGGGCTACGGCAGGAGCCTGGACTCGCTCCTCTAGAACCTCAATCCTGGCTCGCATATCCTGGGCAGTCTGTCCAAACACTTGCAAATTGTGATTAGTGAGGTCCTGTAGGTTTGTAAAACGGGTTTTTATAGTCTGCAAATCTGCAAGGATGTTATCAGTCACTCCGCAAAGTTCCTTTATGCGGGCCTCCATTTTCCAGATCTTTTAAGACAGGAGTACTGGAAGGAGAGGAGAAGAAAAAAAAAACAATAGTGTTTACCTGTGGTAACACTGCAGAGAGAAAAAAAAATTAAGGGAACTGCTCACCTGGAATGGTTGTGAGAAGTCACAACCACTATCATCACAGAAAGTTCAACCGGAAATCTGATATCCACAGTTACAGCAGACACAAAAGAGGAAAGAAAAAAAAAAAACAATAGTGTTTACCTGTGGTAACACTGCAGAAAAAAAAAAAAAACTTAAGGGAATTGCTCACCTGGAATGGTTGTGAGAAGTCACAACCACTGTCATCACAGAAAGTACAACCGGACATCTGATATCCACAGTTACAGCAGACACAGCCTTTCCAGACCCAGCAGACACTAACGTTTGGCTTCAGAATCTTGTAATGTAAGGAGTACAGTTCATATAGTGTCTTGTGCTTGGGTGCGATGAAAACACAGGAGTCACAGGTTTGATATAGAAGGTCTTGTATTACTTCATACAAGTGGCAATAATAGTCACACAGTTTGCAGATACAAAAGCAGGAGACACAGCAGGCCAGAGTAACTTAAGCTCAGCAATCACTCTCACAACAGGTTCAGGATCTCTTCTCTGTTACCATAAGTCCATGCAAACGTGGATTTATCAAATAGCAAGGTTCCAAAGTCCACGAGTGTTCCAAAGTTCCACAATAGGAAATAACTGGAGTACAAGGTCCAAGGCTTCCAGGAGTCAGGTCACAGGTTCACTACAGGCTTGATTCTGAAGCACTGATTGCTCAGCTGTGGCTGCTTAAGAAGCAAGAGGGAGAGAATCAGGGCGGGAACATGCAAGCTGGAAACTCCATATTGACTGAGGGCAAGACAGCTGCAGCAAGACAGAAAGTAAAATGGCTGACGGAAAAACTGAGTTTCAGGAACATGTACACAGAACCTTACAACGGGTTTTTAAAGTCTGTACATCTGAAAGGATTGTATCAGTCACTCCGCAAAGTTCCTTTATGCGGGCCTCCATCTTCCAGATCTTTTAAGGCAGAAGTGCTGGAAGAGGAAAGGAGAAAAAAAAAAAACAATAGTGTTTACCTGTGGTAACACTCCAGAGTAAAATTTTAAGGGAATGCGCTCACCTGGAATGGTTGTGAGAAGTCACAACCACTGTCATCACATAAGGTATTAAACGGACATCTGATATCCACAGTCACAGCAGACACGGCTTTCCCAGACCCAGCAGACACTAAACATTGGCTCCTGAATCTTGTCATGTATAGTGTACAGTTGCTATAGCGTCTTGTGCTTGGGTGCGAGGAAAACACAGGAGACATAGGTTGAAATGAAATGACTTGTATTACTTCATACAAGCATGCTGAAAAGTTCACACAGTTTGCAGGAACAGCGACAGGAGACACAGCAGGCCAGAGTAACTTCAAGCACTACAATAAATCTCCAAAGCAGGTTCAGGATCTCTTCTCTGTACCGTAATTCCTCTGCAAACATGGATTCACCAAACAGCAGGTTTCCAGAGTCCAAAAGTGTTCCAAGGTTCCTCAGTAGGAAATAGCTGGAGTACAAGTCTAAGGCTTCCAGGAGTCAGGTCACAGACTGACTGAGGCTTGATTCAGGAGCACTGATTGTTCAGCTGAGGCTGCTTAAGAAGCAAGAGGGAAGAATCAGGGCGGGAACATGAAAACTGGAAACTCCATATTAACCCCTTACTGCCATCGGACGTACTATCCCGTCCATGGTACCTGGGCCCGTATGACCGGGGACGGGATAGTACGTCATAGGCGATCAGCTGCGCTCCTGAGGGGAGCGCAGCTAATCGCCGCCGGGTGTCAGCTGATTATCACAGCTGACACCCATGACTGTGTGTCAGGAGCGGTCACGGACCGCTCCCGGCACATTAACCCCTTGCACACCGCGATCAAACATGATCGCGGTGTACTGGGGGCACAGGGGAGGATCGCACAGGGTGGGGGCTCCCTGCGCGCCCCCCTGAGACCCTCAGAGCAGCGCGATGTGATCGCGCTGTTCTGAGGGCTTCCTCCCTCCCAGGACCCGGATCCAAGATGGCGCCGGGGTCCTGGAGGGAGGCGGCTACCTCAGTGCCTGCCGAGAGCAGGCACTGAGAAGCCTGCATCTATGCCTGTGCGATCGCTGGTGTGACAGAGTGCTGTGCACACTGTCACACCAGCGATCTGATAAAATACTGTGATGTCCCACCCTGGGACAAAGTAAAAAAGTTAAAAAAGTAAAAATAAACATGTGTAAAAAAAAAATCCAAACTAAATAAAAAAAAAAAAAAATATTCCCCAATAAATTCACTTCTTCCTGTAAATAAAAAAAAAAAAAACAATAAAAGTACACATATTTGGTATCGCCGCGTCCGTAACGACCCCCCCTATAAAATTGTCCCACTAGTTAACCCCTTTAGTGAACCCCTTAAAAAAAAAAAAAAAAAAAAAACCGAAGCAAAAAATCAATGCTTTATCATCATACCGCCGAACAAAAAGTGGAATAACACGCGATCAAAAAGACCGATATAAAAAAACATGGTACCGCTGAAAACGTCATCTTGTCCCGCAAAAAAAGAGCCGTCATAAAGCATCATCAGCGAAAAAATAAAAAAGTTATAGCTCGCAGAATAAAGCGATGCAAAAATAATTATTTTTTATATAAAATTGTTTTTATTCTATAAAAGCGCCAAAACATGAAAAAATTATATAAATGAGGTATCGCCATAATCGTACTGACCCGAAGAATAAAACTGCTTTATCAATTTTACCACACGCGGAACGGTATAAACGCCTCCCCCAAAAGAAATTCATGAATTGCTGATTTTTGTTCATTCTAACCTCCCAAAAATCAAAATAAAAAGCGATCAAAAAAGTCACGTGCTCAAAAATGGTACCAATAAAAACGTCAACTCATCCCGCAAAAAATAAGACCTCACATGACTCTGTGGGCCAAAATATGCAAAAATTATAGCTCTCAAAATGTGATGATGCAAAAACTATTTTTGCAATAAAAAGCGTCTTTTAGCGTGACAGCTGCCAATCATAAAAACCCGCTATAAATAGTAAATCAAACCCCCTTTATCACCCCTTAGTAAGGGAAAAATAATAAAATTAAAAAAAAGTATTTATTTCCATTTTCCCATTAGGGTTAGGGTTAGGGTTGCGGCTAAAGTTAGGGTTAGGGTTGGCGCTAAATTTAGGATTAGGGTTAGGGTTGGGATTAGGGGTGTGTTAGGGTTAGGTTTGTGGTTAGGGTTGGGACTAGGGTTAGGGGTGTGTTGGGGTTAGGGTTGGAGTTAGAATTGGGGGTTTCAGCTGTTTAGGCACATCAGGGGCTCTCCAAATGTGACATGGCGTCTGATCTCAATTCCAGCCAATTCTGCGTTGAAAAAGTCAAACGGTGCTCCTTCACTTCTCAGCTCTGCCATGCGTCCAAACAGTAGTTTATCCCCACATATGGGGTATCAGCGTACTCTGGACCCCAAGAGTTATTGTGCAATTTGTCCTATTTCTTCTGCTACCCTTGGGAAAATAAAAAACTGGGGGCGAAAATATCATTTTTGTACAAAAAAAAATATTTTTTTGCTTTTACGGCTGTACATTATAAACTTCTGTGAAGCACTTGGGGCTTCATAGCGCTCACCACACATCTAGATAAGTTCCTTGTGGGGTCTATTTTCCAAAATGGGGTCACTTGTTGGGGATTTCCACTGTTTAGGCGCATCAGGGGCTCTCCAAATGCGACATGACGCCCCCAGACCATTCCATCAAAGTCTGCAATCCAAAACGTCACTACTTCCCTTCCGAGCCCCAACGTGTACCCATACAGTAGTTTTCTTCCACATATTGGATATCAGCGTACTCAGGACAAATTGGACAACAACTTTTGGGTCCAATTTCTCCTGTTACCCTTGTAAAATAAAATATTGGGGCAAAAAAAATCATTTTTGCAAAAAAAAAAAGGATTTTTTATTTTTACGGCTGTGCGTTATAAACTTCTGTGAAGCACTTCGGGGTTCAAAGTGCTCACCACACATCTAGACAAGTTCCTTGTGGGGTCTATTTTCCAAAATGGGGTCACTTGTGGGGGGTTTACACTGTTTAGGCGCATCAGGGGCTCTCCAAATGCAACATGACGCCCCCAGACCATTCCATCAAAGTCTGCAATCCAAAACGTCACTACTTCCCTTCCGAGCCCTGACGTGCGCCATACAGTAGTTTTCTCCCACATATTGGGTATCAGCGTACTCAGGACAAATTGGACAACAACTTTTGGGTTCCAATTTCTTCTGTTACCCTTGTGAAAATAAAATATTGGGGCGAAAAAATCATTTTTGTAAAAAAAAAAAAGATTTTTTTTTTTACGGCTGTACGTTATAAACTTTAGTGAAACACTGGGGGTTAAAAGTTCTCACCACACATCTAGATAAGTTCCTTGAGGGTCTAGTTTCCAAAATGGCGTCATTTATGGCGGTTTCCACTGTTTAGGCAGATCAGGAGCTCTCCAAACACGACATGGCGTCCAGCCAATTCTGCGTTGAAAAAGTCAACGGCGCTCCTTCCCTTCCAAACTCTGCCATGCACCCAAACAGTGGTTTATCCCCACATATGGGGTATCAGCGCACTCAGGACAAATTGCACAATAAATTTTGGAGTCTTGTTACCCTTGGAAAATAAAAATTGGGGTGAAAAGATCATTTTTGTAGAAAAAATATGATTTTTTAAATTTTACGGCTCTACGTTATAAACTTGTGTGAAGCACTTGGGGGTTCAAATTGCTCACCAAGATCTAGAAAAGTTCCTTAGGGGTCTAGTTTCCAAAATGGGGTCATTTGTGGGGGGTTTCCACTGTTTAGGCACATCAGGAGCTCTCCAAATGCAACATGGCATCCATCTCAATTCCAGCCATTTGGTTGGAAAAAGTCAAATGGTGCTCCTTCCATTCCGAGCTCTGCCGTGCGCCCAAACAGTGGTTCCCCCCACATATGGGTCCAATTTCATCTCTGTTACCCTTGAGAAATAAAAAATTAGTGACTAAAATATAATTTTTGGGGAAAAAAATAGGATTTTTTATTTTCATGCCCGGCATTATAAACTTGTGTGAAGCACTTGGGGGTTCAAAGTGCTCACCAAAGATCTAGATAAGTTCCTTAGGGGGTATAGTTTCCAAAATGGGGTCACTTGTGGGGGGTTTCCACTGTTTAGGCTCATCTGGGGCACTGCAAACGGAACATGACCCCCATCAACGTCTGCATTCCAAAACGTTACTACTTCCTTCCAAGCCCTGCCGTGCACCCAAACAGTTTCCCCCCCCACATATGGGGTATCAGCGTACTCAGGACAAATTGGACAACAACTTTTGGGTCCAATTTCCTTGGGAAAATTCAAAAAATTTGGGACTAAAAAATCATTTTTGTGGAAAATTGTTTTTTTTTTTTTCACACCCAGGCATTATAAGCTTTTGTGAAACACTTGGGAGTTCAAAGTGCTCACAACAGATCTAGATAAGTACCTTAGGGGGTCTAGTTTCCAAAATGGTGTCACTTGTGGGGGTTTCCACTGTTTAGGCGCATCAGGGGCTCTCCAAACACGACATGGCGTCCAATCTCAATTCCAGCCAATTTTAGTTTGAAAAAGTCAAACGGCGCTCCTTCCCTTACGAGCTCTGCCGTGTGCCCAAACAGTGGTTTTCCCCCACATATTGGGTATTGGCGTACTCAGGAGAAATTGCATAACAACCTTATCTGTCCATTTTCTCCTTTTACCCTTGTGAAAATAAAAAAAAAGTTTGTAAAAGATCATTTTTGTGGCTAAAAAGTTAAATATTCATTTTTTCCTTCCACGTTGCTTTAGTTCCTGTGAAGCACCTGAAGGGTTAATAATCTTATTGAATGTGGTTTTGAGTACCTTGAGGGGTGCAGTTTTTAGAATGGTGTCACTTTTGGGTATTTTCTGCCATATAGACCCCTCAAGGTGACTTCAAATGAGAGGTGGTCCCTAAAAAAAATGGCTTTGTAAATTTTGTTGTAAAAATGAGAAATCGCTGGTCAACTTTTAACCCTTATAACTTCCTAACAAAAAAAATTTTGGTTCCAAAATTGTGCTGATGTAAAGTAGACATGTGGGAAATGTTATTTCTTAACTATTTTATGTGACATATTTTTCTGTTTTAAGGGAATAAAAATTCAAAGTTTGAAAATTGCAAAATTTTAAAAATTTTCGCCATATTTTGTTTTTTTCAAAAATAAACGCAAGTTATATCGAAGAAATTTTACTTCTAACGTGAAGTACAATATGTCACGAGAAAACAATCTCAGAATCGCGAAGATCCGTTGAAGCGTTCCAGAGTTATAACCTCATAAAGAGACAGTGGTCAGAATTGTAAAAATTGGCCCGGTCATTAACGTGCAAACCACCCTTGGGGGTGAAGGGGTTAACTGAGGTCAAGAGCTGCAGAAAGACAGAAAGCAAAATGGCCGACGAAAAACTGAGTTTCAAGGAACATGTCAACAGAGACAAAGAACCTTACATGGTCAGGATCATGTATATGTGGTCTGGATCTTAGTACCAAGCTGCTTGTGATAGGGTAGAAATTATACAATTATATTGTGTCTATATGGATATAGATATATATACTGTGGCTAAAGATATTTACCAATTATATAGTGGTAGAAGACCAACTGGAGTTATTGATAGCATATGTGGTATGCAAATGCGGTTATGCTGTGAATACAGAAACAGATAATGGTAAAGGATGCGGAGGTGCTGATAAATATATTTGTCTTAAAAGGCAGGAGCTCACATAAACATATATGTGGCTAATGATATTTACCAATTGGATACTAGTAGAAGGCCAGCTGGGGTGCTTGTTAGCATATGCAGAAGCTGTTAGACTGTGAATACAGGAATGGGTGATAGTCAAAAATGTGCAGGTGCTGACAATTGTACTTATCTTTAAGAGACAGGAGCTCACATCCGTTGGTGGTGATAGGGAATTAGGTCCAGAGTATTGGTAGCTCAGTGTGAACGCTGGCACATCTGTGCCTAAGCTGGTGGGAGCTGTAATGAGCTCACAGTGGCGCTATATAAAGCGCTGGCTGATCACATGGCCGGACGTGACGTCACACGCCGGCGCATGCACAGTAGGAATCTGTGTCAACGAAAAGCACCTACAAGATAGCGTTTGTATGATAATGGAAGCAGGATGTGATGTCAGCAATCTTGGCGCCCAAAAGGAATGTTTATATTCATCTCCCAATGAAATCACTCATCACAAAATGGTATACTAATCGGCGTGCCTCACTCACCACAATAGGTCAATTAAACAATGTGATATAGGGTTAGCCCAGAATATGAACGTCACTGCCATAAAGTGAACAAAAGGACGCTAACAGGCCAACCCCCCGCATATGACGTTTCAAGAGGCCGGTCATGTGACTGTCACGTGGTCACGCCCCCGCAATGACGTGCCAGAGCGTCAGAGAAGCAGAATAGGACGTCCATGGGAATCAACAGACCAGTTGCTAAGCAACATTCTAAATAGGTGAGTTATGGGTGCACATGAAAGACAGTGCGTCGCTGCGACGCTACTATTGCAGGAGATGCCATATCCCTGGCATTAAATCCGCTTTCAGCGCTAACTCCACACTAATCCCAATTAGATATAAATCACTGTGGGGAGACTTATCACCGAATAGTATATTAATACATATTATCAAATTCTTTTGGGTGAATAAGAACCAAGATAGAAATAAACAAAATATAATAACAATAATAACCACCATGGCTAACCCGTGATAAAATATACACAATAGTCTAATCCCTTAAATAATAATAGCAAAAAAATATATATAGACAACAAACAAAGGGCAAAGGGGAAAGAGAGCCCAGAAATTTCGGGACATCCTGTCCCCTTTGTCCTGTGTTCATCGGATACATCATCATCTAAAAGAAAGAAAAAAAGAAAAAATAAGAAAAATATAAAACATAATACCTAACTACACAGATAAAGTACAATAACAAATCATATAAGGCAAAAAAAGACAAATCAGGGAACACATATCTATAGATTATAGTCTATATTAAGACCTCTTGGTTGCAAAGTACACAACGTAGAAATCCATTTTAACTCTTTCTGCTTAAGAAGTCTAGATCTATCACCACCCCGTCTCTGTAACGGGACACTGTCAATCACACGAAATCTGAGCTGACTGACAAGGTGGTTATACTCACAGAAATGCTTAGGTACCGGTAATTCTACTGCCTTAGTTCTAATGGTACTCTTATGTTTCCCAATGCGCGCCCTGACCTCTTGTGTCGTTTCTCCAATGTAGGCTAAGCCACATGGACACAGAATCATATATATGACGTAACTAGACATACAGGTGTATCTCTCTTTAAGCTATATTTTTTTTCCGGTATGGGGATGATGGAAAAAATCCACTTTGATCATGTTGTTACAAGAAGCACAACCTAGGCATGGGAAATTACCCATCCTAGGTGTAGACAATGTTGTCTGAATAGAAAGTTTACTAGCTCCAACGTCTGATTTAACCCCTTCATGACCCAGCCTATTTTGACCTTAAAGACCTTGCAATTTTTTGCAATTCTGACCAGTGTCCCTTTATGAGGTAATAACTCAGGAACGCTTCAACGGATCCTAGCGATTCTGAGATTGTTTTTTCGTGACATATTGGGCTTCATGTTAGTGGTAAATTTAGGTCGATAATTCTTGCGTTTATTTGTGAAAAAAATGGAACTTTGGCCAAAATTTTGAAAATTTCGCAATTTTCAAATTTTGAATTTTTATTCTGTTTGAAACCAGAGAGTTATGTGACACAAAATAGTTAATAAATAACATTTCCCACATGTCTACTTTACATCAGCACAATTTTGGGAACAACATTTTTTTTTGTTAGGAAGTTATAAGGGTTAAAAGTTGACCAGCAATTTCTCATTTTTACAGCAAAATTTACAAAACCATTTTTTTTAGGGACCACCTCACATTTGAAGTCACTTTGAGGGGTCTATATGGCAGAAAATACCCAAAAGTGACACCATTATAAAAACTGCACCCCTCAAGCTACTCAAAACTACATTCAAGAAGAGTATTAACCCTTCAGGTGCTTCACAAGAACTAAAGCAACGTGGAAGGAAAAAATGGACATTTTAATTTTTCCAACAAAATTTTTCTTTTAGCATCAATTTTTTCATTTTTGCATGGGCATCAGGATAAAATGGACCCTAAAATTTGTTGGGCAATTTCTCCTGAGTATACAGATACCTCATATGTGGTCATAAACCACTGTTTGGGCGCACGGCAGGGCTCAGAAGGGAAGGAGCGCCATTTGACTTTTTGAATAGAAAATATGCTGGAATATTTAGCGGTTGCCATGTCGCATTTGGAGAGTCCCTGTGTGCCTAAACATTGGAGCTCCCCCACAAGTGACCCCATTTTGGAAACTAGATGCCGTAAGGAACTTATCTAGATGCAGAGTGAGCACTTTGAACCCCCAGGTGCTTCACAAATTGATCCGTAAAAAAAAGAAAGTACTTTTTTTTTCACAAAAATTTTCTTTTAGCCTCAGTTTTTTCATTTTCACATGGGCAACAGGATAAAATGGATCCTAAAATTTGTTGGGCAATTTCTCCTGAGTACACCGATACCTCATATGTGGTCACAAACCACTGTTTGGGCACACGGCAGGGCTCAGAAAGGAAGGAGCGCCATTTGACTTTTTGAATGGAAAATATGCTGGAATATTTAGCGGTTGCCATGTCGCATTTGGAGAGTCCCTGTGTGCCTAAACATTGGAGCTCCCCCACAAGTGACCCCATTTTGGAAACTAGACCCCCAAAGGAACTTATCTAGATGCAGAGTGAGCACTTCAAACCCCCAGGTGCTTCATAAATTGATCCGTAAAAAAAAGAAAGTACTTTTTTTTTCACAAAAATTTTCTTTTAGCCTCAGTTTTTTCATTTTCACATGGGCAACAGTATAAATTGGATCCTAAAATTTGTTGGGCAATTTCTCCTGAGTACACCGATACCTCATATGTGGTCATAAACCACTGTTTGGGCGCATGGCAGGGCTCAGAAGGGAAGGAGCGCCATTTGACTTTTTGAATGGAAAATTAGCTCCAGTCGTTAGCGGACACCATGTCATGTTTGGAGAGCCCCTGTATGCCTAAACTTTGGAGCTCCCCCACAAATGACCCCATTTTGGAAACTAGACCCCCTAAGAAACTTATGCAGATGCACAGTGAGCACTTTGAACCCCCAGGTGCTTCACAAAACTTTATAACGCAGAGCCGTGAAAATAAAAAATAATTTTTTTTTCTCAAAAAATTATTATTTAGCCCATATTTTTTATTTTCACAATGGTTACAGGAGAAATTGGACCCCAAAAGTTGTTGTCTAATTTGTCCTAAGTACGCTAGTACCTCACATGTGGGGAGAGAACCACTGTTTGGGCACACGTCAGGGCTTGGAAGGGATGTAGTGACGCTTTGAAATGCCGATTTGATGGAATGGTCTGCGGGCGGGCAGAGCCCCTGATGTGCCTAAACAGTAGAAACCCCCCACAAGTGACCACATTTTGTAAACTAGACCCCTCAAGGAACTTAACTAGATGTGTGGTGAGCACCTTGAACCCCCACGTGCTTCACAGAAGTTTGTAATGCAGAGCCGTGAAAATAAAAAATCATTTTTTTCCTCAAAAACTGATTTTTTTAACCCGCAATTTTTTATTTTCACAAGGGTAACAGGAGAAATTGGACCACAAAAGTTGTTGTACAGTTTGTCCTGAGTACACTGGTACCCCATATTTGGGGGGGAACCACTGTTTTGGCGCATGGGAGAGCACAGAAGGGAAGGAGCGCCATTTTGGAATGCAGACTTGATGTTTGTGGGCGTCATGTTGCCTTTGCAGAGCCCCTGATGTGCCTAAACAGTAGAAACCCCCCACAAGTGACCCCATTTTGGAAACTAGACCCCCAAGGAGCTTATCTAGATGTGTAGTGAGCACTTTGAACCCCCAAGGGCTACACAGAAGTTTATAACGCCGGGCCATGAAAATAAAAAAATCATATTTTTTCCACAAACATGATCTTTTAGTCCCCAATTTTTTTATTTTCCCAAGGGTAAAAGGAGAAATTAGACCTCAAAAGTTGTTGTCCAATTTGTCCTGAGTACGCTGATATCCCATATGTGGGAGAAAACTACTGTATGGGCACACTTCGGGGCTCGGAAGGGAAGTAGTGACGTTTTGAATTGCCGACTTGATGGAATGGTCTGCGGGCGTCATGTTACGTTTGCAGAGTCCCTGATGTGCCTAAACAGTATAAACTCCCCACAAGTGACCCCATTTTGGAAACTAGACCCTACAAGGAACTTATCTAGATGTGTGGTGAGCACTTTGAACCCCCAAGTTCTTCACAGAAGTTTATAACGCAGAGCCGTGAAAATAAAAAATCATTTTTTTTCCACAAAAATAACTTTTTAGTCCCCAATTTTTTTTCCCAACAGTAACAGGAGAAATTAGACCCCCAAAGTTGTTGTGCAATTTTTCCCGAGTACGCTGATACCCCATATGTGGGGGTAAACCACTGTTTGGGCACACGTCAGGGCTTGGAATAAAGGGAGCACTGTTTGACTTTTTGAACGCAAAATTTGCAGGAATCAATGGTGGCGCCATGTCGCGTATGGAGATCCCCTGATGTACCTAAATAGTGGAAACCTCTCAATTCTAACTCCAACCCTAACCCCAACACACCCCTAACCCCAACCCTAACCCCTACACACCCCTAACCCTAATACAAACCCTAACCATAACCCTAACCCCAACACACCCCTAACCCTAATCCCAACTCTAACCATAAACCTAACCACAAGCCTAACCTAATCCCAACCCTAACCCCAAAACACCCCTAACGCTTATCCCAACCCTAACCCTAATCCCAACCTTAACCTAATTCCAACCCTAACCCTAATTCCAACCCTAACCCTAGTTCTAACCCTTACCCTAGTTCTAACCCTTACCCTAGTTCTAACCCTTACCCTAGTTCTAACCCTAACCCTAGTTCTAACCCTAAGGCTGAGTTCATATTGCGTTTTACCAGCCCGTTCAACACGTAGCGTTGACGGGCTGGTAACGGTATAGCATAACGCGATCGCGTTATGCTATACCCGCTAGTGCAGAGGAATCAGCGATGATTCATCTGTGCTAGCGGTGATGGAGCCCAGACGCTGCAGCCTGCGTCCAAGGCTCCGTCACTGAATGACGACACGTCGCGAACGCATGCCGCTTCATGGCATGCGTTGCGATGCGCACACAAATGGGGTGAATGGCAGCGTTAACGGACTGCGTTACACCGCGTTATACCGCGGTGAAACGCAGTCCATCTAACGGACTGCCATAATGCAATATGAACCCAGCCTGACCCTAAGGCCCCGTGCACACGTTGCGGATTCACTTGCGGATTTTTCTAAAATCCGCAGGTAAAACGACCTGCCTTTTACCTGCGTATTTAGCGCGGATTTGCTGCGGTTTTTCTCTGCGGTTTTACACCTATAATGGAATAGGTGTAAAATCGCTGCGGAATCCGCACAAAGAATTGACATGCTGCGGATTTAAAACCGCAGCAAATCCGCGCTGAAAAATCTGCAGCATGTGCACAGCGTTTTTTTTTACCATTTATTTGCATTGTACTGTACATGGTTTCTGGATCTGCTGTGGATCCGCAGCGCCAAATCCGCTGCGGATCCGCAGCAAAATCCGCTGCTGATCCGCAGCAAAATCCGCTGCGGATCAGCAGCGAAATCCGCTGCGGATCAGCAGCGAAATCAGCTGCGGATCAGCAGCGAAATCAGCTGCGGATTAACAGCGAAATCCGCTGCGGATCAGCAGCGAAATCAGCTGCGGATCAGCAGCGAAATCAGCTGCGGATCAGCAGCGAAATCCGCTGCTGATCCGCAGCAGATTTCGCTGCTGATCCGCAACTGATTTCGCTGCTGATTGCGCTGCTGATCCGCAGCGAAATCAGCAGCGGATCAGCAGCGAAATCAGCTGAGGATCAGCAGCGAAATCAGCTGCGGATCAGCAGCGAAATCAGCTGCGGATCAGCAGCGAAATCCGCTGCGGATCAGCAGCGAAATCCGCTGCGGATCAGCAGCGAAATCAGCTGCGGATCAGCAGAGAAATCAGCTGCGGATCAGCAGAGAAATCAGCTGCGGATCCGCAGCAAAATCCGCAATGTGTGCACAGGGCCTAATAGGAAAAAAAAAAAATTCTTTATTATTTTTCACTACCTATGACAGGGGGGGTTCACTTACTTTTTTTAATTTTGATCACTGTGACAGTTTATCACAGTGATCAAAATAATTTTTTTGACTAGGCAGGGCGCACTGCGCATGCGCCGGCCGGCGGGCGCACTGCGCATGCGCCCGCCATTTTCCAGGATGGCGGCGCCCATGAAGAGGCCCGGGCGGACGCCGGGACCGATCCAGGGACATCGGTGGATCGGGAGAGGTGAGTAGGGTGGTCGGAAGGTTAGGGGGGGGATCGGAAGGTGGGGGCACCGGAGCAAAGGAGGAGGGGAGCTGTTAGTGACGGCGGTGACCGATCGCTGCCATCTTTCGGTGGCGGCGGCCGATCGCCGCCGTGAATCCGTTGGGGGGGTCAGGGCTCGGTGTCCAGCCATGGGAGATGCTATTGCAGCATCGGCCATGGCTGGATTGTAATATTTCACCAATTATATTGGTGAAATATTACAGATTGCTCTGATTGGCTGTTTCACTTTTAACAGCCAATCAGAGCGATCGTGGCCACGGGGGGGTTAAGCCAACCCCCCTGTGGTGAAGCACAAAGGGTCCTGTGCCGGCGGGTCGGGTGACCTTTCAGTGACCCCGGTCACCCGACCCGCAGGGACGCGATCCTTTCATGACGCCACATAGGCGTCATGGGTCGGATTGGCACTGATTTTCATGACGCCTACGTGGCGTCATGGGTTGGGAAGGGGTTAACAAGCTTATCTCTGAGATTGCGGCCACGTCTATAGGATAACAATGGGGGTGTTGAAAATTCAGAAACATTAGGAAGTCCCTGTTGTAAAAGATGCCAGTGTCTCCTCAACACATTACTAACTCTACCACTCGCGGTGGAAAAAGTAGAGACAAAGGGAATACGTTTGCCCCTTTCCCTCAATCTCCCATGACATAAGTCCTGGTATGTCAAATCTTTCGCTTTATTGGCATAAGCGGTAACATCCTCAATTGGATAACCCCTAAGCATTTCTGTGAGTATAACCACCTTGTCAGTCAGCTCAGATTTCGTGTGATTGACAGTGTCCCGTTACAGAGACGGGGTGGTGATAGATCTAGACTTCTTAAGCAGAAAGAGTTAAAATGGATTTCTACGTTGTGTACTTTGCAACCAAGAGGTCTTAATATAGACTATAATCTACAGATATGTGTTCCCTGATTTGTCTTTTTTTGCCTTATATGATTTGTTATTGTACTTTATCTGTGTAGTTAGGTATTATGTTTTATATTTTTCTTATTTTTTCTTTTTTTCTTTCTTTTAGATGATGATGTATCCGATGAACACAGGACAAAGGGGACAGGATGTCCCGAAATTTCTGGGCTCTCTTTCCCCTTTGCCCTTTGTTTGTTGTCTATATATATTTTTTTGCTATTATTATTTAAGGGATTAGACTATTGTGTATATTTTATCACGGGTTAGCCATGGTGGTAATTATTGTTATTATATGTTGTTTATTTCTATCTTGGTTCTTATTCACCCAAAAGAATTTGATAATATGTATTAATATACTATTCGGTGATAAGTCTCCCCACAGTGATTTATATCTAATTGGGATTAGTGTGGAGTTAGCGCTGAAAGCGGATTTAATGCCAGGGACATGGCATCTCCTGCAATAGTAGCGTCGCAGCGACGCACTGTCTTTCATGTGCACCCATAACTCACCTATTTAGAATGTTGCTTAGCAACTGGTCTGTTGATTCCCATGGACGTCCTATTCTGCTTCTCTGACGCTCTGGCACGTCATTGCGGGGGCGTGACCACGTGACAGTCACATGACCGGCCTCTTGAAACGTCATATGCGGGGGGTTGGCCTGTTAGCGTCCTTTTGTTCACTTTATGGCAGTGACGTTCATATTCTGGGCTAACCCTATATCACATCGTTTAATTGACCTATTGTGGTGAGTGAGGCACGCCGATTAGTATACCATTTTGTGATGAGTGATTTCATTGGGAGATGAATATAAACATTCCTTTTGGGCGCCAAGATTGCTGAGCACATCTATTGGTTGTTACATGTGTTTACATATATATGCTGCACGATTGGTTTTGCTGTTCCCTTGACTACCATAATGCTTTCTCATGATTGGTGAACATTTATATATTTATTATTTAATTAAAATACTGAAACGTGTCTAATGATATATAGTGACTGTAATTGTTTGTATTAAATTGTATATTACAAATATGTGTTTTTATGTACCTATAAAGTTCTTTATGTGGGACTGCCTATCGATAGTGATTGGTGGATCTGATATCCACTTCCTATTTAAGGCTGCCATTATGACTATATTGTATGCTTGAAAAAGACCTGTATTGGTTGAAACATTGCATCTGGCAAATAAAGAACTACTATTTCTTCACCCGGATTTGATGCTGTTCTCCTTTTTCATACAAAACCCTAACCATGGCATACAAAGCCACCCACAACCTGTGTCCTCCATACATCTGTGACCACGTCTCCTAATACTTACTTACAAGCAACCTCTGATCGTCAAGATTTTCTTCTCTACTCCCCTCTTATCTCCTCTTCCCACAATTGCATACAAGATTTCTCCCGCGCATCCCCCCTACTCCGGAACTCTCTACCACAACATATTAGAATCTCGCCTACC
The DNA here is from genome assembly GCA_033576555.1 of Oophaga sylvatica. NCBI lineage: Eukaryota > Metazoa > Chordata > Amphibia > Anura > Dendrobatidae > Oophaga > Oophaga sylvatica. The sequence goes on from JARQOD010000001.1 coordinate 685,455,419, forward strand.
ATGGAAACCTTCACACCAATCGACCAAACAACTGCACGACCAGCTCTACCCTCGCCTACTGTATCCTCACCCATCCCTTGTAGATTGTGGTCTCTCGCGGGCAGGGTCCTCTCTCCTCCTGTACCAGTCGTGACTTGTATTGTTTAAGATTAGTGTACTTGTATTTATTATATATACCCCTCACATGTAAAGCGCCATGGAGTAAATGGCACTATACTAATAAATAATAATAATAATATTCACTGGTCAATTGTTCGACCATTAAGTAGTTCTGACTCCCCTTTTCCCTTTTCTTTTTCCCCTCTTTATCTGTTTTCCTGCTTCCTTCCCCCTTTCCGCCTCCACCAACCCTATTATTTTGTTCATACCTTTATCCCAACAACTTAGACTTCTTTTTACTACCCTTCCAACCCTGTTATTTTATAGTTAAAAATTATTGTTAATACTTATGGTTGAAAATCTATTTAGTTACTGTTAAACCTAATAAAAAATAATAAAAAAGGGGAGATATAGGCACATAAAAGTCTTTTGCCATTGCGGCATATAAAGGCAGTAAAATAGCAAATTAATTTCCCTTTTAGTTAAATGCACTAAGTTCATCTTCAAGTAAGATTCACGTCTGGTACATGGTGGTGCGCATGCGCTGGGTGTCAGCACATTGGTATTTGGAACCTATGAACTTTTTGTGGTTGTCATGCTTCTCTTCCATCCCTTTGAGGCAGGGAGTGTTGCGTCACAGCACACATGACTACAGCTCAGAAATACCGTTTTAAAACATGGGTTAAATTCAGGAAGCGCATGTGTCGTTATACCTAGCAACTGATGACGTCACCGGCTCTGCAAATTCAGGGACATCAGGGTATTTAAACCTTCATGCCCCATGCCTTGACACGACCCCCGAAGAAGCTAGATGAAATATGCTCGTCGGGGCAGAAAGCAGGAGCTCCCCACATTTGGTTCATACAGCACTTTATGGCTAGCATTGTATAAATGACTCACTGATGACAAATAGTCATGGGCATGATTGGTTGTGACGTGGATATATCCTAACTTTATTTTCAAACTGTGGTACAGCCAGCGATGTTTATCTAATAGACCTAAAAGGACCATAGTTCAGGAGCTTTATACAGCAATGCATGCCAAGACGGTGAACTGTAATAATGGAAATTAATATGTTTAACTCTATATTCATGATGATATTCATTATATATCTAGCGATCTTTAAAAAGCATAAGCACTTTATATTTCTAAGCTTTATTGCCACCTAATTGCTAGCTAAGGTTATTACAATTGTCTATGAATTTTCTGAGGAGGCAAAGTTTAGAACACTAACAAATAGGAGCAAATATGTCCTTATAATATAATTGTTCTAAAAAACCTCCTAGATTCAAAGCAGGCAAATATGCACTTTTTCTTGTATTATAATCATATAATTACAGAGTTTTATACCTGTGCTCCTATATATACGTTAGAGCCTTTGCCTTTTATTCTTTTCAGTACCCATTCCTGAATTGTATTCAGTTAAATTTTATATTGAATTTTCTAAATAAAAAAATTCATGTTTTTATCATCATTTGTTGGTCACTTTTATTTTTACGCTGGTTGGAAATATTGGACATCCAGTGTAAGCTTTCATTCTAAATATATTCCAAAAAGAAGTGCAGCCCAGTAATATTGGGCAATCATGACAAAGTGGACTACCAGCATTGTAATTTATTAATCTCACATTGATACTATTAATGATTCCTGCACAACAGTGGTTACGCTGACTTCATATGAAATTCATCTCCTAATTGATGTTATAAGATATTATAATGTTTAGTGAGATTAATTTAGAAAGTTTTTTTTTATAAATAGCTAACAAAACATTAACATGCCTTATATCAATAGTTATGCATAACAATGACTGGCAGAAATGCAAAGAGGTTTTCCAGGAGGTTTAACCCCTTAGTGACAGAGCCAATTCGCAGCTTAATGACCAGGCCAATTTTTACAATTCTCACCACTGTCACTTTATGAGATTATAACTCTGGAACGCTTCAATGAATCCCGCTGATTCTGATATTGTTTTTTCATGACATATGGAACTTCATGTTAGTGGTACAAAAATGTTTATATGACTTGCGTTTATTTATGAAAAAAATGGAAATATGGCGAAAATTTTAAAAATTTAGCAATTTTCAAACTTAAAATTTTTATGCCCTTAAATCAGAGAGATATGTCACACAAATTTCTTAATAAATAACATTTCCCACATGTCTACTTTACATCAGCACAATTTTGGAAACAAAATTTTTTTGTTATGAAGCTATAAGGGTTAAAAGTTGACAAGCGATTTCTAATTTTTACAACACCATTTTTTTTTTAGGACCACATCACATTTGAAGTCACTTTGAGGGGTCTATATGATAGAAAATACCCAAAAGTGACACCATTCTAAAATCTGCACCCCTCAAGGTGCTCAAAACCACATTCAAGAAGTTTATTAACCCTTTATGTGCTTCACAGGAACTGAAGCAATGTGGAAGGAAAAAATTAACATTTAACTTTTTTTGTAAAAAATTTAGTTCAGAACCAATTTTTTTTTATTTCACAAGTGTTAAAAGAAAAAATTAACCACAAAATTTGTTGTGCAATTTCTCCTGAATACGCCGATACCCCATATGTGGGGTTAAACCTCTTTTTGGGCGCACGGCAGAGGTCGCAAGGGAAGGAGCGCAGTTTGACTTTTTCAACACAGAATTGGCTGGACGCCATGTCGCGTTTGGAGAGCCCCTGATGTGCCTAAACAGTGGAAACCCCCAACAAGTGACACCATTTTGGAAACTAAACCCCTTAAGGAACTTATGTAGAACTTATCTAGTGTGGTGAGCTCTTTGAACCTGCAAGTGCTTCACAGAAGGTTATAACATAGAGCAGTAAAAATAAAAAATCATTTTTTTCCTCAAAAATGATTTTTTTTAGCCCGCTATTTTTTTATTTTCCCAAGGGTAACAGGAGAAATTGGACCCCAAAAGTTGTGCAATTTTTCCTGAGTACACTTTTACCCCATATGTGGGGGGGGAACCACTGTTTGGGCGCATGGGAGAGCTTGGAAGGGAAGGAGCGCCATATTGTAATGCAGACTTTGATGGAATGTTCTGCTGGCGTCATGTCACGTTTGGAGAGCCCCTGATGTGCCTAAACAGTAGAAATCCCCCACAAGTGACACCATTTTGGAAACTAAACCCCCCAAGAAGCTTATCTAGATGTGTGGTGAGCACTTTGAACCCCCAAGTGCTTCACAGAAGTTTATAAACACAGAGACGTGAAAAAAAAGAAAATCATTTTTTTCCTCAAAAATTATTTTTTATTTTCCCAAGGGTAGCAGGAGAAATTTGAACCCCAAAATTGGTGTGCGATTTGTCCTGAGTACGCTGATACCCCATATGTTGGGGTAAACTACTGTTTGGGAGCAAGGCAGGGCTCGGAAGGGAGGGAGCACCATTTGACTTTTTGAGCACCATGTCGTGTTTTGGAGACCCCCTGATGTGCCTAAATAGTGGAAACCTCTCAATTCTTGCTACAACCCTAACCCCAACACACCCCTAATCCTAACCCTAGTCCCAACCCTAATTGCAACCCTAACCCTAATTGTAACCCTAATTCCAACTTTAACCCTAATTCTAACCCTAATGGAAAAATGAAAATAAATATATTTTCTTTATTTTATTATATTTCCCTAACTAAGAGGATGATAAAGGGGGGGGTTTATTTACAATTTTTTTTATTTTGATCACTGTGATAACGTTTATCACAGTGATCAAAATGTACCTGCGCTGAATGAATGAATCTGCCGGCTGGCAGATTCGGCAGGTGCACTGCTCATGTGCCCGTCGTTTTCTTTGCAGGAAGAGTCGGGAAGGAATTTTTTTCCCCAATGTGTAGCTTACTGTTTGCCACTTGGGTTTTTTTTTGCCTTCCTCTGGATCAACATGTTAGGGCAGGTTAGGATAGGATATGGGTTGAACTAGATGGACTTAAAGTCTTCCTTCAACCTTAATAACTATGTTACTATGTTACATAACTATGTAAGACGCCGGAAGCTGTGAGAGGACGTGGGGGACACCGGGAAGTACAGGGGACAGATCCGGGGACCCTATTTCTCTCCCCTCTGATGTGCGATCACATCAGAGGAGAGAGAAAGATAGCGCAGAATTGCGCTTTGTTTTTTGCGGTCGCCGTTATATGGTTAATGGTCCGGTAGCCGAGACCCCAGAGAAAATCCGACTCTGGGGGGCGCTATATACTGTGTCCACAGCGCCGTGAATTAACGGCGCTGTGGTTTAAGTACCCTTAACCACCGCCGTTAAAAGGTGTATCGGCGGTCATTAAGGGGTTAACATTGATAGTCTACCCTTTGTGACAAACTCACTGATAAAATGCTGGAGGGGAGATATGTTTCACTACGCCTAATGGTGATATGAAACCCAGAGTTTTTCCTCCAGCATACTAAGTGTTGTGAGGGTTAAGCTAAGTTGCATAATGGGCTGGCTTTTATGTGGACATCCATAGAGTGGGTGGGAGGATGTTCACCTTATCTCCACCTGCAGAGCCGTCACCGCTGTGTGCTGACAGGACCTGTGTGATCAAACAAGGCAGCACTCTGTAGCGCTAGAGCATGCTAACATGAAATATGAAAATTGAATTGCATTACTGCATGAGAAATATGAAAAATTGAGAATGCTTAGTGCGTAAATTGGCCAATTCATGTGTCCCTGGCAGCCATGATAAGGCGATTCTCGTTGCCAGGACTTAATGCCTATCCTCTCTTAGCCAATCTACATCTCTTTGGGAATCTTAATGTGAATCCTCTCTTAGACTAAAGTCTATATCCCTACGAAGGGGTAGGATCCTGTTGAAATTAAGTGCTCAGTCAGAAGGCTAATGCAAATATAAAAAAACTGACAGTCACATCCAAACATAAATGAGGTTTGAACAGGTGCTTACCTAGAGTAGCCAACTCAAATACAATCAAACAAATAAGGCAGCACTCTGTAGCGGTATAGCATGCAAACATGAAATATGAAAATTGAATTGCATTACCGCACAAGTAATATAAATAATTGAGAATGCTTAGCGCATAAATTGGCCAATTCATGTGTACCTGACAGCCTGTGTGATGTCACAGTTATTTGATCAGTCACATGAGGGAGGAGTCACATGGTCTGGGGCTTAAGTAGCTGGCCTCCAAAGGCAGCAGGGGTTGAGTGTCTGGAGAGGAACACTCCAGAGAAGTGGTTTGTGCTTTTGTTTATGCATGAACTATGGGTCCTGCTAACCCTGAGTGGGCTGATTCCCACTAATGCAAGGACTTTATGTGGTGCGATCGTTTTGTTTTGATTTGCTGTTTTGCACAGAGGGTCGTGTTTATTTTGTGCTTAACCCCTTACTATCTATTGACGTGCACAGTCCGTCATGGCCGGGTGTCAGTTCCGGCACCAGGACGGACTGTGCACGTCATGCCGACGTCATGCCGGCAGTTCAGTGCCGACAGCTGTCTATGACAGATGAGAGGCACGGCAAGCGGTGCGGGGACCTTTTCAGTCGGTCCCCGCACCTACAGCGCTGTGATTGGTCAGTCAATCTGACTGACCAAACACAGAAGCGATAGGGCAGGAGAGGCTGAAATTTCAGCCTCTCCAGCACGATCAGTGCAGGAGCCAGCTCTGCAGTGGCCGAGCTTCCTTGCACTGACACCCGGGAGCGGCGTCCGCGCTGCCCCTGGCTGTTAACCCCCTGACTGCTGCGATCGAGCGCGATCGCAGCGTTCGGGGAGAGGCAGAGGATCGGGAGCTCCCTCTGCCTTAGATCGGCGTCCCCGCAATGTAATTGCAGGGCCCGATCTCTGCCTTGATGACCCAGGGGTTGTCATGACAACCTCCGGGTCATCTAGCTACGGAAAGCCGCTGTGACCATGCTCACAACATGGTCACAGCAGCTTTCTCCATTGGTATAATGTATTGCAATGCTGGAGCATTGCAATATATTATACCTGCAACAAAAGTGAAACAGTGAAAGTCCCGTGAAGGGACTAGGTAAAAAAACATTTTTTAAAAAAAATTGTTAAAAAAAAATATTAAAAAATAATAAAAAAATTCCCCTAAAAAATACACATTTTTATGTAGAAACAAACAAACACATGTTTGGTATCGCCGAGTCCGTAAAAATCCCATCTATAAAAGCGTAACCCTAGTTAACCCCTTCAGTGAAAGCCATAAAAAAAACACGAAAAAGTAGTAAATTATACCGCTTGGAAAAAGTGCAATAACACGCGATCAAAAAGACGGATATAAATAAACATGGTACCACTGAAAACGTCAACTTGCCCCGCAAAAAACAAGCTGCCAAACAGCATCATCAGCGAAAAAATAAAAAAGTTATAGCTTGCAGAATAAAGTGATGCAAAAATAATTATTTTTTCTATAAAAGATTTTATTGTGTAAAAAACGCCAAAACATAAAAAAATATATAAATGAGGTATCGTAATCGTAGTGACCCGAAGAATAAAGCTGCTTTATCAATTTTACCACACGCGGAACAGAGGAAAAAAAACAAAACAATTCCTGAATTGCTGGTTTTTGTTCATTCTGCCTCCACAAAAATCGGAATAGGAAGCGATCAAAAAACGTTATGTGCCCGAATATGGTACCAATAAAAACGTCAGCTCGTCCCGCAAAAAACAAGCCCACACATGACTCTGTCGGCCGAAATATGGAAAAATTATAGCTCTAAAATACCGCGATGCAAAAATTTCTTACAAAAAATTCTTCCAAAAAAAAGCGTCTTTTAGTGTGTGACAGAAGCTAAACATGAAAAAAGGATGTAAATCTGGTATCGCTGTAATCGCACCGATCCGAAGAATAAAGTCGCCTAATCACTAATACCGCACGAGGAACGGCGTAAAAAATAAAACCAATTCTTCACCTTTTGTGGATTTGTTCATTCTGCCTCCCAAAGATCACAATAAGGCGATATGGGGTATCAGCGTACTCAGCACAAATTGCACATCAACTTTTGGGGTCCAATTTCTCCTGTTACCCTTACGTCTAGATAAGTTCCTTGGGGGGTCTAGTTTCCAAATGGGGTCACTTGTGGGGGTTTTCCACTGTTTAGGCACATCAGGGGCTCTCCAAACGCGACATGACGCCAGCAGAACATTCCATCAAAGTCTGCATTCGAAAACGGCGCTCCTTCCCTTCCGAGCTCAGCCATGCCCCCAAATAGTGGTTTACCCCCACATATGGGGTATTAGCGTACTCAGGACAAATTGCACAATAACTTTTGGGGTCCTGTTACCCTTTGGAAAGTAAAAATTGGGGGTGAAAAGATCATTTTTGTGGAAAAGATATGATTTTTTAATTTTACGGCTCTACATTATAACCTTCTGTGAAGCCCTTGGGGGTTCAAAGTGCTCACCACACATCTAGATAAGTTCCTTGGAGGGTCTAGTTTCCAAAATGGGGTCACTTGTGGGGGGTTTCTACTCCTTCCCTTCCGAGCTCTGCCATGCACCCAAATAGTGGTTTACCCCCACATATGGGGTATCAGCATACTCAGGACAAATTGCACAATAACTTTTGGGGTCCTGTTACCCTTTGGAAAATAAAAATTGGGGGTGAAAAGATCATTTTTGTGGAAAAAATATGATTTTTTAATTTTACGGCTCTACATTATAACCTTCTGTGAAGCCCTTGGGGGTTCAAAGTGCTCACCACACATCTAGATAAGTTACTTGGGGGGTCTAGTTTCCAAAATGGGGTCACTTGTTGGGGGTTTCTACTATTTAGGCACATTAGGGACTCTCCAAATGTGACATAGCGTCCAATCTCAATTCCAGCCAAAAAAGTTAAATGGCGCTGCTTCCCTTCCGAGCTCTGCCATGCGCCCAAATAGTGGTTTACCCCCACATATGGGGTATCAGTTGTGGAAAAAATATGATTTTTAAATTTTACGACTCTACGTTATAATCTTCTGTGAAGCCCTTGGGAGTTCAAAGTGCTCACCACACGTCTAGATAAGTTCCTTGGGGGTCTAGTTTCCAAAATGGGGTCACTTGTGGGGGGTTTCCACTGTTTAGGCACATCAGGGGCTCTCCAAACGCGACATGATGCCAGCAGAACATTCCATCAAAGTCTGCATTCGAAAACGGCGCTCCTTCCCTTCCGAGCTCAGCCATGCCCCCAAATAGTGGTTTACCCCCACATATGGGGTATCAGCGTACTCAGGACAAATTGCACAATAACTTTTGGGGTCCTGTTACCCTTTGGAAAGTAAAAATTGGAGTTGAAAAGATCATTTTTGTGGAAAAGATATGATTTTTTAATTTTACGGCTCTACATTATAACCTTCTGTGAAGCCCTTGGGGGTTCAAAGTGCTCACCACACATCTAGATAAGTTCCTTGGGGGGTCTAGTTTCCAAAATGGGGTCACTTGTTGGGGGTTTCTACTATTTAGGCACATCAGGGACTCTCCAAATGTGACATGGCGTCCAATCTCAATTCTAGCCAAAAAAGTCAAATGGCGCTGCTTCCCTTCCGAGCTCTGCCATGCGCCCAAATAGTGGTTTACCCCCACATATGGGGTATCAGTGTACTCAGGACAAATTGCACAATAACTTTTGGGGTCCTGTTACCCTTTGGAAAATAAAAATTGGGGGTGAAAAGATCATTTTTGTGGAAAAGATATGATTTTTAAATTTTACGACTCTACATTATAATCTTCTGTGAAGCCCTTGGGGGTTCAAAGTGCTCACCACACATTTAGATAAGTTACTTGGGGGGGTCTAGTTTCCAAAATGGGGTCACTTATGGGGGGTTTCCACTGCAGGGGCTCTCCAAACGCGACATGGTGTCCGCTCTCGATTCCAGCCAATTTGACATTCAAAATCTCAAATGATGCTCCTTCCCTTCTGAGCACTGCCGTGCGCCTAAAGATTGGTCTTCCTCCACACATGGGGTATCGGTGTACTCAGGAGAAATTGTACAACAAATATTGTGGTTCATTTTCTCCTGATACCCTTGACAAAATTAAAAATTTGTGTCGAAAGAAAAATTTTGGGGAAAAAAAGTTAAATGTTCATTTTTTCCTTGCACAGTGCTTCAATTCTTGTGAAGTACCTAAAGGGTTAATAAACTTCTTGAATGTGTTTTTGAACACCTTGAAGGGTGCAGTTTTTAGAATGGTGTCACTTTTAACACTTATAACTTCCTAACAAAAAAAAAATTTGGTTCCAAAATTGTGCTGATGTAAAGTAGACATGTGGGAAATGTTATTTATTAACTATTTTTTGTGACATATCTCTCTGATTTAAGGGCATAAAAATTAAAAGTTTGAAAATTGCAAAATTTTCAAAGTTTTCGCCATATTTCCATTTTTTTCATAAGTAATCGCAAGTTATATCGAAGAAACTTTACCACTAACATGAAGTACAATATGTCACGAGAAAACATTCTCAGAATCGCCAAGATCCGTTGAAGCGTTCCAGAGTTATAAGCACATAAAGTGACAGTGATCAGAATTGTAAAAATTGGCCTGGTCATTAACCTACAAAATGGCTTGGTCCTTAAGGGATTAAGCTTGGTTTATGCTGTATCTAATAAACCAAGTGCATCCTTAAGGCTAAATGCACACGTTCAGGAATGTTTGCAGAATATTCCTGAGCAAAAACGGACTTTTTTTGCAGCAAAAACGCGAGTTTTTTTGCGCGAATTTTGCGCGTTTTTTTGCGCGGATTTGATGCGTTTTTACCGCGATTTTCCCCTGAACTTTCTAGGTCAATAATATAGCGGGAAAAACGCTAGAATTCCGCGAAATTTATGAACATGTTGCTTCTTTTTCCGCGACGCGTTTTTTTCGAGGAAAAAAACGCACCATGTGCACAGAAATTGCAGAATTCATTCTAAATGATAGGATGCTTAATTCATGCGTTTTTGACGCGTTTTTTCCTGCGAAAAAAATGCAAATAATCCTGAACGTGTGCACTTAGCCTTAAGCAGCAGTGTTCCCATGACTATTTCTGTGTGCAGCTGAGTGAGCCGATGTACCACACCTTAAAATAATCCCAATGTTTGTTTGCTCCATCCTCCTGTTCTGCACAAAAAAAGGGTCTGCTTTGCTTATTCGTTGTATGTATGGGCTTTAGATCGTCATACTCCCACTATTAATATATATCCTGAAGACCCCTATAAGGGCTCCTTTCCACTTGCGAGAAATACATCCGATTCTCGCATGTGAAATCCCAGCTCTGGCCCCGACCCTCGGGAGTGGAGTGTGCGGCTGCATGTATTTACATGCACCTGCTCGCTCCACTCCCGAATGCCGGCCCCAGAACTGGGATTTCGCATGCGAGAATCGGACGTATTTCTCGCAAGTGGAGAGGAGCCCTTAAGCAGAAGACTTGGCTTAGACATTGCTTGTAGCTGGTGATGAGAATATCCGCTCAAATGTTCATTTCAATGTGATGATCCAAATGGAAATAATCTGCACAGTAAAATATGATATATGGTATCGGCAGAGCAGTGTTATAGTGCATCTGAAGGAAATGCTGCCAATCAAATTGCTTTTCAGTTTGATATGTCCGTGTAGGGATGGGAATTGTTTGTCTTTTTCTCCATGCTTGTAAATGATATTGCATTACACAAGGTTGGAGATTTTCCCTGTATAGAAAATGTAGGGTAAGTTTTACTCCTCCTTTCTCGCTGACTTCCACAGATGTTCAAGTTTTATTAGTTTAAGTTTACTAGACAGTTTTATGGTCTCGGCTGTTTCACGGTTGTCACATAATTATTGCTTGGAAATAAAAATAAATGGAAAAACGCTAATGCTGAAACTTTTTTACCAGTCTATTTTTTTTACTTTAAAGAACTGAACTGACATTACCTTACAGCGCCTTGAGAAAGTGTGTTTATTGTGAGTCACATGACAAACTAAGGATTTTCTCCAATCTCCCCTAGGTACACTTGGAGATGAAAGGGATCTAGTTTGGGAATATCATTATGTGTTGAAGTGGTATTGATCAACTTTTTTGTACTTGTCAAGATGTGTTGTCACAATCAATTTAAAGGGAACCTGGCATTAGTCTTGAGCATTATAAACTGCATCTTATTGTGACTGGGCTTTTTCACACACTCCCATAGAAAATAAATACATCAGTGTCGCACATAAACGTCCATTGCTGTATTCTGATGGACATTTCTTGGGATCTGGGACAATCCCATTGATCCGATCCTCACCAATTTACAAGGTAATGTTATGCGCAATCGCCAGCAAGACTGGCACCAAACCAGCAAAGGCCCAGCCATAGATGCACCTGGTGCAAGCTGAACCAGCTAAGCCAGCCTTAAAGGGCCAGGATACACTTCACCTAACTCCCAGTAAATGGGAGAGGAACATTAGCAGAACCCTAAGGCCCGCTGTTGCCGGGCAGCTGGTGTCTGGTGACACGGCTGAAGCCTGTTGAGAAAAGGTAGATACCTCTGCGAGATACCCTGGGAAGGTAGCACAAAAAGAAAGGGAAACAAACCCTAAGACCAACCCTGAAAGAGTACAACCAATACTGCAAGCACCACTCACCACAACAACGCATAGGAACTGCAATAAACATCAAAGACTTGAGTTGGGAACAGGGTTAAATAGCCCTCCTGATGCTGAGATGCTGAATACCTACCTCTCAATCACCCCCAGACAACCACTCCCTGCTAACTTTCACAGCAAAATGGACACAATCCTACTACTGCCTAATACCAGATACAGCAGCATCCTGCATTGCCTGGCAGTCGGGGAACACAGTGTCCCGTGATCCATGCACAGTGAAATCTGTAGGAGACATGATGTCCGCACACATCCTACTACTCTAGCACACAACACTCCAGAAAGATTGGGACGTTTTCCCTGGCAGTGCTTTGGACCAGAGTAGCGTAACACTGAACCTGATCCATTCCCAGGCAGGAGCACAGAACCACAATTTCTAACAGGTATTACCCATACTTTAAATAAGTGACAATTCCAGCATTTTTGTTTTATTTCAGAATTTGAGTGATGCTACTAATCTAAGTTAGCATCACTCCCATTCCCCACCGCCAAATTCTGATTAACCGGTAGACAGTGGTAACTGACACAAACTCTCACTGTAAGTCTATAGGAGCCTTGTTCTGGCTCTCATAAACTTACATTGAGGGCTCATAACCAATCACTTTAAAAATGGTCCGATATCGGTCCAGAAAAGTGGAACGCGTGTCATGCGATGTTCATGCAAGTACAACGCAATGTTTTCCACGGAGCATCCGCATGACATCCATATTACGTATGCAATCCATATGCAAATCCTTTTTCGCATAAATTTTCTATTCAAAATTATCATGTTATTGTAGGGCCTTTTAGCCCTATATAAACCCCTTTTGCAACATGTGTGATGCTGAGCACATCCATATATTCTTGAGGATATACTTCACAGAATTGTATAGTTTTGTGGTTGCCAATAACAACCTGTAACTATGGAAGGTATAAATTTGCCTTTGGATCCTACAGAGCAGCTGCTTTTCCACTGGATGTTATCCCAAGAGTATGGGGTTGTGTTATGTTTCGGTAGCTGAGAAGTGCAGGCAAAAAAGGCAATACACCAGAGCAGTTGGAATCTATGAGATTGCAGTACCCTGACTAACCACCACAACTAGAGGCAGCCGTGGAGCGTTCCTACGTTGGTCCTAGACGCCTCGTCACAGCCTGAGAAACTAACTACACCTAAAGATAGAAATAGGAAAGCTATCTGCCCCGGAGCAGACCCCAAAGACAATAGAAAGCCCCCAAACATGTAATGGCGGTTAGACAAGATGAAATACTGACACAGAAAGAAAATAGTATGAGCAAACGCTGGGGCCCAAACTAACTAAATAGAAAAGGATAGGAAGGGTACTTACTGCAATCCCAGAAAACCCTGAAAAGCACCAACTCTACTAATTTCAAAATCACCTGAGATCACACGACCTCTACCACCTAAATTAGTTCTCTGGTGTAACAAAATCAAAACAGCAGCCACTGAAAAAACTGGAAAAAGCAAAAGCACTGATATGGAAATTTAATTAGGATAAAAATATCCTGTGTTTGCTGCTTGCCATGTCCAAATCTCTATATAATGTCTTTTTGAGCGCTCAGAACGAAATGAGGACTGTCCACACGCAAGTGTCAGTATAACAGTTCGTCAAAGACATACATTTATCATTGTTTCGAGGTTTTATACGTTTACAAAAAGGGGCTGGTTAGTCAATTAACATACAATTAAAAGCTGCTAGATTATTGGCTGTTCTAGTGTAAATATGATAATTATGATTAAAAGAGCTGAAGTTGCAGAATTATTGTTTTATATTCTTGTGACCTAGTTGCCTTGCATAACTATAATGTAAACAACAGATATCTAATAGGACATTTTGTACTTCATGCATTTGTTCCTTTACGAAGGTCTTATGGAGGCCAGATTTCTTTAAAACGACTGATTATATCTGGCCTAGAAATATGTGAGCACAAGGTTTTTTAGCAAGTGAAATCTATCTAACTGTGAACTGTGAATACATATATGTGAATATACTTTGAATATATGGAATACATATATATTTCCATGACAGTCCCCCCTTAGATACCACTTGCCCTAAAAACCTGCTCCTGGCCCAAAGCGCTGCAACTCTTTTGTGCTGCCGGTGAGTTGAGACACCCCTAGTACATGCCTCCCCCACCGAATACAGACTTTTCGCAAATGGGCGGTCAGGAGGACTGTCCCTGTCGGGGGTTTATGTGTTTGCAATCATAATCTCATAGTTGATATGATGTTTCATCAAGGATGTGTATTCTCAGTCTGGAGGTAGTTCGGAGATCTGGTCAAGCCAGGCAGTTCCATCCGGACTGGTGCGAGGTCCAAGATGGTGAGTGGCATCAAATTGGTTGTCTCCTGAACAGTTTTTTACATTATCCTGCGGATACAAGGAATAACACAGCAACCAGTAATTAATGCAAAAATGAGAACCCCCATAATGGCTGTCCCAACCTGTGCCAACATTTTCTGCCACCCACTCATCCACCCAAAGTATCGATCCCATGGGTCAGTGACACCTGAGTTCTGTTTCAGTTCCTCTGATAACTCAGTAAGTTTCTGTATTGCCATTGTGACTTTACCATTTGGGCCAGTGTTGTCTGGGATGTAGGTGCAACAGGTGTCTTTGATCATTTTGTAAACACCTCCTTTCTCAGCTAGAATCATATCCAAAGCCATTCTATTCTGGAATGCCATAATGGAAGTGGGGCCTAACTGTGCTGCCAAACCTTTTACAGCATCTATGGTGAAGTTAACAAATCTCTGCTGGTTATAATAGATGTAATTTATCCAATCAACATTTTTGTTTATAGTTACTAGTGGCAATAGTGACTCAAATCCTGCTTTAACTTGGTCTCTGGCCTTGAACTCATCAGGTAGGTCATCTGGTCATCTGTCTGGTCAGTCAGAGCATCCACGACATCCTTCATGGCTTAGGTGTCTCTCCTGGTACGGGAGCTTCCTTGCAATGCGATACGTGGATTCAAACAGGCTTTCCCTCTAGTTACACAGAGGTTGATGTCATCTGGGGCTCTTGGACAGGATCATCAAATCTGGCAGTGAGGAGAAAAACTCGAGAATGGACATTAGTTTTTGACCAATTCAATTACATAAGTGTTATGATTTGGTAGCTGAGGAGAGCAGGCAAAAAAAAAAAAAAGCAATACACCAGAGAGGTTGGAATCTATGGGATTGCAGTACCCTGACTAACCACCACAACTAAAGGCAGCCGTGGAGCGTTCCTACGTTGGTCCTAGACGCCTCGTCACAGCCTGAGAAGCTAACTACACCTAAAGATAGAAAAAGGAAAGCTATCTGCCCCGGAGCAGATCCCCAAAGAACATAGGAAGCCCCCAAACATGTAATGGCGGTTAGACAAGAGGAAATACAGACACAGACAGAAAATAGTATGAGCAAACGTTGGGGCCCAAACTTCCTAAATAGAAAAGGATAGGAAAGGCACTTACTGCAACCCCAAAAAACCCTGAAAAGTACCAACTCTACTAATTACAAAAACACCTGAGATCACACGACCTCTACCACCTAAATTAGTTCTCTGGTGTAACAAAAACTAAACAGCAACCACTGAAAAAAACTGGAAAAGGCAAATGAACAAACAGTGGCTGAACTAAACTGAGAGGAGCATAAGCCCCCGAAGGGGACCCGGCAGACCCCCACAGAAGTGCAGGACAAAATGCAGGCACCAAAAAACTAAAAGAAGAAAATGTCTTATCTGTTAGCGGAAGATGCAGGCACGAAACAGCTTTTCTGGGTCTCTGGGAGTGTGCCTTACGCTAAACAGTGCAATTAGGAGTGTGTCATGCCATGGTTTGCGTGTCTCTTGGGCAATTTTTCAGCATTCTATTCTTAAGTGTTTCGTTCATTTTTTCTACCTTCCTGCTGCTCTGGGGGTGGTAAGGAGTGTGTAGGCCTAAATCTGACCCTACTGCTAATCGGGTCTTGTGTGTCAGATTTGCTGTGAATGCGGGTCCCTGATCACTTTCTATCATTTCTGGAACCCCATATCTGTACACTATTTTCTGAAAGTAGCTTCGTTGCAGTAGTCTTTGCTGACTTGGAAGGCTTCTGTTCATCTTGAAAATACTTCTTTTGACCACAATGGCGTATTTGAATCCTTCACTTGCGATATCTGGATGTGGTCTATCTGGATCCTTTGAAGCTGGTAGAGTGGTCTTTCCAGATAAGGTGAGGGGGACTTTCTTCCATACGTCCAGGCTTGAATTTGCCGCAGGTCAGACAGCTGCTGGTGAGTTTGGCTGTTAGGGTGGAGATCCCTGAAGCGAAACAGTAAGCACCAATCAGATCATTCATCTGTGTCTTTGATATGTGGATGTGGGTCCATGTACCCATTGGACCACCATAGGGTGCATACTTTGTGGTAGGCAGAGTTTGAAGTCTATTATTGATAGCCTTCTTTCTTCACATGTTGCTTTTTTCGCATTCAGCTCTTCTTCTCCTTTTGGAGCTTGGTCTTGTAACTTCTTGAGCAGATTCCAGGACGTTTCTTTGTCAGGTTTCTTGTCTTCAGTCGTCATGTAGTAGCCGTCCGGCTCTACGACCTCTCCCACTTCTCCATGTTGTCTTCCTTTGGCTGCTTCTTTGGCTGCCATGTCCGCCATGTTATTGCCTCACGCCTCTTCTGTTCTCAGTTTTCCATGCACTTTGATTTTTCAAATTGCCACCATTTTGGAAGTTGGAGTATACCCAGTAGGTCCCTGAAAGCTCCATGATGCTTCACGGTTGTCCCGTTTGCTGTGATGAAGTCCCTTGTAGCCCAGATGGGTCTAAAGTCGTGTGCTATGCCATGCGAGTACCTGTAGTCCGTGTAGATGTTTGCAGTCTTGCCTTCTGCCATCTGGCAGGCCTTCGTCAGCGCTATCAATTCTGCTTCCTGGGCTGACAGGCTAGGTGACAGACTTCTGGACCACAGGATTTCTTGATTGCTGGTCACTGCACTTCCTGTGTTGAAACTTCTTCTGGAGCCATCCAAGTATCCCCCTTGGGAGTGGGAGTAGAGTGGCCGGGCTGAGGACTGTAGGTCTGGAGACGGTGACATTATGAGACAAAGGCAATAGAGGCGCCACAAAGATGCCTGGCGGTGGGGAGATTACTGTTGGTTGAGCTTGATTGAAGAATGCCAAGATGTCATGTGGAGTGAGAGTTTCCAGTGGCTGTCCAAGAGTGATGTCAGCAACCTTGTCCAGGAGGGGTGTGTGCTGCAGATACTGCCATCAGGCAGGAGGGTGTTCTTCTTGCAACTGGATCCAAGCGGGCTGAGAGGCAGCCTAAAAGTCTCTGTTTTCCCCCGTGAATCCGTGCCAGGACTCCAATAGCATGACCTTCTTTCTTCCATCAGGTAGACGGAAAGACTTTTCATAGTCAGGTAGGCCTGGTATTGGCGCTGAGACTGTGGAGTTCTTCCAATCTCCTGAATGGGTTGAAGGCTGCGTCTGATAGAAGGAGCGGGGTTGCGTTGATGCAAGCGCACAGAGGCTGCATTAGGTCTGAGGCATCAGGGATCCAGGTTCTGCAATATGACACTAGACCAGGGAAGGCCTGCAGCATTCTTGGAGTTGTTGGGGGAGCCATCTTCTCCATAGTGGTCTCCCAGTCTTTTGACATGTGTTTCGTCTGGTGGGCAATACAGTGTCCCAGGGATGTAACTTGCTTCTGGCATCACTGGACTTTGTTCTTCCAGACCTTGCGTTGCTGTTCTTCCAGGTAGAGTAGGAGAGACAAGGAATAGACTGTGCAGGTGTTGATGTCAACCACACAAAATAGAAGGTCATCCACGTGTTGTAGAAGAGTGACTCTTGCATATTCTGCAATCCAGTTGACGAGGATGGAGGACATTGTCTTGGTGAAACTTAAAGGGCTTGTTTTGAGCACCTTGAGACAACACTGTCCATATGCACTGCACTGGTGCGTGAAAGCAGGCCTCCAGGTGGAGGGGAAACACTGAAGAAGGTACTGGCCAGGTTGATCACCGTGAATACCGTTGCGGTGACTGGGACTCTTGAGAGCAGAGTGTGATGGTTCAGCACTGTTGGGGTTTCAAATACCGTAGCCTCTTTCGCGGCCTCCAGGCCTTGCACCATTCTGAACTCAGTGGGGTTTACAGTCTTTTTCTTCACTGTGGAAAGCTGGGATTGATTCCGATGGGCGAGGCAGCCCAGTTTGGCCTTGTCCTTCAGTATGCGGCAGGGGACTCCCATCTGCTGGTGCAGAGCTGGCGGGAAAACAAGCCGTCTACTAGGATCCACATCATGAGAGATGATGACCAGCTGGCTTTCTTGTTCTCCACCAAGACAGTCACTGTGTTAGCACCTGCTCTGGTCACAGGGGGTCTTCTTGTTGGGACGTCTCCTTAAACGGCTGCTTTTCTCTCAGCACGGGCCATCAGTAGTTTCTTATTTCTCCAGCTCGGTCTCAGGTCAATATTTGTGCACAAGTCTGAAGAGCTGAGTGGCCTTTTGCCGGTCTAGGGCCTGGGTGAACTGGTTGATTGCAGGGGGCACCTCCTGGTGCTTGCAAAAGATGAACCTCTGGCGTTAGAGCTGGATGAGGTGTTGCCATTCCATGAAGCGAGTAGAGTCCTTCTTGAGTTGAATATCCTGGCCAATGTCAAAGCTCTCAGGCCGTCTTCTTAGGCGAGCTCACTTAGACCTTCAGTTGGTCAGAGACATCTTGACTCTGGGTGATGGAGTGGCTTTTCTGGTACTATGTCCAGCACCTCCCGTGATAGGTCTGCAGCGTGGTTGCCCGAGGTTCCTGTTTCTTCTTGGGTCAGGGGTGAAGAAAGTGTCATGGTCCCATCTTCCTGGAACACTCTGGTCGCTTTCAGCCTCTGCAGTAGGTCCACTCCCAATAGGTTGAGGGTGCAGGTTTTTTTACACAACAAACTGGGACATGATGGAGTGTTCTGGCTGAGTCCACACGCTCAGGGGCTTCATAATCTGGAAATATCTGACTTGACCATCAATTCCCATGCAGGAAGCAGAAGATTCTGATAGGTAGGTGAGGTTGCGGAGTTCCACAAGAAAAGATATGACTACGCCATCCACTCTCAGGATATTGGTCCCACTGGTGGGGTTCCTTGTGGACTTGGTGTGCTCTTGTCCTATGGACGGGGTTCTTCACTGCTTTCTGTGTTTCTTCTTTTTCTGGGTGAAGTCAGTGTTCTGCACTTGTTCCGGAAATGACCAAACTCGCCACAGTTGTAACACTTGACATTCCTTCTGTCCCGGCGGGACTCAATCCTTTTTGCTACTGTGAGCAGGGTGTCCATTGCTATTGACGTGTACTCAGGCCTGGCTGCTACCAGTGGTTTCCTGATTGGTTCTCTCAGTCCATGCACAAAAGCCTGTGCCAACATCCGTCTGTGTGTCTGATCATGGGTAATGAGGCCCAACTCTTGAAACACTTGCATTACTCTGTCATGGAACTTCTCCACAGACTCTGTCTTGTCTTGACTCGTGACATGTAGGCTGAGAGTTTGTCCTGTCAGTCTGCTTTTGGCCCATTCTCTGAGTTGCTCAATTAGCTTTGGTCCTGTCTCCCAGGCATACGCATCTAACTCTGCTGGATGCTTGAAGTGTTCTCTCATAATTGACCAGAATGCATCACCTGCTTTTATTTCCATTTCGGTCCAGAGATCAATCCAGGCTGCTGTATACGTTTGCTGGATCTGCTGCATTTTTTGGCAAAATAGCATGGGGTGTATCCCTGGGTCTGGCAGCATACTGATCACCTGGCTTGGGATGAAGGGCTCATAGGATGGTGCTGTGTAGCCCTGGTACACAATACCAGGAGGATGAGTGGAGAGGTAACGGTTAAGGGCTCTCCATGATATCACGTACACTTCGGACACACCCAGCAGGGGTGTGGAGGGGAGTGCTGAGTAGTCTGAGTTCAGTTCAGTCAGTGACTCGAAAGAGTTAGGAAGTGCAGTCTTTGTGCAGTTCAGAAAGTGGAGTCCAGTAAAGGTGAGCCAGTTCACCTCAGCCTGGTCAGAGCTGTGCCCCACTAGAGGACGGACTGAGACATCTGTTGGGAGTCTGAGCAAATCGAAGGGCATAGTGGAAGAGAACAGAAAAGTGCCATCGGTATAGAATACCTGCACATTGTTACCGGTCACTGGAGACCGAAGCATCACCATAGCTTCATGCATGGTGGTAGGAAACCCAGAGGCTTACCGGACCTTAGGTAACGGAAAGCAGCCCCTGAAGAGTCAGTACGTAACTGGGGTCAGGGAGAGTGAGAACCTTGAGTCAGTGCACGACAGGAATTGGAACTCAGCTCTCTCAGAAGAAGGCTCCAACCACAAAACTGACCGGGCAGCACAGCTTTGGAATAGCTGGAGATTATAGAGGGAACTACGCTTCATGCTGGTTGTACTCATCATCATTTGAAAGTAAAGGAGGCCCCTAACTTGCTTAGCCGTTGCCTCAAAGCTCATCCTCCATCAACCCCATCAGCCTCCCTGGGACCTGCCTGAACAACTTGAAGTAAAGGTATGGAAAGACGCTGATGTGTGAGACTGTGTTATTTGATTGCATTCCTGCACTACCCCATCATAACCATCGACCTGAGGGAAGAGTCCCACCTGTAGGGGACCCGACATCTAG
>JARQOD010000001.1:685475787-685612287 GCA_033576555.1 Oophaga sylvatica
GTGCACCCTATTGAAGAATTACAGATAGACATATATTTATGGACAAACTGTAAAACCATAAGGAAAGAGAAATGTTATAAGTAATATATCTTTAGAGCTCAATATACTGACATAAAGCAATAAAATAATGCTCATGTAACACCAGCCTAAAAAAAAATAACAGAAAAAATATGGACTGTCCAGGAATTTAGAAACAATTGGAAACCTGGATCCATCTGAAAATTGTTCAGATAATTGGTATGTACGTCAACTAAAGTGACCTCCTGAAATTTTGGAATAGTATAACAAGCATGCGGTACAGTTTTATCATTCAAAGGAGTTAGATGCACCGTAGCAATAACTACGCTCAACTGTCAGATCCAAGTAATTTGAGGCCGTTATCACAAGCCATAATTTTCACTTCACTTATGTTTAGATTTGACACAATTTTTTTAATGCATTTTTTAGTTCAGTACAGTAATATTTATTGTTCTTGCTTATATAGCACCATTAATTCTACAGCTCTTTACAGACATTATTGGCACTGTCCCCATTGGGGCTCCAAATCTGCATTTCCTATCAATCAACTGTTTATAAATCAAAAGGATTTGGTGAGAGGTAGGTCAGACCTAGCGAACATCTTGGGACCAGCAGAAAGAAGGCAAAATCCAAGAAAAGACTGTATGAGTTCCAATTTAAGGTTAGGTGGTGAAACAGTCCCCTGAATTTGGACATGGGGAGCAGAGAAAAACAGACAGGGGAAGTCCTGTTTAAAAATAGTGTAAGGGATATTGCTGAGTAGCAGTTAAAAGGAGCTTCTAAAGGACTATTTATGGGAACCCGTCACCATAAAAATGCAGACCAATCTGTAGACATCATGTTTTATTGCAGGGTGAGTTAATCAGATTGATATATAGTTTTGTGAGAAAAGAGTCAGTATAACCTATGCTTTTATCATTTAACCCCTTCAACCCCTGTTTTCACCTTCCTAACAAGGCCATTTTTTTAAATTCTCACCACTGTCAATTTATGAGGTTATAACTCTGGAACGCTTCTACATATCCCAGTGATTCTAAGACTGTTTTTTCATGACATACTGTACTCTATGTTAGTGGTAAATTTTGATCAATATGATATGCATTTTTTAATGAAAATAATCAAAATATAAAAAAAAAGAAAATTTAGCAATTTTCAAACTTGAAATTTTTATGCCCTTAAATCAGATAGGTACAGTACAGACCAAAAGTTTGGACACACCTTCTCATTTAAAGATTTTCTGTATTTTCATGAGTTTGAAAATTGTAAATTCACACTGTAAATTCACAAGCTCATCAAGAGAATGCCAAGAGTGTGCAAAGCAGTCATCAAAGCAAAAGGTGGCTACTTTGAAGAACCTAGAATATAAGACATAATTTCAGTTGTTACACACTTTTTTGTTAAGTCTATAATTCCACATGTGTTAATTCATAGTTTTGATGCCTTCAGTGCGAATGTAAAATTTTCATAGTCATGAAAATACAGAAAAATCTTTAAATGAGGTGTGTCCAAACTTTTGGTCTGTACTGTATATCACACTAAATAGTTAATAAATAACATTTACCATATGTCAAATACACATCAACATCAATTTTCAATCACCATTTATTTTTGTTAGGAAGTTAGAAGGGTTAAAAGTTTATCAGCAATTTCTCATTTTTCCAACAAAATTTACAAAATGATTTTTAGGGGCCACATCCCATTTGAAGTCACTTTGAGGGGCCTATATGAGAAAAAAATTACAAAATTGATACCATTTTGAAAACTACACCCCTAAAAGTGCTCAAAATCACAGTCAAGAAGTTTAATAACTCTTTAGGAGCTTCACCGGAATTAAAGTAATGTGGAAAGAAAAAAATTAAAATGTTACTTTTTCCCACCAAAATAATGCTTTTTTTAATATGAGAAAATAGACTGTACAGTTTGTTGTGCAGTTGCTCCTGAGTACACTGATACCCCATATGTGGAGTTTAACTACTCTTTGGGCGCAAGGCAGGGCTCGTATCGGAAAAAGAACCATACAACTTTTGGAGTGCAAAATTGGCTGGAATAGATAACAGAAATCATGCTGTGTTTGCAGAGCCCATGATGTGCCCTAATGTGGAAACTCCCAACAAGTGACCCCATTTTGGAAACTGCATCCCTCAAGAACTGTATTTAAAGATATGAAGAGCAGCCTGAACCCGCATAATTTGCTTCCCAGAATTTTATAACATTGAGCCATGAAAATAAAAAATCTTTTTTTCCCACAAAATTGTTGCTTTAGCCCCTAATTTTTCATTTTCAAAAATGTAACAAGAGAACAGACCATACAATTTGTTGTGTAATTTCTCATGAGTATGCAGATACCCCATATGTGGCAAAAAAATACTTTTTGTGTGGATGACAGCGCTTAGAAGGGAAGGAGAACCGTTGGACTTTTGCAGCTCAAAATTGGCTGTGTAGCCCTAGCAGAGCCCTTGACATGCCTAAACAGTGGAAACCCCTGAATGACTCCATTTTGAAAACTACAACCCTCAAGGAACTAATATAGAGGTGTGGTGACCACCTTCAAACCACAGGTGCTTCACAGAATTTTATAACGTTGAGTCGTGAAAATGAAAACATTTTACTGCAGAAATATTACATCAGCACTATATTCTTCATTTCCACAGGGGTAACAGGAAAAAATGAACCATACAATTTGTTGAGCAATTTCTCCTGAGGACACCGATGCCTCATATGTGGTGGAAAACAATTTTTTGGGTGCACAACAGAGCTCGGAAGGGAAGGAGCATCATCTGACTTCTGGAGCGCAAAATTAGCAGTAATACTGTAGATAGCAAACGCCATGTCGCATTTGCAGAGCCCCTGATGTTCCTACACAATGGAAACCCCCCACAAGTGACCCCATTTTGGAAAATACACCTATCAAGGAATTTAGAGGTGTGGTGAGCACCTTGCACATGCAGGGACTTCACAAAATTTTATAACTTTGAGCTATGTAAATGAAAAAATAAATTTTTACCGCAAAAGTGTTGCTTTAATCCCAAGTTTTTCCTTTTCAAAATGGTAACAGGAAAAAATGGACCTACAAATCTGTTGTGCGATTTCTCCTGAGTGCGCGGTACCCTACAGTTTGGGCACACGGCAACACTTAGAAGGAAAGGAGCGCCAAATGAATTCTGAATCGCAATTTTGGCTGGAATAGATTGCGGATACCATATCATATTTGAAGGGCCCCTGACATGCTAAAACAGTAGAAACCCCCACAAGTGACTTCATTTCGGGAAGTACACTTTGGATAAATTTATTTAGGGGTGTAGCAAGCTTTTAACTCTCAGGCGAATTACAGAATTGTATAACGTTGGGTTGAGTCATTGGAAAATTAACATTTTTTTCTTCTGAAATGTTGCTTTGTCCCCAAGTTTCCATTTTCAAATGGAAATGGACCATACAATTTGTTATGCAATTTATCCTGAGTATGCCAATACCCCATATGTGGTCAAAACTACTTTTGAGGAACAGTGCAAAGCTCAGAAATGAAGAAGCACCATATTGAAGTTCAGATTTTGGTGGTATGGTTTGAAGGTGCCAAGTCACATTGGCAGATCCCTTGGGGTACCAGAACAGCAGAACTCCCCCCATAAGTGACCCCATTTTACAAACTACAACTCTCATGAATTCATCTAAGGGTGCAGTGACTATATTGATAAGACAGATGTGTCACAGAATTTTATACCATTGGGCAGTGAAGAAGAAAATAATTACATTTTTATCACAAAAATGTTGTTTTAGCCCAAGATTTTATATTTTCACACTGGGAAATGGGTAAAAATGGCACCAAAAGTTGTCACACAATTTCTGCTGAACGTGGCAATACCCCATATGTGCCTGTACATTACTGCTTAGCCACACGGCAGGACTCGGAGCGGAGGGAGCGCTATTTGACTCTCGGAGAGCACATTATTGCAGAATAGTTTGCGGATGCCATAAACAGAGCCCCTAAGTGATAGAAGAGCAGAATACACCTTCAAGTGACCCAATTTGGGAAAATACACACCTCTGGGAATCTATCTGCATGTGTAGCGATGATTTTGACACTATGGGTGCTTTCCAGAAGCAAGCAGCAGAGAATGTTGCTGAGTGAAAATTGCAAAACTGCAATTGTAATGCCCATACATTGTAGTGCCCATAGATTGTGCCCAGATTTTGTTTCTTGAGACATGGACCCTGTAAATTAAGCGGACTCTCATTGCTACAGAAATGCCAAACATGTAGATGCTAAATGTGGTTTACGCACACTGAAGTGATCAAAAGGGATGAGAGGGATTTGGGATTGCAGAACTCACTGGATTTCTTTTGGGGGCGAGGAGTCATAGTGCTTTCCCGAGCCTTTGTGCGACCAGTTAGGTGGAAGCCCTCTTTATTTCCACTGACAAATTATGCACCTGATTGAGGACTTCTTTTTTTTCGTCGCTCGAGTTGAAGCTTTTATTCAGAACATTTTACATTTATCCTGCGCTCTGTATGCTGAGCCCTTACATCAGGGTTTCTATCTAAATTTCCATATGATGTGATTCAGATGAAACCCCTGAAGGATCCATGCGCTATAGTCAGGCAGCAGAGTTACTCTAGACTACTTCTGGCCTTTGTTCAGCGGTGTCCTTCTTTTCAGAAGTGCACAAAACTGTGGCTCAACCATGCTTTTATGTACGCTTAAACACACAGACACCGCCGGATCATAGGCCAAACAGCGGCCGGAGTGTCTCTATCTGCTTCATTATAGGGAATTTTATGGTGTGAGTTCCATCTGAATCACGCATTTCAGAGATTTACATGGAACTCCCGATGTAAGGGCTCAGAGTAGGGCGAAGGATAAATGTGAGCCGAGCCTTACTGTGATTTTTGGGAGGCAGAATGAACAAATCAACAGCGAGTGAAGAACTGGCTCTATTTATTTTTTACCCAGTTTCTCATGCGGTATAATATATTGGACAACTTCATTCTCCAGGTTGGTACGATTACAGCGATACCAGACATAGTTTTTTACGTTTAGCTGCTATCACACGCTAAAAAATGCTATTTTTGTGCATCGCCATATTTTGAGAGATATAATTTTTCTATATTTCTACCGACAGAGTCATATGAGGGCTTGTTCTTTGTGGGACGAGTTGAAGTTTTTATTGGTACCTTTTTTTATCGCTTTCAGTTTGGATTTTTGGGAGGGAGCATAACCAAAAACCAGCAGTTTTGGAGCTATTATTTGTTTTTTTTTATGCCGTTCACTGTATGGTTTATTCTTCATTTAGTACGATTACAGCAATACCACATTTACGAGTATATCAATTTTTTATCTTTCGCCACTTTTACACAATAAAAACTGTTTTATAGAAAAAACAACTGTTTATCCATTGCTATATTCTGAGAGCTATAGTTTTTTTTAATTCTCCTCTGATGGATATGTATGGTGACTTATTTTTTCCAGGACAAGATGACATTTTCAGCAATACCATTTTTATTTCCATTTGTCTTTTTGATTGCATTATATTCTACTTTTTGCTTGTCAGTATGATGATAAAACATAGTTTTTTACCATGTTTTAAAGTTTTTTATGGTGTTCATTGAAGGGGTTAACTAGTGTGTGTAATGGCTGGGTGGTGGAGCTACTGTGCTGGAGCTCAAGAAAGACATGGAGGGGCGGGACTAGGAGCCTCACCCAATCTGACCATGGATACACAGCAGCGTACGATGCCAAGATCCGAGCAGAGACAAGGGAGGTGGTACAGGTGCTACTCCAGCTCAGACCTTCGGTAGATGGCAGCTGAGCCCCTAGGAACGGGTAGCTGGGGTGGCCTGAGGGAATGTCCAATAGATGCAAGCAGGCAGAGTGAGACGACAGGAACCACGGATGCAGACAGGACTGGCTGGTGAGATGGGCACTCGCAGGTGCAGGCGGACACCGCTGATAGATAGGTTGGCAGGCACGGCTGATAGACAGGATGGTATTCAGGAATACGAGCTCTGGGACCTGAGAACTGAGAATGATGTTTAGAATACACTTACAACATTGCACAGGCACCTCCTACCTGATGGAGTTGCCTTAAATAATTGCCTGGGGACCCTTTAGGACAATTCGTGCTATCCCTTTAAGAAGCCGGGACCGTGCACACTAAGCACTGTGCCCAGGGATCTGTGAGCAGTGCGCAGACCCCAGGCAGCTGCAGGAGAATGAGGATGGGGCGTGGGACCACGACGGTAAGCATGTCGGTGACTCTGCTGGGGGAGAGAAGTGGAGAGCAGAGGCTCCGGCAAGGCAGGAGGAGCAGGAGATGCAGGGCTGTGGCATTGAGAGTGTTGGTGTCTCTACTGGGGAAGGGACAGTGGCGTTACGGTGTGACAGTTTTATAGGTTTGGTCGTTCCGGATGTGGTGATACTACATGCTGTATGTGTACTTCTTTGGTTTTACATAAATATACCTATTTATATAATATTATTTTCATTTTTTATTTATTTGTGGATATTTTATAAAAATTATTTTTACAATTCTTTTAACTGATTATGTTGAATCTTTTCTCACAAAAGTATATATCAATCTACTCAGCTCCCCCTGCTGTATAATATGATGCCTGCAGATTGAACCACATTTTCTGGGTGACAGGTTCTCTTTAACTGGGCAATGATTTTTCTACAAAAACTCAAGACTTTGCAAAGTCTAGAGAATAATTAAATATAAAAAAAGTTTACTTACTTTTTAAACCCTTCCTGAAATTGAACGTCCTGGTATAACTAATATTGGATCCTTGTCAAGAGCTTAGCCTGCATCATACGCGACAGATACTGGATCTGCCTCTAAGGCTGGAATCACACTTTCGTATAGCATGTGATGTGAGCGCATTGGATGAGATACAATAATGACCCTTGGCTCCTGCTCTGCTGCAAGTGTGAGCCGAGTGTCATGCGACTGTGCTCCGATCCTCTCACATAAGTTTTTTTGTGTAGCTATATTGTGTATTATAGAGGATATTTTTCTGCTCCTGTTTTTGGTCTTTTGACATTTGATCAGGTTTATCTTTATTATTTGTCTAAGCTCTATAAATATATATTTTTAATTATGGAGGTATTTTCTTTTAAATTGGGCAATATTGTAGTATTGCAGTAAATAGTAAAAGCGCTCATATCTTTAAGTCCTCTAAAAAGGAAAAAGTTTTAAAAAACATAAAAGAAAAACATTTGAAAATTCAAACAACCCTCTCTTCTCCCCATTAAAATAATATTAAAAAAATCCTTACCGTATTTTTCGGACTATAAGACGCACCGAACCATAAGACGCACCCCAAATTTTCAGAAGGAAAATAGGGAAAAAAAATTAATGTGTCAAATGGGGGTACGTCTTATAGTCCAAATTCAGCTTACCCGGGGGGATCGGCACAGGTGGAGGAGTGGTCACAGGGGAGCGTGGTCACAGGGGTTGTTCGGTGATCAGGCCCCCATCCCAGGCTGGTGCGGTAGCCTCTGAGAAGTCCCATCCCAGGATGGTGCGGCGGTAGTGTTCTGTGGTGCGGGGGGCTCCACCAGCATTTTGTGACAGGTTCAGTAGTGGTGCTCTGTGGTGTGGGGGGCTCCGTCGGCATTTTGTGAATGCCCGGAGGCCCCGCAGATCCATTGCTGCGATGCAGTGTCTTCCAGGACCGCCGCAGAATCACCTGACTCCTACTGCCGCCACAGTATTTGTAAGTATATTCTGGCTATAAGACTCACCCCCATTTTTCCCGAACATTTTTTGGGGAAAAAAGTCTTATAGTCCAAAAAATAAAAAATGTGATATTATAAGGAGATGGACATGCTGCCCATGTTTCTTTCTTGAACAAACAAGTTTAAATGTGTTATAATGTGGAATGTGATGTGCATTAAAGGTGTTTATTTATATTGATAATGTGTGTAGTTTAGGGATAGTTAGAGTTAATATTTGGGACTAGCCCAAAGTGGGAGGGGATAAGTTGAGGGAAAGGACAATTTCAGGTCAGAAAGTCAGATAGTGGCTGAAGTGCATAGAATGAGGATCTAAGGTCCCTTATCAGTAGTGCCACATTCTGGAGTGTTCCTAAAGTGAAAGAAGACC
Organism: Oophaga sylvatica; assembly: GCA_033576555.1. Taxonomy (NCBI): domain Eukaryota; kingdom Metazoa; phylum Chordata; class Amphibia; order Anura; family Dendrobatidae; genus Oophaga; species Oophaga sylvatica. The sequence goes on from JARQOD010000001.1 coordinate 685,483,905, forward strand.
ATAGGAAAGACATAGTGAGATCCGGAGTAGAAGCGACTAAGAAACAGAGTGATAGATCGGAGTCGGGTTTTGGGAGAGGACACCTAGCAGAAAGGTCCAGAGTTTATAATTGTTGACGGTAACGAGCCTAGACTTGATTGAGAACGCGAGACGAGTGCAAATTCCTGGGCAGGAGTTCCAGAGCGTAAGGAATTTGAAGTTAAGTCGGCCATACTGGCACTCTAATAGGAAAGAAGACACGGAACCACAGAGCGAGTAACGGACTCTTGCTAAGCAGGACTGTAAAGTTGAGCTGGGTTGTGGTGGAGTAGTGAGAAACAGTGGAGACAGAGAACAAGTAAAGAAAGTAAAGAGGAAAAGTAAAGAAAGGGAAACAATAGAAGAAAGAATGAATCTGTGAATGGAAAATGCTTCGAGTTGTAAAGGAATTATTTATAAGACTGTGTACTCGCTATCCCCTGTATTTATTCCCTACCAAGTTCCCGTTCAGTAAAAAGTTTATTTTCAAATTGTGTTCTCCTTCTTTGAACTGTCCAACACCTGGTCCTGGCAAACCAGCAACATTGGTTACTTGCGACCTGCACGGGCGTAGCGCCCTCACAGCACAAGTCCACACACCCTACTTTCATGTAACATGCTAGGATGTAAGAGATGATTAACTCGCCCACAGCTACAGCGCAATGTTACAGTATCACTGTGCCAATAAAACACTGAGCTATCAAAATATAAAAATTCTTTAATTGTATTGGTAAACATTGTAAAGAGAAAAAAATTTAATGCCAAAATAGCAATTTTTTGGTTGCTACAACAATACAAAAAACGTAATGAGAAGTGATCAAAATGTCGCCACACAAATAGCAAGCTCTCAAACAGCTTATTCAATATAAAAATGGAAATTGTTAGGGGTTGAGTTCCCGCTTCTGCACAAGGGGAATCTCGAGCCATTCCTGCTGCGGTCTCCCATCCGTCTCCGGCCGCAGTGGACTCTGCTCAACTTAGATGTTGGTCCCAACATCTCGCCCAGTCTAACAGTGTGCAGAGGATTACTGCTGCCTCTCCAGGTTCTGCTATTGTAGCCAGTACTGGTCAGCTGCGAACAGACGTCTTTAGGACAAAGTCCTTGTTTTCCCCTTTTGAGCATGCCCAGGGTGAGATCTCTCATTGGAGATCAGGGGTCAAATGCTCAGGTACTGCAGCAGCTCCTATTGGTCCGCCAGGAAGGTCCTGAAACTACTGGTGTTCTGGAACAGTTTCCTATTGGTCCTTATCTGGCAGGCCCTGTAGTTGCTACTATGAAAGGGTGGCATGGTCGTGCCGCCATGCGCTAGTATCAATTACATTATGTGCTTTGCGCCAGTGTGATCTTGCACGCATGTGTTAGGGCTCGGCTGAAATAAGCCTTCTCCGGTGAGGAGATTGTCTGATTGCGTTGCTGATTGCGTTACTACGGACTGCTGTCCGCACAGCAGTTGTCTGTGCATACCTGTGGAGTTAACAGGACACAGTCCATATTTCTGCGTTTCTACCTTAGCGACACTGTGGTGGACCACGGGCTGCGAACGCACTTATTATTTATATTTATTTTGTGCGTTCCGCCAGCCCTAACATAATACTAGCGCCAGGGTCTGGCTAGTAAAATGGCGGATGACCAGCGTCTACTGCAGGACATCCAGCAGCTGGAGGGTAGGTTGGCGGCTCTTGAGCGCACAACCTCAGCTGTGGAGGTTACCGCAGTCACTGTTCAGGCTGCAAGCGTGGCTGCAGCCAGTGTGTCCACTGCCACCTCTGCACCCACATTATCCCACCTCCCACCTCCAGACAAGTTTGCTGGTGACAGCAAGCAATGTCAGGGATTCGTGAGTCAGTGCTTTATACAACTCGAGCTTCTGGCTGCATGTTTCCCCACGGATCGGGCACAAGTGGGCTTTGTAATATCTCTTCTGACGGGCAGAGCGTTGGAGTGGGCCACCCCACTGTGGGAGCGTGATGAGCGTGTGGAGCGGAGTGCTCCTCGTTTTCTGGAGGCTCTAAAAAAGGTCTTTCTAGGACCTCAAGTTACCCGCGATGCGGCGCTCCAACTCCTGGCAAGTTCACAGGGTTCGTCCTTGGTCAGCTGTTTTGCTGTCCAATTTCGGACTCTGTCTTCGGAGTTGGACTGGCCGGATAAAGTCCACATTCCCGTGTTTTGGAGAGGACTAGCGGGCCATTTTAAAGACGCCTTGACTACCAGGGAGATTCCCGCCACACTGGAGAAGCTTATTGCCATATCTACCCACATCGACCTCCGTTTTCACAAGCGGAGGTTGGAGCGGTCCCAGTGTAGGCAGAGGTTCCGGCTGGCTCCCACCTTCACTTGAGTACCCGTGGTCTGTAACATCTGCCAGCAGTTAGGACATTATGCCAACAAATGTCCTTGGGAGGAGGTTCACTAGACACTGCGGCATTTTCCACCAAGTTGTCCTTTAAGGGGACAATTACTGTAGGCCCATCCACGTTCACCGCCGAACTCTGTGTGGATTCTGGAGCTGAGGGGAATTTCATGTCCTCTGCATTTGCTCTCCGCCACACTATACCTCTGGTGATGCTCACCAAACGGTGACTGTGCGAGTATGGATCAACTCTGCCCTCACAAATCACCCACCAGACTATCCCTCTCACTTTATTTATGTCCCCTTCCCATCAGGAGAGTATTTATTTTCTTGTCCTGCCCGAGGGAATAGACGAGGTGTTGCTGGGAGTACCTTGGCTCCGTCACTACTCTCCCCATATTGAGTGGTCCTCTGGGAGGATACTGGGTTGGGGTGATTCATGTAGAGGCAGGTGTGTCAGGGAGTGCGTTCAGGTCACCACCACAGAGATACCCGTAGATCTCACTTCTCTTCCTCAGTGTTATTGGTCATACGCAGACGTTTTCTCCAAGAAGGCGGCAGAGACTCTTCCACCTCATCGCCCTACGACTGTCCTATTGATCTCTTGCCTGGAGCAGAACCTCCTAGGGGGAGAGTCTACCCCCTCTCGCTTCCTGAGACGGAGGCCATGTCCCAGTATATTCAGGAGAATCTGGCAAGAGGGTTCATTAGGAAGTCGGTGTCACCAGCAGGGGCGGGGTTCTTCTTCGTGCAAAAGAAAAACGGAGAATTATGTCCATGTATTGACTACAGGGGTCTTAACGCCATCACCGTCAAGAATAAGTACCCATTGCCCCTAATCTCTGAGCTCTATGATAGGCTCCGAGGATCAAGAGTATTTACCAAGCTTGATCTACGTGGTGCCTATAACCTAATTCACATCCCTGAACGGGACGACTGGAAGACAGATTTTAATACCAGGGATGGGCATTATGAATACCTGGTGATGCCCTTCGGGCTCTGTAATGCTCCCGCTGTTTTCCAAGACTTTGTCAATGATATCTTCCGGGATATGCTCTCCACCTCTGTAGTAGTCTATCTGGATGATATTCTCATCTTTTCACCAGATATAGACTCACCGGAGGGATGTCAACAAAGTCTTCGACCTTTTATGGGCAAACTCCCTCTATGCCAAGCTGGAGAAATGTGTGTTTGAGCAGGAGTCTTTACCTTTCCTGGGCTATATCATCTCCGCCCAGGGATTGGCTATGGATCCTGCCAAACTACAGGCTGTAATGGACTGGCAAGAACCCCATTCTCTTAAAGCGGTGCAGCGCTTTATGGGGTTCATTAATTATTATCGCCAGTTCATTCCCCATTTCTCGACTTTGGTAGCAACCTTGGTAGCCCTCACCAAGAAGGGAGCATATCCCAAGTTGTGGTCTCCAAGGCGTTCTCTTCCATCAAGTCGCATTTTGCCAGTGCTAACATATTACATCGCCCTGATGTTGATAAGCCGTTTATTTTAGAGGTGGACGCCTCTTCTGTTGGTGCTGGAGCAGTCCTTTATCAAAAGGATGCTCAAGGTCGGAAGCATTCCTGCTTCTTCTTTTCTAAGACCTTTACACCAGCAGAGAGGAATTATTCCATCGGGGACAGGGAGTTGCTGGCTATGAAGCTGGCCTTCTCTGATTGGAGACATCTTCTGGAGGGGGCTCGTTTTCCCTTCCAAGTCTTCACCGACCACAAAAACTTGGTATATTTGCAAACGGCTCAGCGGCTAAATTCTCGCCAGGCCAGATGGTCCCTATTCTTCTCTCAGTTCCACTTCACCCTCCATTTCCTCTCCGGTGAGAAGAATGTTCGGGACAACGCTCTCTCTCGCTCCTTAGTGTCATCAGAGGAGGAGGATGAGGAGCCTCGACTTATTGTCCCCGAAGAGAGCCTGAGAACTGTAGCCCCGGTTTCGCTAGAGTCTGTGCCTCCGGGCAAGACTTTTGTGCCCACTAATTTGCGACCGGAGGTACTCTCTTGGGCACACTCGTCCAGGGTGGGTGGACAATTTGGGGCAAAGAGGACAACTGAATTATTGGCGAGGACATACTGGTGGCCACATATGGTCCATGACGTCAGGGAGTATGTTCAGGCGTGTGTCTCCTGCGCCAGGAACAAGTCCCCTCGACAACGGCCAGCTGGGTTACTTTTTCCTTTGCCAGTGGCAGACAGGCCCTGGGAGATGGTCGGGATGGATTTTGTGGTGGCTTACCCAAGTCTCGGGGTTGCACTATCATTTGGGTGATCACCGACCACTTCTCCAAAATGGTGCACTTAGTGCCGCTACCACGGTTACCTTCTGCACGGGCCTTGGCAGCATTATTTATTAGACACATCTTACGTCTACACGGTATGCCAGACAAGATTGTCAGCGATCGAGGTCCCCAATTTGCGTCTCGGTTCTGGAGAGAGTTGTGTCATCTACTCTGCATTGAGTTAAACCTCTCCTCTGCATATCATCCCGAGACGAATGGGTTGGTAGAGAGGGCCAACCAGACCTTGGTCACCTACTTGCGACATTTTGTCTCTGCCAGGCAGGATGACTGGGCATCCTTGCTCCCGTGGGCGGAGTTCACGCTAAACAATGCTGTGGCTGACTCCACCGGACAGACCCCATTACTCTTAAATTACGGCCAGCATCCGCGGGTACCGGTGCCCAGGCCCGTGGCTTCCGCCGACTCCAGGGTGGCAGACTGGGCTGTGGAGGCACGGGACATATGGGACCGCACCCAGGATGCCATTCAGGCTTCCAAGGAAAGGATGAGGTCTTCTGCCGATGCCCATCGGCGTCCCGCTCCGACATTTGCTCCTGGCGACCTAGTGTGGCTCTCCGCCTGAAACATCAGGCTACGGGTGGAATCCACTAAGTTGGCTCCCTGCTATTTGGGTCCCTTCAAGGTTCTCGAGCAGGTGAACCCTGTGGTTTACCGTTTGGCCCTTCCGCCTCGCCTTGGTATCTCCGACACCTTCCATGTGTCCCTCCTAAAACCCGTGGTCATCTCCCGGTTGCCTGAGTCATCTGCCGGGACGTCGGGTTCGTCTACGGACGATTACGAGGTGAACGCAATTGTAGGGTGCAAAAAAAATTTTGGTGGATTGGAGGGGTTATGGGCCTGAGGATAGGTCCTGGGAGCCTGCGGAACATGTTCATGCTCCACAGCTCATCGCTGCCTTTGAGCATAGCGAGGCCCAGAGAAGGGGGGCCCTAGGAGGGGTGGTAATGTTAGGGGTCGAGTTCCCGCTTCTGCACAAGGAGAATCTCGAGCCATTCCTGCTGCGGTCTCCCATCCGTCTCCAGCCGCAGTGGACTCTGCTCATCTTAGACGTCGGTCCCAGCATCTCGCCCATTCTAACAGTGTGCAGAGGATTACTGATGCCTCTCCAGGCTCTGCTATGGTGGCCAGTACTGGTTAGCAGCGAGCAGACGTCTTTAGGACAAAGTCCTTGTTTTCCCCTTTTGAGCATGCCTAGGGTGAGATCTCTCATTGGAGATTAGGGGTCACATGCTCAGGTACTGCAGCAGCTCCTATTGGTCCGCCAGGAAGGTCCTGAAACTACTGGTGTTCTGGAACAGTTTCCTATTGGTCCTTATCTGGCAGGCCCTGTAGTTGCTACTATAAAAGGGTGGCATGGTCGTGCCGCCATGCGCTAGTATCAATTACATTATGTGCTTTGCGCCAGTGTGATCTTGCACGCATGTGTTAGGGCTCGGCTGAAATAAGCCCCTAGAATACCGGATTCTCCGGTGAGGAGATTGTCTGATTGCGCTGCTGATTGCGTTACTACGGACTGCTGTCCGCACAGCAGTTGTCTGTGCATTCCTGTGGAGTTAACAGGACACAGTCCATATCTCAGCGTCTCTACCTTAGCGACACTGTGGTGTAACAGAGTCGCTTATACCGCCATATAGTGCCACAGTGTCTGTGGTTGCGACTCTGTGAAGTAACAGAGTTCGCCGTACTGCCATTCTACTAGCAGCAGGCTCTGCCTGCACGGTGGACCCCGGCCTGCGAACGCACTTATTATTTATATTTATTTTGTGCGTTCCGCCAGCCCTAACAGGAAATGGTCCTGGAAAATGGCGACAAAAAAAAAATATTTCTGAATTTCCAAATTTGTTTTTGCCACTTTTTTAACTCATTTGTCAGTCACTTCACTCATTTTTATGATTCTTGGACCAAGTGTAGGGAAAAAAAACAAGGTATACCAATGGAAAATTGCCCAGTTATGAACTAAATATTAGTTAATGTATTATCAAAAAAATGTATTATTATTTACACCAGTTCTTTATTATGCACATATTTAAAAACATTTATTTATTTTTTAATGTGGCTTTAAAAAAAGGATCTTAAAACATTTTACATTAGTCACTAGAATGTCAGTCATGATAGCCTGACACTACGTATACTCTGTTGCTCATCTGTCAATTTTGCTGTACAGGCTGGAGAACCAAAAGCAGAGTCATCTCATTACTTTTACGGCAAGTTGCTGACAATTCTACTATACAGTAGTGTTGGAGGCCTGTGTAAGGCAAGATTGCAGGAGAATACAATCTACAAAAGATATGGCTCTTTATACTGTAGAACTTAGCCCTCTGTGTTAGAGGCTGTAATCCATCAGTTTCTGTAGGCCATAATGAAACTGATTCCATTTATTGGAGCCATAAATATCACACACTCCTTGCTATAATATCTTTACAGACAACCCACAAAAGATATAAGACATGTGGGTAGCTATATAGGAAAGTTTTTAATGGCACAAAATGAATGTCTGCGGTACAATATAAAAAGAACATGTTTCTACATTTCTTTTACATGCTTTACTTACAGTATAGCTAAGTGAAGAAAAGAAAATCTAGCATATTTTCTTGAAACTTTTTTCTTGCATGCTGTTCTATGAATGAATGTAGCCACTGAACAACACCATGCTCCATCAGACATGACTGAGTATTGCCCAAGCCCAAAATGTAATGAAATGAGTGATGCAATGCTTCTTACTAGACGGGATTTACAAGGTTACATAAATATTTATGAGGTTCTCTCCAGATTTATGGAAAGCCTTGATCCACAGGTTGTAACCAGCATGTTTAGGTGCTTTCAAATTATATTAAATTAGACATGCCTCATGCAAAAACTATTCTGCATTTCTAGGTAAGGTCTCAAGAGAAATATTACAATAGATGCATTTTTACTATCCTATATTGAACACCTGCACCTTTTAAAATAACCATGTTAACAGTTTATTTCAAGACTGAAGGAATACTACTATTAATGCACATAATATGCATTCATCGGAGTTTTAAGAATTATTTTTTATAATAAAAAATAATAATATATTGTGTATCACACATTCTACATCTTTATTTAGTCATAAAAATTGTCTAAAATCACTAGAAGAACTTATAGGAAAGATGTGTATCTTCGTACCGTGTTAGCCAGTAGATAGAAAAATATTTAGACTTGAGAGTCCTCAGTGGTTGATACCTTTTAATGGCTAACTGAAAAGATGGTAACAAATTGCAAGCTTTCGAGACTATATCCCAGAGTTTTATGTGTTCTACAACAATTAAGGAATCTGCCTCCCTGACCTTTTAGGGTCATCACAACACAATACCAGACCCCAATCAGAGGGTAATAAAACCTTCACTCCTTATCTATGAACTAGTCATATTTATGTTCATCCCTCTGCCATAATGACAGTTCTGCTTCATGTCACTTGTCCTACCTATTGCATTTTTTCTGTGCTATTTTGTGTATAAATATGTGATTCTTCAGATGTTGTATTAGTCTATGCCTGATGAAGAGACCTGAGTAGTCTCGAAAGCTTGCAATTTGTTACCATCTTTTCAGTTAGCCATTAAAAGGTATCAACCACTGAGGACTCTCAAGTCTAAATATTTTTAGAAGAACTTAAGAACTTTCAGGAAGAAAGTAGGATAAGAAAATTCTTCATCTCGGAACTTGGGCAGGGCAGGGGTTATAACTACAGTGGATGTAGTCACACCTAAGCCCTAGAATAGGGTTCCTGTTATGAATGTGCTAAAAATGGTTTCTGAGCAGAGGCTCCCTCTGGTGGTTACTGACAGTACTGAACCTTTCAGCGAGGAGTGACAATCGGGGATCTCTGACTGGTCTGATATAAGGGAGGTTCCTCCCATGATTTTGCCAGTGATCAATTGTTCTTGTCTCAATTGTGGTTCCTGGTTCATATGGAAGCTTGCTGAGTCTTGCCTGCATCTTCTGCTATCAGATAAGATATTTTCTGCTTTTATTTTTGTGCTTGCTTTTTGCATTGTTCCCTGCACTTCTGTGGAGGTCTGACGGGTCCCCTCCGGGGGGCTTGTGCTCCTCTCAGTTTATTTGGAGCCACTATTGTTTGTTCATTTGCTTTTTCCTGTTTTTTCAGTGGCTGCGGCTTAGTTTTGTTACACCAGAGAACTGATTTAGGTGGTAGAGGTCGTGTGATCTCAGGTGTTTTTGCAATCAGTAGAGTTGGTATTTTTTAGGTTTTTTTTGGATTGCAGTGAGTATCCTTTCCTGTACTTTTCTGTCTAGACAGATTGGGCCCCAGCGTTTGCTCATTCTATTTTCTGTCTGTGTCCGTGTTTCTTCTTGTCTAACCGCCATTACATGTTTGGGGGCTTCCTATTTTCTTTGGGGATCTGCTCCGGGGCAGATAGCTTTCATCTTTCTGCCTTTAGGTGTACAGTCATGGCCAAAAGTTTTGAGATTGACACAAATATTATATTTTCACATGATCTATTGCCCTCTGGTTTTTATGTGTGTTTGATAGATGTTTTTATCACAGACAGAAATATAATTGCAAACATATGAGTAACAAAAGCTTATATTGACAGTTAGAATGAGTTAATGCAGCAAGTCAATATTTGCAGTGTTGACCCTTCTTCTTCAGGACCTCTGCAATTCTCCCTGGCATGCTCTCAATCAACTTCTGGACCAAATCCTGACTGATAGTAGTCCATTCTTGCACAATCAATGCTTTCATTTTGTCAGAATTTTTAGGTTTTTGTTTGTTCACCCGTCTCTTGATGATTGACCACAAGTTCTCAATGGGATTAAGATCTGGGGAGTTTCCAGGCCATGGACCCAAAATCTCTATGTTTTGTTCCCTGAGCCATTTAGTTATCACCTTTGCTTTATGGCAAGGTGCTCCATCACGCTGGAAAAGGCATTGTTGATCGCCAAACTGCTCTTGGAGGGTTGGGAGAAGTTGCTCTTGGAGGACATTCTGGTACCATTCTTTATTCATGGCTGTGTTTTTAGGCAAGACTGAGAGAGAGCCGATTCCCTTGGCTGAGAAGCAACCCCACACGTGAATGGTTTCAGGATGCTTAACAGTTGGCATGAGACAAGACTGGTGGTAGCGCTCACCTTGTCTTCTCCGAATGAGGCGTTTTCCTGATGTCCCAAACAATCGAAAAGGGGATTCATCAGAGAAAATAACTTTACCCCAGTCCTCAGCAGTCCACTGCCTGTACCTTTTGCAGAATATCAGTCTGTTCATGATGTTTTTTCTGGAGAGAAGTGGCTTCTTTGCTGCGCTCCTTGAGACCAGGCCTTGCTCCAAGAGTCTCCGCCTCACAGTGCATGCAGATGCACTCACACCTGCCTGCTGCCATTCCTGAGCAAGCTCTGCACTGCTGGTAGCCCGATCCCACAGCTGAAACACTTTTAAGAGACGGTCCTGGCACTTGCTGGTCTTTCTTGGGCACCCTGGAGCCTTTTTGGCAACAATGGAACCTCTCTCCTTGAAGTTCTTGATGATGCGATAGATTGTTGACTGAGGTGCAATCTTTCTAGCTGCGATACTCTTCCCTGTTAGGCCATTTTTGTGCATTGCAATGATGACTGCACGTGTTTCTTTAGAGATAACCATGGTTAACAGAAGAGAAACAATGATGCCAAGCACCAGCCTCCTTTTAAAGTGTCCAGTGGTGTCATTCTTACTTAATCATGACAGATTGATCTCCAGCCATGTCCTCATCAACACCCACACCTGTTGTGAATGGGTTTGAGATGAGTTCTGAGCAGAAGCTCCCTCTGGTGGTTACAAGCGGTGCTGGTCTGTCCAGTGAAGATTGTGAGGAATGGGAATCAGGTGTTACTGACTGGTCTTATATAAGGGAGTCACCTTCCCATCAGGGTTGCCGGTGATCAATTGTTCAGGTCTCAATCCTTGTATCCTGTTTCTCTTGTAGCCTGCTGTGTTGTTCTGCATCTCCTGCTAACAGATAAGACATTTTCTTCTTTTTGTTTTTGTACTATATTTTTGCATTTTGTCCTGCACTTCTGTGGGGGCCTTCAGGGTCCCCTCCGGGGGCTTTTGCCCTCTCAGTTTAGTTCAGCCACTGATGTTTGTACTTTTGCTTTTTCCAGTTTTTTCAGTGGCTGCTGTTTTGATTTTGTTACACCAGAGAACTAATTTAGGTGGTAGAGGTCGTGTGATCTCAGGTGATTTTGAAATTAGTAGAGTTGGTGCTTTTCAGGGTTTTCTGGGATTGCAGTAAGTACCCTTCCTATCCTTTTCTATTTAGTTAGTTTGGGCCCCAGCGTTTGCTCATACTATTTTCTTTCTGTGTCAGTATTTCATCTTGTCTAACCGCCATTACATGTTTGGGGGCTTTCTATTGTCTTTGGGGTCTGCTCCGGGGCAGATAGCTTTCCTATTTCTATCTTTAGGTGTAGTTAGTTTCTCAGGCTGTGACGAGGCGTCTAGGACCAACGTAGGAACGCTCCACGGCTGCCTCTAGTTGTGGTGGTTAGTCAGGGTACTGCAATCTCATAGTTTCCAACTGCTCTGGTGTATTGCCTTTTTTGCCTGCACTCCTCAGCTACCGAAATATAACAGTATCACCGGCCACATAAAATTGTATGGTACTCACAGAAGGGAAAAATATTGTGTAAGAAAAAAGGTTGTCAGAGTTGTCAGAGATATTTTTCTGTTTGTTGCATTTTTTTCCCTCTGTATCTCTGGGTGCTGGGGAGGATCTTTTCTCTCAATGGAGTTTGCACAGTTGTCTGGCCGTGTGGATCAGCTTGCCACTGAGGTTCAGAGTATTGCTACCTATCTTGCTAGGTTGCCTGTTGTGGAACCTAGGATTCCCATGCCAGATTTGTTTTTAGGGGATCGAGCTAAGTTTCAGAATTTCAAAAATAATTGTAAATTGTTTTTTGCCTTAAAATCTAAGTCCTCAGGGAATGCAGCGCAGCAGGTTCAAATTATCATCTCTCTCCTGCGCGGCGATCCTCAGGATTGGACTTTTTCCCTGACACCTGGGGATCCTGTTTTGAGTGATGTTGATGCATTTTTTCAGGCTTTGGGGTTATTGTACGATGAGCCTAATGTCACTGATCAAGCTGAGAAAGCCTTGTTGGCATTAAATCAGGGGCTTTATGACGCTGAGTTATACTGTCAGAGATTCGTAGGTGGGCAGTCCTGACCAAATGGAATGACGACGCTTTGGCAGCCCTTTTCCGGAAGGGTCTGTCAGATAATGTAAAGGATGTTATGGTGGGATTCCCTGTCCCCTCTGGTCTCAATGATTCTATGTCATTAGCGATTAAAATTGACAGACGTTTGCGTGAGCGGAGAAGTATGCGTGGAATGGTGTTGCCTTGTGAACCAGCTTCTGAACCCATGCAGTGTGATAGAGTGGTGTCTGGGGCACAGCGTCATGAGTTTCGAAAGCGCAATGGGTTATGTTTCTACTGTGGTGATGCCTCTCATGCTATTTCAGTCTGCCCTAAGCGGGGAAGACGTTTTGCACGCTCAGTTGTCTTGGGTAGTGTTCAGACTAAGTTTTTATTAACTGTCACTCTGATATGCTCTCTGTCCTCATTTTCTGCTCAGGCTTTCGTTGATTCAGGAGCAGCTATTAACCTGATAGATTATGATTTTGCTAAACGATGTGGGTTTCCCTTGATACCCCTACAGAAGTCTATTCCCCTACTGGGGATCGATTCTACCCTTTGGCTGAGAATAAACCCCAGTTTTCTACTCAGGTGATAATGAGGGTTGAACCTGATCACCAGGAGTGCTGCAAATTTTTGGTTCTGTATAATCTGCATGACATTATCGTGCTGGGTTTCCCTTGGTTACAGTCTCATAATCCTGTTTTGGATTGGAAATCTGTGTCTGTAACCAGTTGGGGCTGCCAATGTATTAATACCAACACTCCTGTTTTTTCTGCCTCGCCCCAGGCTCAGAATGTTCCTGACTTTTTGATTGATTTTTCTGATGTGTTTAGCGAAAGTAAATCTGCATCCTTGCCTCCCCATAGGAGCTATGACTGCGCTATTGAATTAGTGCCCAAGAGACCATGGACCCATATCTCTATGGATTTCATTTCCGACCTTCCTGTTTCTCAGAGAATGACCACCATCTGGGTAATTTGTGATAGGTTTTCCAAAATGATACATCTTGTGCCATTACCTAAGTTGCCTTCCTCCTCTGAATTGGTGCCGTTGTTCCTTCAGCACGTGGTTCGTTTACACGGCATTCCTGAGAACATTGTGTCTGACAGAGGAGTCCAGTTTGTTTCCAGATTTTGGAGGACTTTTTGTTCTAAACTGGGTGTTCAATTGTCTTTCTCCTCGGCATTTCATCCTCAGACCAATGGTCAAACTGAGAGAACAAACCAGACATTGGAGACTTATCTAAGATGCTTTGTGTCCGCTGATCAGGATGACTGGGTCTCTTTTTTGCCTTTGGCTGAGTTTGCTCTTAATAATAGGGCTAGCTCTGCCACTTTGATGTCTCCGTTTTTTTGTAATTCTGGGTTTCACCCTCGATTTTCTTCAGGACAGACGGAGGCTTCTGTCTGTCCAGGTGTTGACTCTGTTGTGGAGCGTATGCAACAGATTTGGGACCAGGTAGTGGAGAGGTTGTCCCTATCTCAGGAGAAGGCCCAGCGGTTTGCTAACCGGCATAGGACTGATGGTCCTCGGTTTAAAGTGGGGGACTTGGTCTGGTTGTCCTCAAAGAATATTCCTATGAGAGTAGCATCTCCTAAATTTAAGCCTAGGTTCATTGGACCTTATAAGATCATGGAGATTATTAATCCTGTTTCTTTTCGTTTGCTTCTTCCAGGGACATTTAAGATCCATAACGTGTTCCACAAGTCCTTGTTGAAGAGGTTTGTTGAGCCAGTGGTTCCTGCTGCTGTGCCTCCTGACCCTGTTTTGGTTGAGGGCAATCTGGAGTATGTGGTTGAGAAAATATTAGATTCTCGTTTTTCTAGACGGAAACTCCAGTATTTGGTTAAATGGAGAGGTTATGGTCAGGAAGACAATTCTTGGGTGTTTGCTTCGGACATCCATGCTAGGAGACTTATCCGTGCGTATCATAGAACTCATCCTGACCGACCTGGTTGCTCAAATGAGGGTTCGGTGACCCCTCCTCAAGGGGGGGGTACTGTTGTGAATGGGTTTGAGATGAGTCCTGAGCAGAAGCTCCCTCTGGTGGTTACAAGCGGTGCTGGTCTGTCCAGTGAAGATTGTGAGGAATGAGAATCAGGTGTTACTGACTGGTCTTATATAAGGGAGTCACCTTCCCATCAGGGTTGCCGGTGATCAATTGTTCAGGTCTCAATCCTTGTATCCTGTTTCTCTTGTAGCCTGCTGTGTTGTGTCTGCATCTCCTGCTAACAGATAAGACATTTTCTTCTTTTTGTTTTTGTACTATATTTTTGCATTTTGTCCTGCACTTCTGTGGGGGCCTTCAGGGTCCCCTCCGGGGGCTTTTGCCCTCTCAGTTTAGTTCAGCCACTGATGTTTGTACTTTTGCTTTTTCCAGTTTTTTCAGTGGCTGCTGTTTTGATTTTGTTACACCAGAGAACTAATTTAGGTGGTAGAGGTCGTGTGATCTCAGGTGATTTTGAAATTAGTAGAGTTGGTGCTTTTCAGGGTTTTCTGGGATTGCAGTAAGTACCCTTCCTATCCTTTTCTATTTAGTTAGTTTGGGCCCCAGCGTTTGCTCATACTATTTTCTTTCTGTGTCAGTATTTCATCTTGTCTAACCGCCATTACATGTTTGGGGGCTTTCTATTGTCTTTGGGGTCTGCTCCGGGGCAGATAGCTTTCCTATTTCTATCTTTAGGTGTAGTTAGTTTCTCAGGCTGTGACGAGGCGTCTAGGACCAACGTAGGAACGCTCCACGGCTGCCTCTAGTTGTGGTGGTTAGTCAGGGTACTGCAATCTCATAGTTTCCAACTGCTCTGGTGTATTGCCTTTTTTGCCTGCACTCCTCAGCTACCGAAACATAACACACACCTGTGTTAATGGAGCAATCACTGAAAAGAGGTTAGCTGGTCCTTTTAAGGCAGGGCTGCAATGATGTTGAAATGTGTTTTGGGGGATAAAGTTCATTTTCTAGCCAAATATTGACTTTGCAAGTAATTGCTGTTAAGCTGATCACTCTTTATAACATTCTGGAGTATATGCAAATTGCCATTAGAAAAAGTGAAGCAGTAGACTTTTTAAAAATTAATAAAATGTGTCATTCTCAAAACTTTTGTCCATGACTGTAGTTATCTCTCAGGCTGTGACAAGGCGTCTAGGATCAACGTAGGAACGCTCCACGGCTACCTCTAGTTGTGTGGTTAGTTCAGGTTACTGCAATCCAATAGGTTCCAGCCTCTCTGGTGTATTGCCGTTTTTGCTTACTCTCCTCAGCTACCAAAACATAACAGTATCACCGGCCAAAACTGAAAATTATATGGTTCTCACAGAAGGGAAAAATAGTGTGGAAAGAAAAAGATTGTCAGAGTTGTCAGAGATTTTTTTTTTCTTTTCCCTGTTTGTTGCATTTTTTTTTTCCCTCTGTTTCTCTAGGTGCTGAGGAGGATTTTTTTTTTTCTGTCAATGGAGCTTGCACAGTTGTCTGGCTGTGTGGATCAGCTTGCCACTGAGGTTCAGAGTATTGCTGCCTATCTTGCTGGGTTGCCGGTTGTGGAACCTAGGTTTCCCATGCCAGATTTGTTTTTCGGGGATCGGGCTAAATTTCTGAATTTCAAAAATAACTGTAAGTTGTTTTTTGCCTTAAAGCCTAAGTCCTCAGGGAACGCAGCACAGCAGGTTCAAATTGTCATCTCTCTCCTGCGCGGCGATCCTTAGGATTGGGCTTTTTCCCTGACACCTGGGGATCCTGTTTTGAATGATATTAATGCATTTTTTCTGGCTCTAGGTTTATTGTACGATGTACCTAATGTCACTGATCAAGCTGAAAAAACCTTGTTGGCATTAAATCAGGGTCTTGAAGACGCTGAGTTGTACTGTCAGAAATTCCGAAAGTGGGCAGTCCTGACCAAATGGAATGATGATGCTTTGGCAGCCCTTTTTCGGAAGGGGCTGTCAGAGAATGTAAAGGATGTTATGGTGGGATTCCCTGCTCCCTCTGGTCTCAATGATTCTATGTCATTGGCTATTCAAATTGACAGACGTTTGCGTGAGCGTAGAGGTATGCGTGAGATAGTGTTGCCTTGTGAGCCAGCTTCTGAGCCCATGCAGTGTGATAGAGTGACTTCTAGGGCACAGCGTCATGAGTTTCGAAAGCGCAATGGGTTATGTTTCTACTGTGGTGACGCCTCTCATGCTATTTCAGTCTGCCCTAAACGGGAAGACATTTTGCACGCTCAGTTGTCTTGGGTAGTGTTCAGACTAAATTTCTGTTGACTGTTACCATGATTTGCTCTCTGTCCACATTTTCTGCTCAGGCTTTTGATGATTCAGGAGCAGCTATTAACCTGATGGATTTTGACTTTGCCAAACGTTGTGGGTTTCCCATGATACCCCTGCGGAAGTCTATTCCCCTACTGGGCATTGATTCTACCCTTTGGCAGAAAATAAACCCCAGTTTTCTACTCAGGTGATAATGAGGGTTGAACCAGATCATCAGGAGAGTTGCAAATTTCTGGTGCTGTATAATCTGCATGACATTATTGTACTAGGTTTCCCTTGGTTACAGTCTCATAATCCTGTTTTGGATTGGAAATCTGTGTCTGTGACCAGTTGGGGCTGCCAATGTGTTAATGCCGACACTCCTGTTTTTCTGCCTCTCCCCAGTCTCAGGATGTTCCTGACTTTTTGACTGATTTTTCGGATGTGTTTATTGAAAGTAAATCCGCATTCTTGCCCCCTCACAGGAGCTACGATTGCGCTATTGAATTAGTGCCTGGTGGTAAATTTCCTAAAGGTCGCCTTTTTAACTTGTCTGTACCTGAACACGATACTATGCGATCTTATATCAAGATGTCATTGGAGAAGGGTCATATCAGACCATCCTCTTCACCCTTGGGTGCCAGTTTTTTCTTTGTGGCCAAAAAGCATGGTTCATTGAGGCCGTGTATTGATTATCGTCTCTTGAATAAGATCACTGTGAAGTATCAATATCCGTTACCCTTGATTTCTGACCTGTTTTCCAGGGTGAAAAGTGCAAGTTGGTTTACCAAGCTTGACCTCAGGGGGGCGTATAACCTTATTCGCATTAAGCAAGGGGATGAATGGAAGATGGCGTTTAATACCCCAGAGGGGCATTTTGAGTACCTAGTGATGCCCTTTGGGCTCACTAATGCTCCTTCCATCTTCCAATCCTTCATGAAAGATATTTTCAGGGATTTTGTGGATAAATTTCTGATTGTTTATTTGGATGATATCTTGATTTTTTCCAATGACTGGGACTCTTGTTGTGAGTGGGCTTGGGATGAGTTCTGAGCAGAGGCTCCCTCTGGTGGTTACAAGCGGTGCTGGTCTGTCCAGTGAAGATTGTGAAGATTGTGAGGATTGGGAATCAGGTGTTACTGACTGGTCTTATATTAGGGAGTCACCTTCCCATCAGGGTTGCCGGTGATCAATTGTTCTGGTCTGAATCCTTGATTCTTGTTTCCTTTGTAGCCTGCTGTGTCATGTCTGCATCTCCTGCTAACAGATAAGACATTTTCTTCTTTTTGTTTTTGTGCTTGATTTTTGCATTTTGTCCTGCACTTCTGTGGGGGCCTTCAGGGTCCCCTCCGGGGGCTTTTGCCCTCTCAGTTTAGTTCAGCCACTGATGTTTGTACCTTTGCTTTTTCCAGTTTTTTCAGTGGCTGCTGTTTTGATTTTCTTACACCAGAGAACTAATTTAGGTGGTAGAGGTCGTGTGATCTCAGGTGTTTTTGAAATTAGTAGAGTTGGTGCTTTTCAGGTTTTCTGGGATTGCAGTAAGTACCCTTCCTTTCCTTTTCTATTTAGTTAGTTTGGGCCCCAACGTTTGCTCATACTATTTTCTGTCTGTGTCTGTATTTCTTCTTGTCTAACCGCCATTACATGTTTGGGGGCTTTCTATTATCTTTGGGGTTCTGCTCCGGGGCAGATAGCTTTCCTATTTCTATCTTTAGGTGTAGTTAGTTTCTCAGGCTGTGACGAGGCGTCTAGGACCAACGTAGAACGCTCCACGGCTGCCTCTAGTTGTTGTGGTTAGTCAGGGTACTGCAATCTCATAGATTCCAACTGCTCTGGTGTATTGCCTTTTTTGCCTGCACTCCTCAGCTACCGAAACATAACAGTATCACCGGCCCAAAATTTAAAATTGTATGGTACTCACAGAAGGGAAAAATTTTGTGAAAGAAAAAACGGTTGTCAGAGTTGTCAGAGATATTTTTCTGTTTGTTGCATTTTTTTTTTTTTTCCCTCTGTATCTCTGGGTGCTGGGGAGGATTTTTTCTCTCAATGGAGTTTGCACAGTTGTCTGGCCGTGTTGATCAGCTTGCCACTGAGGTTCAGAGTATTGCTGCATATCTTGCTAGGTTGCCTGTTGTGGAACCTAGGATTCCCATGCCAGATCTGTTTTTAGGGGATCGAGCTAACTTTCAGAATTTCAAAAATAATTGTAAATTGTTTTTTGCCTTAAAATCTAAGTCCTCAGGGAACGCA
Source organism: Oophaga sylvatica (assembly GCA_033576555.1). Lineage (NCBI taxonomy): Eukaryota > Metazoa > Chordata > Amphibia > Anura > Dendrobatidae > Oophaga > Oophaga sylvatica. The sequence goes on from JARQOD010000001.1 coordinate 685,502,233, forward strand.
GCGCAGCAGGTTCAAATTGTCATCTCTCTCCTGCGCGGCGATCCTCAGGATTGGGCTTTTTCCCTGACACCTGGGGATCCTGTTTTGAGTGATGTTGATGCATTTTTTCAGGCTTTGGGGTTATTGTACGATGAGCCTAATGTCACTGATCAAGCTGAAAAAGCCTTGTTGGCATTAAATCAGGGGCTTGATGACGCTGAGTTATACTGACAGAGATTCCGTAGGTGGGCAGTCCTGACCAAGTGGAATGACGACGCTTTGGCGGCCCTTTTTCGGAAGGGTCTGTCAGATAATGTAAAGGATGTTATGGTGGGATTCCCTGTCCCTCTGGTCTCAATGATTCTATGTCATTAGCGATTCAAATTGACAGACGTTTGCGTGAGCGGAGAAGTATGCGTGGAATAGTGTTGTCTTGTGAACCTGCTTCTGAATCCATGCAGTGTGATAGAGTGGTGTCTGGGGCACAGCGTCATGAGTTTCGAAAGCGCAATGGGTTATGTTTCTACTGTGGTGATGCCTCTCATGCTATTTCAGTCTGCCCTAAGCGGGGAAGACGTTTTGCACGCTCAGTTGTCTTGGGTAGTGTTCAGACTAAGTTTTTATTAACTGTCACTCTGATATGCTCTCTGTCCTCATTTTCTGCTCAGGCTTTCGTTGATTCTGGAGCAGCTATTAACCTGATGGATTATGATTTTGCTAAACGTTGTGGGTTTCCCTTGATACCCCTACAGAAGTCTATTCCCCTACTGGGGATCGATTCTACCCCTTTGGCTGAGAATAAACCTCAGTTCTCTACTCAGGTGATAATGAGGGTTGAACCTGATCATCAAGAGTGCTGCAAATTTTTGGTTCTGTATAATCTGCATGATATTATCGTACTGGGTTTCCCTTGGTTACAGTCTCATAATCCTGTTTTGGATTGGAAATCTGTGTCTGTAACCAGTTGGGGCTGCCAATGTGTTAATACCAACACTCCTGTTTTTTCTGCCTCCCCCCAGGCTCAGGATGTTCCTAACTTTTTGATTGATTTTTCTGATGTATTTAGCGAAAGTAAATCTGCATCCTTGCCTCCCATAGGAGCTATGACTGCGCTATTGAATTAGTGCCTGGTAGTAAATTCCCTAAAGGTCGCCTTTTTAACTTGTCTGTACCTGAACATGACGCTATGCGGTCTTATATCAAGGAGTCATTGGAGAAGGGTCATATCAGACCATCCTCTTCACCCTTAGGTGCCGGTTTTTTCTTTGTGGCCAAAAAGGATGGTTCATTAAGGCCGTGTATTGATTATCGTCTTTTGAACAATATTACTGTGAAATATCAATACCCGTTACCCTTGATTTCTGACCTGTTTTCCAGGGTGAAAAACGCTACTTGGTTTACCAAGCTTGACCTCAGGGAGGCATATAACCTTATTCGCATTAAGCACGGGGATGAATGGAAGACGGCATTCAATACCCGGAGGGGCATTTTGAGTACCTTGTGATGCCCTTTGGGCTCACTAATGCTCCTTCTGTCTTCCAGTCCTTCATGAATGACATTTTCAGGGATTTTGTGGATAAATTTCTGATTGTTTATTTGGATGATATCTTGATTTTTTCTAATGACTGGGACTCTCATGTGAAACATGTTCGAACTGTATTCCAGATTTTGAGAGAGAATGCTCTGTATGTGAAGGGATCAAAGTGTCTTTTTGGCGTACAGAGGATCTCATTTCTGGGATTCATTTTGTCCCCATCTGTTATTGAAATGGACCCGGTCAAGGTTCAGGCCATCTGTGAATGGGTCCAACCTACTTCATTAAAGGCTCTTCAAAGATTTTTGGGTTTTGCCAATTTTTATCGTAAATTTATTGGTAATTTCTCGGTTATTGTTAAACCATTAACTGATTTGACCAAAAAGGGTTCTGATGTGGTGAATTGGCCTCCTGAGGCAGTCTCTGCATTTCAGGAACTTAAGCAGAGATTCACTTCTGCTCCTGTTCTACGGCAGCCTGATGTTTCTCTGCCATTTCAGGTGGAGGTTGATGCCTCTGAAATTGGGGCAGGTGCCGTTTTGTCCCAAAAAGATCCAGAGACCTCTAAAAGTAACCCTTGTGCCTTTTTCTCTCGAAAATTTTCTCCTACTGAACGTAATTATGACGTGGGTAATCGGGAGTTATTGGCCATGAAGTGGGCTTTTGAAGAGTGGAGACATTGGCTGGAGGGAGCCAAACATCAGGTGGTGGTCCTTACTGACCATAAGAATCTGGTTTATCTGGAATCTGCCAAGCGACTCAATCCTAGACAGGCCAGGTGGGCGTTGTTTTTCACACTTTTAATTTTGTGGTTTCCTTTCTTCCTGGCACTAAGAATGTTAAGGCGGATGCCCTCTCGAGGAGCTTCCTTGCGGACTCTCCTGAGTTATCTGATCCTTCTGTTATTTTGAAAGAGGGTGTAGTTCTTTCCGCCATCTCACCTAATTTGAGACTTGCTCTGGAGGGGTGTCAGGAGGATAGGCCCGAGCGCTGCCCTGTTGGAAAATTGTTTTTCCCGGACCAGTGGAAAAAGAGTGAGATGTCTGAGATTCATTGTTCCGCGTTGGCTGGGCATCCCGGAATTTTTGGTACCAGAGACTTGGTTAGTCGGTCCTTTTGGTGGCCTACCTTGTCTCGTGATGTCAGGGAATTTGTGCAGTCCTGCGGGACTTGCTCTCGCTCCAAGCCTTGCTCTCGCTCTAGTGGTTTGTTGATGCCATTGCCTGTGCCCAAGAGACCATGGACCCATATCTCTATGGATTTCATTTCCGACCTTCCTGTTTCTCAGAGAATGACCGCCATCTGGGTGATTTGTGATAGGTTTTCTAAGATGATACATCTTGTGCCATTACCTAAGTTGCCTTCCTCCTCTGAATTGGTGCCGTTGTTCCTTCAGCACGTGGTTCGTTTACACGGCATTCCTGAGAACATAGTGTCTGACAGAGGAGTCCAGTTTGTTTCCAGATTTTGGAGGACTTTTTGTTCTAAACTGGGTGTTCAATTGTCTTTCTCCTCGGCATTTCATCCTCAGATCAATGGTCAAACTGAGAGAACAAACCAGACATTGGAGACTTATCTAAGATGCTTTGTGTCTGCTGATCAGGATGACTGGGTCTCTTTTTTGCCTTTGGCTGAGTTTGCTCTTAATAATAGGGCTAGCTTTGCCACTTTGATGTCTCCGTTTTTCTGTAATTCTGGGTTTCACCCTCGATTTTCTTCAGGACAGACGGAGGCTTCTGTCTGTCCAGGTGTTGACTCTGTTGTGGAGCGTATGCAACAGATTTGGGACCAGGTAGTGGAGAGGTTGTCCCTCTCTCAGGAGAGGGCCCAGCGGTTTGCTAACCGGCATAGGACTGATGGTCCTCGGTTTAAAGTGGGTGACTTGGTCTGGTTGTCCTCAAAAAATATTCCTATGAGAGTAGCATCTCCTAAATTTAAGCCTAGGTTCATTGGACCTTATAAGATCATAGAGATTCTTAATCCTGTTTCTTTTCGTTTGCTTCTTCCAGGACATTTAAGATCCATAACGTGTTCCACAAGTCCTTGTTGAAGAGGTTTGTTGAGCCAGTGGTTCCTGCTGCTGTGCCTCCTGACCCTGTTTTGGTTGAGGGCAATCTGAAGTATGTGGTTGAGAAAATATTAGATTCTCTTTTTCTAGACGGAAACTCCAGTATTTGGTTAAGTGGAGAGGTTATGGTCAGGAAGACAATTCTTGGGTGTTTGCTTCGGACATCCATGCTAGGAGACTCATCCGTGCGTACCATAGAACTCATCCTGACCGACCTGGTTGCTCAAATGAGGGTTCGGTGACCCCTCCTCAAGGGGGGGGTACTGTTGTGAGTGGGCTTGGGATGAGTTCTGAGCAGAGGCTCCCTCTGGTGGTTACAAGCGGTGCTGGTCTGTCCAGTGAAGATTGTGAAGATTGTGAGGATTGGGAATCAGTTGTTACTGACTGGTCTTATATAAGGGAGTCACCTTCCCATCAGGGTTGCCGGTGATCAATTGTTCTGGTCTGAATCCTTGATTCTTGTTTCCTTTGTAGCCTGCTGTGTCGTGTCTGCATCTCCTGCTAACAGATAAGACATTTTCTTCTTTTTGTTTTTGTGCTTGATTTTTGCATTTTGTCCTGCACTTCTGTGGGGGCCTTCAGGGTCCCCTCCGGGGGCTTTTGCCCTCTCAGTTTAGTTCAGCCACTGATGTTTGTACCTTTGCTTTTTCCAGTTTTTTCAGTGGCTGCTGTTTTGATTTTGTTACACCAGAGAACTAATTTAGGTGGTAGAGGTCGTGTGATCTCAGGTGTTTTTGAAATTAGTAGAGTTGGTGCTTTTCAGGGTTTTCTGGGATTGCAGTAAGTACCCTTCCTTTCCTTTTCTATTTAGTTAGTTTGGGCCCCAACGTTTGCTCATACTATTTTCTGTCTGTGTCTGTATTTCTTCTTGTCTAACCGCCATTACATGTTTGGGGGCTTTCTATTATCTTTGGGGTTCTGCTCCGGGGCAGATAGCTTTCCTATATCTATCTTTAGGTGTAGTTAGTTTCTCAGGCTGTGACGAAGCGTCTAGGACCAACGTAGGAACGCTCCACGGCTGCCTCTAGTTGTTGTGGTTAGTCAGGGTACTGCAATCTCATAGATTCCAACTGCTCTGGTGTATTGCCTTTTTTGCCTGCACTCCTCAGCTACCGAAACATAACAGACTCTCATGTGAAACATGTTCAGACTGTGTTCCAGATTTTGAGAGAGAATGCACTGTATGTGAAGGGATCAAAGTGTCTTTTTGGCGTACAGAAGGTCTCATTTCTGGGATTCATTTTGTCCCCATCTGTTATTGAAATGGACCGGTCAAGGTTCAGGCCATCTGTGATTGGGTCCAACCTACTTCATTAAAGGCTCTTCAGAGATTCTTGAGTTTTGCCAATTTTTATCGTAAATTTATTGGTAATTTCTCTGTTATTGTTAAACCATTGACTGATTTGACCAAAAAGGGTTCTGATGTGGTGAATTGGCCTCCTGAGGCAGTCTCTGCGTTTCAGGAACTTAAGCAGAGATTCACTTCTGCTCCTGTTCTACGGCAGCCTGATGTTTCTCTGCCATTTCAGGTGGAGGTTGATGCCTCTGAAATTGGGGCAGGTGCCGTTTTGTCCCAAAGAGATCCAGAGACCTCTAAAAGTAACCCTTGTGCCTTTTTCTCTCGAAAATTTTCTCCAACTGAACGTAATTATGACGTGGGTAATCGGGAGTTATTGGCCATGAAGGGGGCTTTTGAAGAGTGGAGACATTGGCTGGAGGGAGCCAAACATCAGGTGATGGTCCTCACGGACCATAAGAATCTGGTTTATCTGGAATCAGCCAAGCGACTTAATCCTAGACAGGCCAGGTGAGCCTTGTTTTTCATGTTTTAATTTTGTGGTTTCCTTTCTTCCTGGCACTAAGAATGTTAAGGCGGAGGCCCTCTCGAGGAGTTTTCTTGCGGACTCTCCTGAGTTATCTGATCCTGCTGTTATTTTGAAAGAGGGTGTAGTTCTTTCCGCCATCTCGCCCAATTTGAGACTGGCTCTGGAAGGGTGTCAGGAGGATAAACCCGAGCGCTGCCCTATTGGGAAATTGTTTGTCCAGACCGGTGGAAAAAGAGTGTTATGTCTGAGATTCATTGTTCCGCGTTGGCCGGTCATCCCGGAATTTTTGGTACCAGAGACTTGGTTAGTCGGTCCTTTTGGTGGCCTACTTTGTCTCGTGACGTCAGGGAATTTGTGCAGTCCTGCAGGACTTGCTCTCGCTCCATGCCTTGCTCTCGCTCTAGTGGTTTGTTGATGCCATTGCCTGTGCCCAAGAGACCATGGACCCATATCTCTATGGATTTCATTTCCGACCTCCCTGTTTCTCAGCGAATGACCGTTATCTGGGTGATTTGTGATAGGTTTTCCAAAATGATGCATCTTGTGCCATTACCTAAGTTGCCTTCCTCCTCCGAATTGGTGCCTTTGTTCCTTCAGCTCGTGGTTCGGTTACACGGCATTCCTGAGAACATTGTGTCTGACAGAGGAGTCCAGTTTGTTTCCAGATTTTGGAGGACTTTTTGTTCTAAACTTGGTGTTCAATTGTCTTTCTCCTCGGCTTTTCATCCTCAGACCAATGGACAAACTGAGAGAACAAACCAGACATTGGAGACTTATTGAGATGCTTTGTGTCTGCTGATCAAGATGACTGGGTCTCTTTTTTGCCTTTGGCTGAGTTTGCTCTTAATAATAGGGCTAGCTCTGCCACTTTGATGTCTCCATTTTCTGCAATTTTGGGTTTCACCCTCGATTTTCTTCGGGACAGACGGAGGCTTCTGTCTGTCCAGGTGTTGACTCTGTTGTGGAGCGTATGCAGCAGATTTGGGACCAGGTAGTGGAGAGGTTGTCCCTCTCTCAGGAGAGGGCCCAGCGGGTTGCCAACCGGCAAAGGACTGATGGTCCTCGGTTTGAAGTGGGGGACTTGGTCTGGTTGTCCTCAAGAAATATCCCTATGAGAGTTGCATCCTAAGTTTAAGCCTAGGTTCATTGGACCTTATAAGATCATGGAGATTCTTAATCCTGTTTCCTTTCGTTTACTTCTTCCAGGGACATTTAAGATCCATAACGTGTTCCACAAGTCCTTATTGAAGAGGTTTGTCGAGCCAGTGGTTCCTATGGCTGCGCCTCCTGACCCTGTTTTGGTTGAGGGCAATCTGGAGTATGTGGTTGAGAAAATATTGGATTCTCGTTTTTCTAGACGGAAACTCCAGTATTTGGTTAAGTGGAGAGGTTATGGTCAGGAGGACAATTCTTGGGTGTTTGCTTCGGACATCCATGCTAGGAGACTGATCCGTGCGTATCACAGAGCTCATCCTGACCGACCTGATTGCCCAAATGAGGGTTCGGTGACCCCTCCTCAAGGGGGGGGTACTGTTGTGAATGTGTTAGAAATGAATTCTGAGCAGAAGCTTCCTCTGGTGGTTACAAACAGTACTGAACCATTCAATGAAGATTGTGAAGATTGGCAATCAGGAGTTACAGACTGGTCTTATATAAGGGAGGTTCCCTCCCATCAAGGTTGCCGGTGATCAATTGTTCTTGTCTCAACTTTGGTTCCTGGTTCACTTGGAAGCTTTCTGAGTCTTGCCTGCATCTTCTGCTAACAGATAAGATATTTTCTGCTTTTATTTTTGTGCTTGCTTTTTGCATTTTTCCCTGTACTTCTGTGGAGGTCAGCCAGGTCCCCTCTGGGGGCTTGTGCTCCTCTCAGTTTATCTGAGCCACTGTTATTTGTTCATTTGCCTTTTCCAGTTTTTTCAGTGTCTGCGGCTTAGTTTTGTTACACCAGAGAACTAATTTAGGTGGTAGAGGTCGTGTGATCTCAGGTGTTTTTGCAATTAGTAGAGTTGGTATTTTTTTAGGGTTTTTTGGATTGCAGTAAGTGTCCTTCCTATCCTTTTCTTTCTAGGAAGATTGGGCCCCACGTTTGCTCAATCTATTTTCTGTCTGTGTCTGTATTTCCTCTTGTCTAACCGCCATTACATGTTTGGGGGCTTTCTATGTTCTTTGGGGATCTGCTCCGGGGCAGATAGCTTTCCTCTTTCTATCTTTAGGTGTAGTTAACCTCTCAGGCTGTGACGAGGGTCTAGGACCAACGTAGGAACGCTCCACGGCTGCCTTTAGTTGTGGTGGTTAGTCAGGGTACTGCAATCCAGTAGATTCCAACCTCTCTGGTGTATTGCTGTTTTTGCCTGCTTTTCTCAGCTACCAAATCATAACAGCTTCCTATTTTCTTTGGGGATCTGCTCCGGGGGCAGATAGCTTTCATCTTTTTGCCTTTAGGTGTAGTTATCTCTCAGGCTGTGACGAGGCATCTAGGATCAACGCAGGAACGCTCCACGGCTACCTTTAGTTGTGTGGTTAGTTCAGGTTACTGCAATCCAATAGGTTCCAGCCTCTCTGGTGTATTGCCATTTTTGCTTACTCTCCTCAGCTATCAAAACATAACAGGTTCCCCAACTCCAGTCCTAAAGGCTCACCAACAGGTCATGTTTTCAGGATTTCCTTAGTATTGCCCAGGTGATAATTGCATACAATACAATACAAGGGAAATCCTGAAAACATGACCTGTTGGTGGGCCTTGAGGACTGGAGTTGAGGAACCATGCCCTAGAATATAGGTGAGCTCAAAGAGTCTCTTTAGCCTAGTGTTCGATGGGTGATCTAAGGTTCCCTGCTCATCTGCAATTTTTTTCTCAGCCGAAAAAAAAATCGTAGCATGCTGTGATTGTCCTCGTATATTGGACAAGACTTGCCAATGCAAGTCAATGGGCGTGAGAAAAAAAATCGGACTACATAAGAACCACCTGTACGACGGACGTTTTTTTACGAAACAATGTTAATAAAAATAAAGAAAAACCTGGAATCATCTCATGATAGGAAGTGACACACAGAGAAGTGTTTGCAGGCTTCCATAAAACAAGGCACTATTGCATGTTCCACACCTCCACGGAGTTGTCTGAAGAAATTTGGCCATGTCACGGGTAATAAATGTCGAAATGTTGTGGGTGTTAGTTCAGGAGTGGCCAGAGCTATGGGACCCAAGGGACTCCAACTATCAAAACAAAAATGTTAAGGACGCATCCTGGACATATTTTTGTAGACAATTATTCACAAAAGATTTTGAGAGCACTCCATTTGTCCATATGGGGTTGAGTAAATAATTTATTTTTATATGAATGTACTATTTTGTTATTGTCAAATTTTGTTAAGTAGGGTGATAGTAAAAAGCATGTTTTCTTTTGTTTAATCAACTATAAAGTTGTCTAACGTACTTGGAAAATTGTGAACTTCTAAGTTAATAGCATTTAGAAATTGACATACAGTATTACCTTTTGCAGTGAATGATGTTACCCGAAGATGGCGAAGTTGTTGTGATCAGTACAGGAGGAAGAACTAGCAGCGAGAGAAAAGTGAAGCTGGAGCAAGTAAAAAAAGACCCTATCTGTATATGTCAGGTTTAAAATTTTTGGCACACGTAATGGAATTACGACCGTAAGTTTGCCATTTTTTTCCTCAATCTGGCTTTTACAGAGCACAGTAATTTAGACACTTTTTAACCATATTTCAAATTTGTACATATAGAACAGAACCAAACTTACGGGAACTGGAGACAGCCTCTGAGTCCGAGCCAGACCCATCTCAACCGGAGGTTCCTGGCCCAACGCCACAACAACAGGTTGGCATGGAACAAGAAGTGCAGGCCAGGAGTAGCAGCCCCAACCTTGGTCCTAGATATTTCCCCACAGGCATCAGTAATATCATGGCAACTCAGAAGGAGGGAGGCAAACAACATACCAATAAGAAGGCAGATTGAAAGCCGGGTGATGGACTATATTTCCAGAACCACATGTGATGATGGGGAGGAGACATTTTGCCATAGTTTAGCCCAACATCTTCGGCATACCCCCACGGAATAAAGGCTGCAAACAAAAACATCCATACTAAACCTCATCCATGCTGCCATCCACCTAAATATCCACCATCATATTTTCACATACATAGATAAAAACACCAAACACAGGCTCTGTGCCACCATGCATCCAGCAATGTGTCTGCTCAGGGACCAGCCACTTCTGACACAGGCAATCCTCCTTCCAACAGTTTGCTTGGCAACGTGAAGGCTGGCATCATGGCCCTCCCCAGCAACCCTACAATATTGGCGTTCGCAGCCATATATCCTCCTGGCCAACTCCACAGGATCCAGGTTGGTATTATTCTGCTCCAGTTGTTTATGTCCCCAGACAGCAACCACAAAATCCACTTCCTTACGACCCCCCGGCAAACATTGTGCCATATCAACCAAGCCCTCAGCAAACCAACCAACCTCAAGCATCCTTGAGTCTACCACCCCCCCTCCGCATCACATCATTCCTTTTTCCAGTTGTAATGTTTTGTGTGGGTTATTGTTAAATCGTACAAATTTACAAATTGACAAATGTGTCTAAATTAAGGCAAATGTGAAAAATTAAGTTTTGGTGAATAAGCAAAAAAAGTGTCACATTTCATAATAAGTGCTGACTGCATTATGCACACGAAAGTGAAAATAAAGTTTACACATAGTAGGATTATTACAAGAGTCATAATCAACACAAATCAGAGTGTACACATCATTGCCCTACATTTTCTTGTCAGGGTATGGATCCCTTAGGCATCAGAAAGTAATCCGCAAGAATTTCATGGAATCTGAGGCCTGAAAGATTCCTGCGTGTGGGCAAAACCTGTGCAATTAGACCAAGATTGTTAGCCAATCCTCCCTCAGCATCCACTGACACAGGCGAATTGTGGATACGGGTAAAATTCTGTAGTAATTACACAGGCCTTAGTGACACCATTGACAATTTGCTCACTTATTTGGAGGGAAGTAAACAAAACCGTCCATTTAGCAGTTAAAATATCAAAGGCACATTAAACTAGACGCCGTGCCCAAGTAAGCCTGTAATTAAAAATCCCACAATGTCGGTCAAGACTATTTGGCACTCATAAGAATTTGTAGTGAATGGAGTTATTTATTCAGGCAATCAAAAAAGTTAAATGTTTATGGTCTTACAATCAGACTGGTTTTCTGGAGTCACTGCATGCAGCTGTGCGGGTGACGGCTTGTCGCACACACCCCAGCGCAGCTGCATGGAGTAACTCCATCAAACCAGTGGCAATACAATCAGATGTTCCTCAGAACTAATCGCCACTGGTTTGATGGAGTTACTCCATGCAGCTGCGCTGTTGTGTGTGCGACAAGCCATCACCCGCACAACTGCATGCAGTGACTCCAGAAAACCAGTCTGATTGTAAGACCATAAGGCTAAGTTCACACGTTGCGGAATTGCCGCGGAAATTTCCGCGGCAATCCCGCACTTCTCCCGCAGGAAATACGCACGTTTTTTGTATGCTGATTCCCGCCAGAATAATAGCGTTTTGCAAGCGTAATTAGCTTGCAGAATGCTAGCGTTTTCCTAGCGATCTGTAGCATCGCTTGAGAAAACTGATTGACAGGTTGGTCACACGAGTCAAACATAGTGTTTGACAAGTGTGACCAACTTTTTACTATTGATGCCGCCTATGTCGCATCAATAGTAAAAAGATCTAATGTAAAAATAATAAAAAAAATAATAAATAATGATATTCTCACCTTCCGGCGGCCCCCGCAGCCTTCCCGCGGCCCCCGCAGCCTTCCCGCCTTCAGCGACGCTCCCGGCAACTCCGGTCCCAAGGATGCTTTGCGACAAATCACACCGATGACGTAGCATCTCGCGAGACCGCTATGCCATCTGGGTGATTCTCGCAAAGGACTCTTGGGACCGGAAGTTGCCGGGAGCGTCGCTGAAGGCGGGAAGGCTGCGGGGGCCGCGGGAAGGCTGCGGGGGCCGCCGGAAGGTGAGAATATCATTATTTTTTATTTTAATTATTGTTTTAACCAGGGATATGGTACCCAGGGCCTGGAGGAGAGTCTCCTCTCCTCCAGACCCTGGGTACCACCGCACATGAACCGCTTACATTCCGCAAAATTAATGAACATGTTGCTATTTTTTCCGCAAAGCGTTTTTTTCGCGGAAAAAAACGCAACATGTGGCCAAAACATGCGGAATCAATTAACATGTATAGGATGCTTAATGCTTGCGTTTTTATCGCGTTTTTACCGCGGAAAACCGCGGAAAAAACGCGAAAAAAACGCAATTATTCCTGATCGTGTGCACTTAGCCTAAACGTTTAACTTTTTTGATTGCCTGAATAAATAACTCCATTCACTGCAAATCCTTCTGAGTGCCAAGTTTCTTTGTTTATTACGTAAGGACTGGATACCCTACTTGAGCACATTTTCCCACACCAGGGAGTGCCATATTTTCTACGGCAGTCGGTCAAGACTACGCCGAAGATAAGGCCTCATCAAATGGTGTGTGAACTTGTGAGCAGGTTGCGGGATGCAGTGATGGACAGAAGGCAGAGCAACGGTTAACAGTTTTATTTAACAGGGGAATACTCCACGCGGAGAGTTGAAGGGTTAAACAGTTGATTAAACAGTATAAATGGCAAAGGATATGGTGAGGTGAAGAACAACGGTTCAGATAACGGCTGTTCGGTTGTAGTTGTGTCAGGAGTTCCTCAAACTGTAACTCCTGCTGGGAACTCAATAGCGCTGGCAACAGCTGGCACGGTGTCTTTTCCAGGAAGGTCCTGTGGGCAACCATGCCTCGTCTTCTGGCGGCAGCGGGCGGTCTCCGGTACCTTCCAATGAGCCTGCAGTGGCTGACAAGGGAACGCGCCACAGTCCAGTACGAGCCCAACGTGGCTCTGCAAATATACACTGGTGAAGTCAGGGCACAAGTGCCTGGAAAAATATTTCCTGGCAACGTCAGGACGCAAGTGTCAGTCCCGCATGCGATCCCTCTTATGTGGCAAGTGTGTAGTACTCACAGACACTGAGCGTATGGCGTCTTGCTCTCTGACCATACATCCAGGCAAAATGACCTCTTGTAGGATGGTGGTTGAGGAGTGGATGCACCCAGTATCTGCAATGCCTCCTTGGAGCAACAACTGGGAAATAGCCAACCTGTTGTGAATGGGTTTGAGATGAGTTCTGAGCAGAGGCTCCCTCTGGTGGTTGCAAGCGGTGCTGGTCTGTCCAGTGAAGATTGTGAGGAATGGGAATCAGGTGTTACTGACTGGTCTTATATAAGGGAGTCACCTTCCCATCAGGGTTGCCGATGATCAATTGTTCAGGTCTCAATCCTTGTATCCTGTTTCTCTTGTAGCCTGCTGTGTCGTGTCTGCATCTCCTGCTAACAGATAAGACATTTTCTTCTTTTTGTTTTTGTACTATATTTTTGCATTTTGTCCTGCACTTCTGTGGGGGCCTTCAGGGTCCCCTCCGGGGGCTTTTGCCCTCTCAGTTTAGTTCAGCCACTGATGTTTGTGCTTTTGCTTTTTCCAGTTTTTTCAGTGGCTGCTGTTTTGATTTTGTTACACCAGAGAACTAATTTAGGTGGTAGAGGTCGTGTGATCTCAGGTGATTTTGAAATTAGTAGAGTTGGTGCTTTCAGGGTTTTCTGGGATTGCAGTAAGTACCCTTCCTATCCTTTTCTATTTAGTTAGTTTGGGCCCCAGCGTTTGCTCATACTATTTTCTTTCTGTGTCAGTATTTCATCTTGTCTAACCGCCATTACATGTTTGGGGGCTTTCTATTGTCTTTGGGGTCTGCTCCGGGGCAGATAGCTTTCCTATTTCTATCTTTAGGTGTAGTTAGTTTCTCAGGCTGTGACGAGGCGTCTAGGACCAACGTAGGAACGCTCCACGGCTGCCTCTAGTTGTGGTGGTTAGTCAGGGTACTGCAATCTCATAGATTCCAACTGCTCTTGTGTATTGCCTTTTTTGCCTGCACTCCTCAGCTACCGAAACATAACAGTATCACCGGCCACATAAAATTGTATGGTACTCACAGAAGGGAAAAATATTGTGAAAGAAAAAAGGTTGTCAGAGTTGTCAGAGATATTTTTCTGTTTGTTGCATTTTTTTCCCTCTGTATCTCTGGGTGCTGGGAGGATCTTTTCTCTCAATGGAGTTTGCACAGTTGTCTGGCCGTGTGGATCAGCTTGCCACTGAGGTTCAGAGTATTGCTACCTATCTTGCTAGGTTGCCTGTTGTGGAACCTAGGATTCCCATGCCAGATTTGTTTTTAGGGGATCGAGCTAAGTTTCAGAATTTCAAAAATAATTGTAAATTGTTTTTTTGCCTTAAAATCTAAGTCATCAGGGAATGCAGCGCAGCAGGTTCAAATTATCATCTCCCTCCTGCGCGGCGATCCTCAGGATTGGGCTTTTTCCCTGACACCTGGGGATCCTGTTTTGAGTGATGTTGATGCATTTTTTCAGGCTTTGGGGTTATTGTACGATGAGCCTAATGTCACTGATCAAGCTGAAAAAGCCTTGGCATTAAATCAGGGGCTTATGACGCTGAGTTATACTGTCAGAGATTCCGTAGGTGGGCAGTCCTGACCAAATGGAATGACGACGCTTTGGCAGCTCTTTTTCGGAAGGGACTGTCAGATAATGTAAAGGATGTTATGGTGGGATTCCCTGTCCCCTCTGGTCTCAATGATTCTATGTCATTAGCGATTCAAATTGACAGACGTTTGCGTGAGCGGAGAAGTATGCGTGGAATGGTGTTGCCTTGTGAACCAGCTTCTGAACCCATGCAGTGTGATAGAGTGGTGTCTGGGACACAGCGCCATGAGTTTCGAAAGCGCAATGGGTTATGTTTCTACTGTGGTGATGCCTCTCATGCTATTTCAGTCTGCCCTAAGCGGGGAAGACGTTTTGCACGCTCAGTTGTCTTGGGTAGTGTTCAGACTAAGTTTTTATTAACTGTCACTCTGATATGCTCTCTGTCCTCATTTTCTGCTCAGGCTTTCGTTGATTCAGGAGCAGCTATTAACCTGATGGATTATGATTTTGCTAAACGATGTGGGTTTCCCTTGATACCCCTACAGAAGTCTATTCCCCTACTGGGGATCGATTCTACCCCTTTGGCTGAGAATAAACCCCAGTTTTCTACTCAGGTGATAATGAAGGTTGAGCCTGATCACCAGGAGTGCTGCAAATTTTTGGTTCTGTATAATCTGCATGACATTATCGTGCTGGGTTTCCCTTGGTTACAGTCTCATAATCCTGTTTTGGATTGGAAATCTGTGTCTGTAACCAGTTGGGACTGCCAATGTATTAATACCAACACTCCTTTTTTTTTTCTGCCTCCCCCCAGGCTCAGGATGTTCCTGACTTTTTGATTGATTTTTCTGATGTGTTTAGCGAAAGTAAATCTGCATCCTTGCCTCCCCATAGGAGCTATGACTGCGTTATTGAATTAGTGCCGGGTAGTAAATTCCCTAAAGGTCGCCTTTTTAACTTGTCTGTACCTGAACATGACGCTATGCGGTCTTATATCAAGGAATCATTGGAGAAGGGTCATATCAGACCATCCTCTTCACCCTTAGGTGCCGGTTTTTTCTTTGTGGCCAAAAAGGATGGTTCATTAAGGCCGTGTATTGATTATCGTCTCTTGAACAATATTACTGTGAAATATCAATACCCGTTACCCTTGATTTCTGACCTGTTTTCCAGGGTGAAAAACGCTACTTGGTTTACCAAGCTTGATCTCAGGGGGGCGTATAACCTTATTCGCATTAAGCACGGGGATGGATGGAAGACGGCATTCAATACCCCTGAAGGGCATTTTGAGTACCTAGTGATGCCCTTTGGGCTCACTAATGCTCCTTCCGTCTTCCAGTCCTTCATGAATGACATTTTCAGGGATTTTGTGGACAAATTTCTGATTGTTTATTTGGATGATATCTTGATTTTTTCTAATGACTGGGACTCTCATGTGAAACATGTTCGAACTGTATTCCAGATTTTGAGAGAGAATGCTCTGTATGTGAAGGGATCAAAGTGTCTTTTTGGCGTACAGAGGATCTCATTTCTGGGATTCATTTTGTCCCCATCTGTTATTGAAATGGACCCGGTCAAGGTTCAGGCCATCTGTGATTGGGTCCAACCTACTTCATTAAAAGCTCTTCAGAGATTTTTGGGTTTTGCCAATTTTATCGTAAATTTATTGGTAATTTCTCGGTTATTGTTAAACCATTAATGCAGAGACTGCCTCAGGAGGCCAATTCACCACATCAAACCCTTTCTGGTCAAATCAGTTAATGGTTTAACAATACCGAGAAATTACCAAAAAATTTTTACGATAAAAATTGGGCAAAACCCAAAATCTCTGAAGAGCTTTTAATGAGTAGGTTGGACCCAATCACAGATGGCCTGAACCTTGACCGGGTCCATTTCAATAACAGATGGGACAAAATGAATCCCAGAAATGAGATCCTCTGTACGCCAAAAAGACACTTTGATCCCTTCACATACAGAGCATTCTCTCTCAAAATCTGGAATACAGTTCGAACATGTTTCACATAGAGTCCCAGTCATTAGAAAAAATCAAGATATCATCCAAATAAACAATCAGAAATTTGTCCACAAAATCCCTGAAAATGTCATTCATGAAGGACGGAAGACGGAGGAGCATTATGAGCCCAAAGGCATCACTAGGTACATCAAAATGCCCTTCAGGAGGTATTGAATGCCGTCTTCCATCCATACCCCGTGCTTAATGCGAATAAGGTTATACGCCCCCCTGAGATCAAGCTTGGTAAACCAAGTACGTTTTTCACCCTGAAAACAGGTCAAAATCAAGGGTAACGGTATTGATATTTCACAGTAATATTGTTCAAGAGACGATAATCAATACACGGCTTAATGAACCATCCTTTTTGGCCACAAAGAAAAAACCGGCACCTAAGGGTGAAGAGAGGTCTGATATGACCCTTCTCCAATGATTCCTTGATATAAGACCGCATAGCGTCATGTTCAGTACAGACAAGTTAAAAAGGCGACCTTTAGGGAATTTACTACCCGCACTAATTCAATAACGCAGTCATAGCTCCTATGGGGAGGCAAGGATGCAGATTTACTTTCGCTAAACACATCAGAAAAATCAATCAAAAAGTCAGGAACATCCTGAGCCTGGGGGGAGGCAAAAAAAAAAGAGTGTTGGTATTAATACATTGCAGTCCCAACTGGTTACAGACACAGATTTCCAATCCAAAACAGGATTATGAGACGTAACCAAGGGAAACCCAGCACGATAATGTCATGCAGATTATACAGAACCAAAAATTGCAGCACTCCTGGTGATCAGGCTCAACCTTCATTATCACCTGTAGAAAACTGGGTTTATTCTCCAGCCAAAGGGGTAGAATCGATCCCCAGTAGGGGAATAGACTTCTGTAGGGTATCAAGGGAAACCCACATCGTTTAGCAAAATCATAATCCATCAGGTTAATAGCTGCTCCTGAATCAACGAAAGCCTGAGCAAAAATGAGGACAGAGAGCATATCAGAGTGACAGTTAATAAAAACTTAGTCTGAACACTACCCAAGACAACTGAGCGTGCAAAACGTCTATCCCCGCTTAGGCAGACTGAAATAGCATGAGAGGCATCACCACAGTAGAAACATAACCCATTGCGCTTTCGAAACTCATGGCGCTGTGTCCCAGACACCACTCTATCACACTGCATGGTTCAGAAGCTGGGTTCACAAGGCAACACCATTCCACGCATACTTCTCCGCTCACGCAAACGTCTGTCAATTTGAATCGCTAATGACATAGAATCATTGAACCAGAGGGGACAGGGAATCCCACCATAACATCCTTTACATTATCTGACAGTCCCTTCCGAAAAAGAGCTGCCAAAGCGTCGTCATTCCATTTGGTCAGGACTGCCCACCTACGGAATCTCTGACAGTATAACTCAGCGTCAAAAGCCCCTGATTTAATGCCAAGGCTTTTCAGCTTGATCAGTGACATTAGGCTCATCGTACAATAACCCCAAAGCCTGAAAAAAATGCATCAACCATCACTCAAAACAGGATCCCCAGGTGTCAGGGAAAAAGCCCAAATCCTGAGGATCGCCGCGCAGGAGGGAGATGATAATTTGAACCTGCTGCGCTGCATTCCCTGATGACTTAGATTTTAAGGCAAAAAACAATTTACAATTATTTTTGAAATTCTGAAACTTAGCTCGATCCCCTAAAAAACAAATCTGGCATGGAATCCTAGGTTCCACAACAGGCAACCTAGCAAGATAGGTAGCAATACTCTGAACCTCAGTGGCAAGCTGATCCACACGGCCAGACAACTGTGCAAACTCCATTGAGAGAAAAGATCCTCCCCAGCACCCAGAGATACAGAGGGAAAAAAATGCAACAAACAGAAAAATATCTCTGACAACTCTGACAACCTTTTTCTTTCACAATATTTTTCCCTTCTGTGAGTACCATACAATTTATGTGGCCGTGATACTGTTATGTTTCGGTAGCTGAGGAGTGCAGGCAAAAAAGGCAATACACAAGAGCAGTTGGAATCTATGAGATTGCAGTACCCTGACAACCACCACAACAGAGGCAGCCGTGAGCGTTCCTACGTTGGTCCTAGACGCCTCGTCACAGCCTGAGAAACTAACTACACCTAAAGATAGAAATAGGAAAGCTATCTGCCCCGGAGCAACCCCAAAGACAATAGAAAGCCCCCAACATGTAATGGCGGTTAGACAAGATGAAATACTGACACAGAAAGAAAATAGTATGAGCAAACGCTGGGCCCAAACTAACTAAATAGAAAAGGATAGGAAGGGTACTTACTGCAATCCCAGAAAACCCTGAAAAGCACCAACTCTACTAATTTCAAAATCACCTGAGATCACACGACCTCTACCACCTAAATTAGTTCTCTGGTGTAACAAAATCAAAACAGCAGCCACTGAAAAAACTGGAAAAAGCAAAAGCACAAACATCAGTGGCTGAACTAAACTGAGAGGGCAAAAGCCCCCGGAGGGGACCCTGAAGGCCCCCACAGAAGTGCAGGACAAAATGCAAAAATATAGTACAAAAACACAAAAAGAAGAAAATGTCTTATCTGTTAGCAGGAGATGCAGACACGACACAGCAGGCTACAAGAAAAAACAGGATACAAGGATTGAGACCTGAACAATTGATCATCGGCAACCCTGATGGAAGGTGACTCCCTTATATAAGACCAGTCAGTAACACCAGATTCCCATTCCTCACAATCTTCACTGGACAGACCAGCACCGCTTGCAACCACCAGAGGGAGCCTCTGCTCAGAACTCATCTCAAACCCATTCACAACAGAGTTGGCTATTTCCCAGTTGTTGCTCCAAGGAGGCATTGCAGATACTGGGGGCATCCACTCCTCAACCACCATCCTACAAGAGGTCATTTTGCCTGATGTATGGTCAGAGAGCAAGACGCCATACGCTCAGTGTCTGTGAGTACTACACACTTGCCACATAAGAGGATCGCATGCGGGACTGACACTTGCGTCCTGACGTTGCCAGGAAATATTTTTCCAGCACTTGTGCCCTGACTTCACCAGTGTATATTTGCAGAGCCACGTTGGGCTCGTACTGGACTGTGGCGCGTTCCCTTGTCAGCCACTGCAGGCTCATTGGAAGGTACCGAGACCGCCCGCTGCCGCCAGAAACGAGGCATGGTTGCCCACAGGACCTTCCTGGAAAAGACACCGTGCCAGCTGTTGCCAGCGCTATTGAGTTCCCAGCAGGAGTTACAGTTTGAGGAACTCCTGACACAACTACAACCGAACAGCCGTTATCTGAACCGTTGTTTACACCTCACCATATCCTTTGCCATTTATACTGTTTAATCAACTGTTTAACCCTTCAACTCTCCGCGTGGAGTATTCCCCTGTTAAATAAAACTGTTAACCGTTGCTCTGCCTTCTGTCCATCACTGCATCCCGCAACCTGCTCACAAGTTCACACACCAAATTTTATGAGGCCTTATCTTCGGCGTAGTCTTGACCGACTGCCGTAGAAAATATGGCACTCCCTGGTGTGGGAAAATGTGCTCAAGTAGGGTATCCAGTCCCTTACGTAATAAACAAAGAAACTTGGCACTCAGAAGGATTTGCAGTGAATGGAGTTATTTATTCAGGCAATCAAAAAGTTAAACGTTTAGGCTAATGCACACGATCAGGAATAATTGCGTTTTTTCGCGTTTTTTCCCGCGGTTTTCCGCGGTAAAACGCGATAAAAACGCAAGCAATTAAGCATTTCCCATACATGTTAATTGATTCCGCATGTTTTGGCCACAAGTTGCGTTTTTTTTCCGCGAAAAAAACGCTTTGCGGAAAAAATAGCAACATGTTCATTAATTTTGCGGAATGTAAGCGGTTCATGTGCGGTGGTAAACCCCGGTCTGGAGGAGAGGAGACTCACCTCCCAGGCCCTGGGTACCATATCCCTGGTAAAACAATAATTAAAATAAAAAATAAGATATTCTCACCTTCCCGCGCCCCCCGCAGCCTTCCCGCGGCCCCCGCAGCCTTCCCTGCCTTCAGCGACGCTCCCTGCAACTTCCGGTCCCAAGAGTCCTTTGCGAGAATCACCCAATGGCATAGCGGTCTCGCGAGATGCACGTCATCGGTGTGATTTGTCGCAAAGCATCCTTGGGACCGGAGTTGCCGGGAGCGTCGCTGAAGGCGGGAAGGCTGCGGGGGCCGCGGAAGGCTGCGGGGGCCGCCGGAAGGTGAGAATATCATTATTTATTATTTTTTTATTATTTTTACATTAGATCTTTTACTATTGATGCACATAGGCGGCATAAATAGTAAAAAGTTGGTCACACTTGTCAAACACAATGTTTGACTCGTGGTGACCAACCTGTCCAATCAGTTTTCCAAGCGATGCTACAGATCGCTAGGAAAACGCTAGCATTCTGCAAGCTAATTCCCTTTGCAAAACGCTATTATTCTGGCGGGAATCAGCATACAAAAAACGTGCGTATTTCCTGCGGAGAAGTGCGGGAATTGCCGCGGAAATTTCCGCGGCAATTCCGCAACGTGTGAACTTACCTTATGGTCTTACAATCAGACTGGTTTTCTGAGTCACTGCATGCAGTTGTGCGGGTGATGGCTTGTCGCACACACAACAGCGCAGCTGCCATGGAGTAACTCCATCAAAACCAGGGGGGCGATTAGTTCTGAGAACATCTGATTGTATTGCCACTGGTTTGATGGAGTTACTCCATGCAGCTGCGCTGGGGTGTGTGCGACAAGCCGTCACCCGCACAGCTGCATGCAGTGACTCCAGAAAACCAGTCTGATTGTAAGACCATAAACATTTAACTTTTTTGATTGCCTGAATAAATAACTCCATTCACTACAAATTCTTATGAGTGCCAAATAGTCTTGACCGACATTGTGGGATTTTTAAATTACAGGCTTACTTGGGCACGGCGTCTAGTTTAATGTGCCTTGATATTTTAACTGCTAAATGGACGGTTTTGTTTACTTCCCTCCAATAAGTGAGCAAATTGTCAATGGTGTCACTAAGGCCTGTGTAATACTACAGAATTTTACCCGTATCCACAATTCGCCTGTGTCAGTGGATGCTGAGGGAGGATTGGCTAACAATCTTGGTCTAATTGCACAGGTTTTGCCCACACGCAGGAATCTTTCAGGCCTCAGATTCCATGAAATTCTTGCGGATTACTTTCTGATGCCTAAGGGATCCATACCCTGACAAGAAAATGTAGGGCAATGATGTGTACACTCTGATTGTGTTGATTATGACTCTTGTAATAATCCTACTATGTGTAAACTTTATTTTCACTTTCGTGTGCATAATGCAGTCAGCACTTATTATGAAATGTGACACTTTTTTTGCTTATTCACCAAAACTTAATTTTTCACATTTGCCTAATTTAGACACATTTGTCAATTTGTAAATTTGTACGATTTAAACAATAACCCACACAAAACATTACAACTGGAAAAAGGAATGATGTGATGCGGAGGGGGGTGGTAGACTCAAGGATGCTTGAGGTTGGTTGGTTTGCTGAGGGCTTGGTTGATATGGCACAATGTTTGCCGGGGGTCGTAAGGAAGTGATTTTGTGGTTGCTGTCTGGGACATAAACAACATGGAGCAGAATAATACCAACCTGGATCCTGTGGAGTTGGCCAGGAGGATATATGGCTGCGAACGCCAATATTGTAGGGTTGCTGGGAGGCCATGATGCCAGCCTTCACGTTGCCAAGCAAACTGTTGGAAGGAGGATTGCCTGTGTCAGAAGTGGCTGGTCCCTGAGCAGACACATTGCTGGATGCATGGTGGCACAGAGCCTGTGTTTGGTGTTTTTATCTATGTATGTGAAAATATGATGGTGGATATTTAGGTGGATGGCAGCATGGATGAGGTTGTAGTATGGATGTTTTTGTTTGCAGCCTTTATTCCGTGGGGTATGCCGAAGATGTTGGGCTAAACTATGGCAAAATGTCTCCTCCCCATCATCACATGTGGTTCTGGAAATATAGTCCATCACCCGGCTTCAATCTGCCTTCTTATTGGTATGTTGTTTGCCTCCCTCCTTCTGAGTTGCCATGATATTACTGATGCCTGTGGGGAAATATCTAGGACCAAGGTTGGGGCTGCTACTCCTGGCCTGCACTTCTTGTTCCATGCCAACCTGTTGTTGTGGCGTTGGGCCAGGAACCTCCGTTGAGATGGTCTGGCTCGGACTCAGAGGCTGTCTCCAGTTTCCCGTAAGTTTGGTTCTGTTCTATATGTACAAATTTGAAATATGGTTAAAAAGTGTCTAAATTACTGTGCTCTGTAAAAGCCAGATTGAGGAAAAAAATGCAAACTTACGGTCGTAATTCCATTACGTGTGCCAAAAATTTAAACCTGACATATACAGATAGGGTCTTTTTTACTTGCTCCAGCTTCACTTTTCTCTCGCTGCTAGTTCTTCCTCCTGTACTGATCACAACAACTTCGCCATCTTCGGGTAACATCATTCACTGCAAAAGGTAATACTGTATGTCAATTTCTAAATGCTATTAACTTAGAAGTTCACAATTTTCCAGTACGTAGACAACTTTATAGTTGATTAAACAAAAGAAAACATGCTTTTTACTATCACCCTCTTAACAAAATTTGACAATAACAAAATAGTACATTCATATAAAAATAAATTATTTACTCAACCCCATATGGACAAATGGAGTGCTCTCAAAATCTTTTGTGAATAATTGTCTACAAAAATATGTCCAGGATGCGTCCTTAACATTTTTGTTTTGATAGTTGGAGTCCCTTGGGGTCCCATAGCTCTGGCCACTCCTGAACTAAAACCCACAACATTTCGACATTTATTACCCGTGACATGGCCAAATTTCTTCAGACAACTCCGTGGAGGTGTGGAACATGCAATAGTGCCTTGTTTTATGGAAGCCTGCAAACACTTCTCTGTGTGTCACTTCCTATCATGAGATGATTCCAGGTTTTTCTTATTTTTATTAACATTGTTTCGTAAAAAAAACGTCCGTCGTACAGGTGGTTCTTATGTAGTCCGATTTTTTTTCTCACGCCCATTGACTTGCATTGGCAAGTCTTGTCCAATATACGAGGACAATCACAGCATGCTACGATTTTTTTTTTCGCTGAGAAAAAAATGCAGATGAGCAGGGAACCTAGATCACCCATCGAACACTAGGCTAAAGAGACTCTTTGAGCTCACCTATATTCTAGGGCATGGTTCCTCAACTCCAGTCCTCAAGGCCCACCAACAGGTCATGTTTTCAGGATTTCCCTTGTATTGTATTGTATGCAATTATCACCGGGCAATACTAAGGAAATCCTGAAAACATGACCTGTTGTGAGCCTTTAGGACTGGAGTTGGGGAACCTGTTATGTTTTGATAGCTGAGGAGAGTAAGCAAAAATGGCAATACACCAGAGAGGCTGGAACCTATTGGATTGCAGTAACCTGAACTAACCACACAACTAGAGTAGCCGTGGAGCGTTCCTGCGTTGATCCTAGATGCCTCGTCACAGCCTGAGAGATAACTACACCTAAAGGCAAAAAGATGAAAGCTATCTGCCCCGGAGCAGATCCCCAAAGAAAATAGGAAGCTGTTATGATTTGGTAGCTGAGAAAAGCAGGCAAAAACAGCAATACACCAGAGAGGTTGGAATCTACTGGATTGCAGTACCCTGACTAACCACCACAACTAAAGGCAGCCGTGGAGCGTTCCTACGTTGGTCCTAGACGCCTCGTCACAGCCTGAGAGGTTAACTACACCTAAAGATAGAAAGAGGAAAGCTATCTGCCCCGGAGCAGATCCCCAAAGAACATAGAAAGCCCCCAAACATGTAATGGCGGTTAGACAAGAGGAAATACAGACACAGACAGAAAATAGATTGAGCAAACGTTGGGGCCCAATCTTCCTAGAAAGAAAAGGATAGGAAGGACACTTACTGCAATCCAAAAAACCCTAAAAAAATACCAACTCTACTAATTGCAAAAACACCTGAGATCACACGACCTCTACCACCTAAATTAGTTTCTCTGGTGTAACAAAACTAAGCCGCAGACACTGAAAAAACTGGAAAAGGCAAATGAACAAATAACAGTGGCTCAGATAAACTGAGAGAGCACAAGCCCCCGAGGGGACCTGGCTGACCTCCACAGAAGTACAGGGAAAAAAAGCAAAAAGCAAGCACAAAAATAAAAGCAGAAAATATCTTATCTGTTAGCAGAAGATGCAGCAAGACTCAGAAAGCTTCCAAGTGAACCAGGAACCAAAGTTGAGACAAGAACAATTGATCACCGGCAACCTGATGGGAGGGAACCTCCCTTATATAAGACCAGTCCCGTAACTCCTGATTGAAAATCTTCACAATCTTCATTGAATGGTTCAGTACTGTTTGTAACCACCAAGGAAGCTTCTGCTCAGAATTCATTTCTAACACATTCACAACATACCCCCCCCTTGAGGAGGGTCACCGAACCCTCATTTGGGCAATCAGGTCGTCAGGATGAGCTCTGTGATACGCACGGATCAGTCTCCTAGCATGGATGTCCGAAGCAAACACCCAAGAATTGTCCTCCTGACCATAACCTCTCCACTTAACCAAATACTGGAGTTTCCGTCTAGAAAAACGAGAATCCAATATTTTCTCAACCACATACTCCAGATTGCCCTCAACCAAAACAGGGTCAGGAGGCGCAGCCATAGGAACCACTGGCTCGACAAACCTCTTCAATAAGGACTTGTGGAACACGTTATGGATCTTAAATGTCCTGGAAGAAGTAAACGAAAGGAAACAGGATTAAGAATCTCCATGATCTTATAAGGTCCAATGAACCTAGGCTTAAACTTAGGATGCAACTCTCATAGGGATATTTCTTGAGGACAACCGACCAAGTCCCCCACTTCAAACCGAGGACCATCAGTCCTTTAGCCGGTTGACAACCGCTGGGCCCTCTCCTGAGAGAGGGACAACCTCTCCACTACCTGGTCCCAAATCTGCTGCATACGCTCCACAACAGAGTCAACACCTGGACAGACAGAAGCCTCCGTCTGTCCCGAAGAAAATCGAGGGTGAAACCCAAAATTGCAGAAAATGGAGACATCAAAGTGGCAGAGCTAGCCCTATTATTAAAAGCAAACTCAGCCAAAGGCAAAAAAGAGACCCAGTCATCTTGATCAGCAGACACAAAGCATCTCATATAAGTCTCCAATGTCTGGTTTGTTCTCTCAGTTTGTCCATTGGTCTGAGGATGAAAAGCCGAGGAGAAAGACAATTGAACACCAAGTTTAGAACAAAAAGTCCTCCAAAATCTGGAAACAAACTGGACTCCCTCTGTCAGACACAATGTTCTCAGGAATGCCGTGTAACCGAACCACGAGCTAAGGAACAAAGGCACCAATTCGGAGGAGGAAGGCAACTTAGGTAATGGCACAAGATGCATCTTTTTGGAAAAACCTTCACAAATCACCATATAACGGTCCATTCTGCTGAGAATTGGGGAGGTCGAAATGAAATCCATAGAGAAAAGGGTCCATGGCTCTTGGCACAGGCAATGGAAACAACAACCACAAAGCGAGAGCAAGGCATGGAGCGAGAAAGTCCGAAAGGACTGCACAAATTCCCTAAAACGTCACGAGACAAGTGGGCCCCACCAAAAGGACCGACTAAACCAAGTCTCTGGTACCAAAAATTCCGGGATGACCGCCAAACGCGGAACAATGAATCTCAACTTAACATCTCTTTTCCACCGTCGGGACAAACAATTTCCCAATAGGGCAGCGCTCGGTTATCCTCCTGACACCCCCAAGCCATTTCTCAAATTGGGCGAGAGGGGGAAGAAACTACACCCTTTTTCAAAATAACAGCAGATCAAAACCAAAACCCAAGCAAGAAAACTCCTCGAGAGGGCCCCGCCTTAACATTCTTAGTGCCAGGAAGAAAGGAAACCAAAAAATTTAAAAAACGTAAAAACAAGGCTCACCAGTCTGTCTGGGATTAAGTCGTTTGGCTGATCCAGATAAACCAGATTCTTAAAGGTCCGTGAGGACCCCTCACCTGATGTTTGGCTCCCTCCAGCCAATGTCTCCACTCTTCAAAAGACCACTTTTAAAGGCCAAACTCCCCCATTACCCACGTCCAAATTACGTTCAGTTGGAGAAAATTTTCGAAGAAAAAGGCACAAGGGTTAAAATAGGGTCTCTGTCTCTTTGGGACAAAACGGCAAACCCCCCCAAAATTTTAGAGGCATCAAACCTCCCCTGAAATGGCAGAGAACATCCGGCGCCGTAGAAAGGGGCAGAAGTGAATCTCTGCTTAAGTTCCTGAAACGCAGAGACTGCCTCGGAGGCCAAATCACCACATCAGAACCCTTTTTGGTCAAATCAGTCAATGTTTAACAATAACAGAGAAATTACCAATAAAAATTTTCGATAAAATTGGCAAAACTCAAACAATTTTGAAAGCCTTTAATGAAGTAGGTTTGGGCCCAATCACAGATTGGCCTGAACCTGACCGGTCCAATTTCAATAACAGATGGGGCAAATTGAATCCCAGAAATGAGACCTTCTGTACGCCAAAAAGACACTTTGATCCTTCACATCAGTGCATTCTCTCTCAAAATCTGGAATACAGTCTGAACATGTTTCACATGAGAGTCTGTTATGTTTCGGTAGCTGAGGAGTGCAGGCAAAAAGGGAATACACCAAGCAAATTGGAAAACTATGAGATTGCAGTCCCTGGGCTAACCACAACAACTAAGGCACCGTGGAGCGATCCAACGTTGGTCCAAAACGCCTCGTCACAGGCATTTCTGTAGCAATGAGAGTCCGCTTAATTTACAGGGTCCATGTCTCAAGAAACAAAATCTGGGCACAATCTATGGGCACTACAATGTATGGGCATTACAATTGCAGTTTTGCAATTTTCACTCAGCAACATTCTCTGCTGCTTGCTTCTGGAAAGCACCCATAGTGTCAAAATCATCGCTACACATGCAGATAGATTCCCAGAGGTGTGTATTTTCCCAAATTGGGTCACTTGAAGGTGTATTCTGCTCTTCTATCACTTAGGGGCTCTGTTTATGGCATCCGCAAACTATTCTGCAATAATGTGCTCTCCGAGAGTCAAATAGCGCTCCCTCCGCTCCGAGTCCTGCCGTGTGGCTAAGCAGTAATGTACAGGCACATATGGGGTATTGCCACGTTCAGCAGAAATTGTGTGACAACTTTTGGTGCCATTTTTACCCATTTCCCAGTGTGAAAATATAAAATCTTGGGCTAAAACAACATTTTTGTGATAAAAATGTAATTATTTTCTTCTTCACTGCCCAATGGTATAAAATTCTGTGACACATCTGTCTTATCAATATAGTCACTGCACCCTTAGATGAATTCATGAGAGTTGTAGTTTGTAAAATGGGGTCACTTATGGGGGGAGTTCTGCTGTTCTGGTACCCCAAGGGATCTGCCAATGTGACTTGGCACCTTCAAACCATACCACCAAAATCTGAACTTCAATATGGTGCTTCTTCATTTCTGAGCTTTGCACTGTTCCTCAAAAGTAGTTTTGACCACATATGGGGTATTGGCATACTCAGGATAAATTGCATAACAAATTGTATGGTCCATTTCCATTTGAAAATGGAAACTTGGGGACAAAGCAACATTTCAGAAGAAAAAAATGTTAATTTTCCAATGACTCAACCCAACGTTATACAATTCTGTAATTCGCCTGAGAGTTAAAAGCTTGCTACACCCCTAAATAAATTTATCCAAAGTGTACTTCCCGAAATGAAGTCACTTGTGGGGGTTTCTACTGTTTTAGCATGTCAGGGGCCCTTCAAATATGATATGGTATCCGCAATCTATTCCAGCCAAAATTGCGATTCAGAATTCATTTGGCGCTCCTTTCCTTCTAAGTGTTGCCGTGTGCCCAAACTGTAGGGTACCGCGCACTCAGGAGAAATCGCACAACAGATTTGTAGGTCCATTTTTTCCTGTTACCATTTTGAAAAGGAAAAACTTGGGATTAAAGCAACACTTTTGCGGTAAAAATTTATTTTTTCATTTACATAGCTCAAAGTTATAAAATTTTGTGAAGTCCCTGCATGTGCAAGGTGCTCACCACACCTCTAAATTCCTTGATAGGTGTATTTTCCAAAATGGGGTCACTTGTGGGGGGTTTCCATTGTGTAGGAACATCAGGGGCTCTGCAAATGCGACATGGCGTTTGCTATCTACAGTATTACTGCTAATTTTGCGCTCCAGAAGTCAGATGATGCTCCTTCCCTTCCGAGCTCTGTTGTGCACCCAAAAAATTGTTTTCCACCACATATGAGGCATCGGTGTCCTCAGGAGAAATTGCTCAACAAATTGTATGGTTCATTTTTTCCTGTTACCCCTGTGGAAATGAAGAATATAGTGCTGATGTAATATTTCTGCAGTAAAATGTTTTCATTTTCACGACTCAACGTTATAAAATTCTGTGAAGCACCTGTGGTTTGAAGGTGGTCACCACACCTCTATATTAGTTCCTTGAGGGTTGTAGTTTTCAAAATGGAGTCATTCAGGGGTTTCCACTGTTTAGGCATGTCAAGGGCTCTGCTAGGGCTACACAGCCAATTTTGAGCTGCAAAAGTCCAACGGTTCTCCTTCCCTTCTAAGCGCTGTCATCCACACAAAAAGTATTTTTTTGCCACATATGGGGTATCTGCATACTCATGAGAAATTACACAACAAATTGTATGGTCTGTTCTCTTGTTACATTTTTGAAAATGAAAAATTAGGGGCTAAAGCAACAATTTTGTGGGAAAAAAAGATTTTTTATTTTCATGGCTCAATGTTATAAAATTCTGGGAAGCAAATTATGCGGGTTCAGGCTGCTCTTCATATCTTTAAATACAGTTCTTGAGGGATGCAGTTTCCAAAATGGGGTCACTTGTTGGGAGTTTCCACATTAGGGCACATCATGGGCTCTGCAAACACAGCATGATTTCTGTTATCTATTCCAGCCAATTTTGCACTCCAAAAGTTGTATGGTTCTTTTTCCGATACGAGCCCTGCCTTGCGCCCAAAGAGTAGTTAAACTCCACATATGGGGTATCAGTGTACTCAGGAGCAACTGCACAACAAACTGTACAGTCTATTTTCTCATATTAAAAAAAGCATTATTTTGGTGGGAAAAAGTAACATTTTAATTTTTTTCTTTCCACATTACTTTAATTCCGGTGAAGCTCCTAAAGAGTTATTAAACTTCTTGACTGTGATTTTGAGCACTTTTAGGGGTGTAGTTTTCAAAATGGTATCAATTTTGTAATTTTTTTCTCATATAGGCCCCTCAAAGTGACTTCAAATGGGATGTGGCCCCTAAAAATCATTTTGTAAATTTTGTTGGAAAAATGAGAAATTGCTGATAAACTTTTAACCCTTCTAACTTCCTAACAAAAATAAATGGTGATTGAAAATTGATGTTGATGTGATATAGACATATGGTAAATGTTATTTATTAACTATTTAGTGTGATATACAGTACAGACCAAAAGTTTGGACACACCTCATTTAAAGATTTTTCTGTATTTTCATGACTATGAAAATTTTACATTCGCACTGAAGGCATCAAAACTATGAATTAACACATGTGGAATTATAGACTTAACAAAAAAGTGTGTAACAACTGAAATTATGTCTTATATTCTAGGTTCTTCAAAGTAGCCACCTTTTGCTTTGATGACTGCTTTGCACACTCTTGGCATTCTCTTGATGAGCTTGTGAATTTACAGTGTGAATTTACAATTTTCAAACTCATGAAAATACAGAAAATCTTTAAATGAGAAGGTGTGTCCAAACTTTTGGTCTGTACTGTACCTATCTGATTTAAGGGCATAAAAATTTCAAGTTTGAAAATTGCTAAATTTTCTTTTTTTTATATTTTGATTATTTTCATTAAAAAATGCATATCATATTGATCAAAATTTACCACTAACATAGAGTACAGTATGTCATGAAAAAACAGTCTTAGAATCACTGGGATATGTAGAAGCGTTCCAGAGTTATAACCTCATAAATTGACAGTGGTGAGAATTTAAAAAAATGGCCTTGTTAGGAAGGTGAAAACAGGGGGTTGAAGGGGTTAAATGATAAAAGCATAGGTTATACTGACTCTTTTCTCACAAAACTATATATCAATCTGATTAACTCACCCTGCAATAAAACATGATGTCTACAGATTGGTCTGCATTTTTATGGTGACGGGTTCCCATAAATAGTCCTTTAGAAGCTCCTTTTAACTGCTACTCAGCAATATCCCTTACACTATTTTTAAACAGGACTTCCCCTGTCTGTTTTTCTCTGCTCCCCATGTCCAAATTCAGGGGACTGTTTCACCACCTAACCTTAAATTGGAACTCATACAGTCTTTTCTTGGATTTTGCCTTCTTTCTGCTGGTCCCAAGATGTTCGCTAGGTCTGACCTACCTCTCACCAAATCCTTTTGATTTATAAACAGTTGATTGATAGGAAATGCAGATTTGGAGCCCCAATGGGGACAGTGCCAATAATGTCTGTAAAGAGCTGTAGAATTAATGGTGCTATATAAGCAAGAACAATAAATATTACTGTACTGAACTAAAAAATGCATTTAAAAAAATTGTGTCAAATCTAAACATAAGTGAAGTGAAAATTATGGCTTGTGATAACGGCCTCAAATTACTTGGATCTGACAGTTGAGCGTAGTTATTGCTACGGTGCATCTAACTCCTTTGAATGATAAAACTGTACCGCATGCTTGTTATACTATTCCAAAATTTCAGGAGGTCACTTTAGTTGACGTACATACCAATTATCTGAACAATTTTCAGATGGATCCAGGTTTCCAATTGTTTCTAAATTCCTGGACAGTCCATATTTTTTCTGTTATTTTTTTTTAGGCTGGTGTTACATGAGCATTATTTTATTGCTTTATGTCAGTATATTGAGCTCTAAAGATATATTACTTATAACATTTCTCTTTCCTTATGGTTTTACAGTTTGTCCATAAATATATGTCTATCTGTAATTCTTCAATAGGGTGCACATGAAAGAGTAAAATTCCATTAGGCATCCCTGGATGAATCGTGTTTATTTCTTAAAGGTTGCAAAAGTTAAAGGGAGAAAAAAGTGGATTTTAACCACTGGATGGCAGTGTAACCTTATTTTTTCTGTGTTTTATCCACTGCGCTCAGCATTTTTACAGTGACTTTGACTACTATTGGAGCATATTCCCTTGTGGAAGCTAATATAGAGAGGGAATGTGCAACAATGTTAAAGTGGTAAAACTTCAAGGGATAGAGTACGCTGCAGCCTTTTACAGAAAATTAAAATACGTTGCCACACTTTGGGAACCTTTTAATAGCAATAACTTCTACCTACTTCTGCAAATTACAACAGCTACAATGTAGTCAAACCAGCAAATGTGAATATGGTCTAAATAATACTCAGATTATATTAACAGATGTGATGCAACTGTGTACCAAGAAAAAGATGCCTGTACATTCCACCATCATTTGCTGGAAAGCTGAATGAGTTATAGACCTTATCTCACAGATTCACAGATTCATCAGAATCCATATGTACGTTAATAGGATTTATATGAATAACACTAGAAAAAAGTGACCATAGTGCATCAGATGCTGCATTACCCGTGCCGAATCTGTTTTTGGTCCATGTGTCAGTTTATAAAATTCATGTGTCAGCCATTTTTCTCATATAAATTTTTTTCACAAAATTCTCCTATCAACTGCTCACTGCAAAAAGCACAGCATTTAACCCTTTGGCCTGAAGCCTGTTTTCACCTTCCTGACCAGGCCAGTTTTTACAATTCTGACCACTGTCAATTTATGAGGTAATAACTCTGGAACGCTTCAACGGATCCCACTGATTCTGACATTGTTTTCTCATGACATATTGTACTTTATGATAGTGGTAACATTTCTTTGATATGACTTGTGTTTATTTGTGAAAAAAAATGGAAATTTGGTGAAAATTTTGCAATTTTCAAACTTTTAAAGGGAACCTGTCACTTCCTTTTTCGGATATAAGATGCGGCCATCGCCTTTAGGGGCTTATCTACAGCTGTAGATAAGCAAAGATGTAACATGAGAGATAAGAAAAACAAGTTACGGTTACGGTTCGGTCCGATGGGCGTCACAGGTCGGGTCCGGCGCCTCCGATCTTCTTGAGATGTCATCATCTTCCTTGCTTCCTGTCACGGCTCCGGCACAGGCTCACTGATTTGCACTTTTTGAGGGCAGAGCAAAGTACTGCAATGCGCATTCGCCGGGAAAGGTCAGAGAGGCCCAGCGCCTGCGCACTGCAGTACTTTTCTCTACCCTCAACAAGGCAAATCAGTACGACTGCACAGGAGCCGCAACAGGAAGCAAAGAAGATGACGACATCGCAAGAAGATGGGAGGCACCGGACCCGAACCTGCGACACCCATCGGACCGGACCGCCCCCCCCGGGTGAGTATAATCTAACTTGTTTTTCTTATCTTTCAGGTTACATCGGGGCTTATCTACACCATTCCAGAATGCTGTTGATAAGACCCTAAAGGCGGTGGCCGCACCTTACATCCGAAAAAGGAGGTGACAGGTTCCCTTTAATTTTTATGCCCTTAAATCAGATCAGAATCATATCACACAACATAGTTAATAAAAAAAATTTTCCCACATGTCTACTTTATATCATTACAATTTTTGAAACATATTTTGTTTTTATTAGGAAGTTATAAGGGTTAAAAGTTGACCAGCGATTTCTCATTTTTACAACAAAATTTGAAAAAACATTTTTTTTAGGGACCACATCACATTTGAAGTGACTTTGAGGGATTTATATGACAGAAAACCACATTCATGAAGTATATTAACCCATCAGGTGCTTCACAGGAATTTTTGGAATGTGTAAGGAAAAAATAAACATTTACTTTTCTTTCACAAAATTTTTCCTTTAGACCTATTTTTTTTACTTTTACAAGGGTAACAGGAGGAAATGGACCATACAATTTGTTGTGCAATTTCTCCAGAGCATACCAATACCCCATATGTGGGGGAAAATCTACTGTTTGGGCATTTCAGAGCTCGGAAGAAAAGGAGCGCTATTTCACTTTTTGAATGTAAAAATTTGCAGGCATAATTAGCAGACGCCATGTCATGTTTGGAGATCCCCTGATGTGCCTAAACAGTAGAAACCCTCAACAAGTGACCCTTGTTTTGAAGCTAGACCCCATGTTGAACTTATCTATATGTGTATTGAGCACCTTCAACCTACAGGTGCTTGACAGAAGTTTATAACATTAAGCCGTAAAAATAAAAAAATCACATTTTTCCCGCAAAAATCTTTTTTAGCTACAAATTTTGTATTTTCACAAGGATAACAGGACCTCAAAATTTGTGGTGCAATTTCTCCTGAGTTCACCGATAGCCCATATGTAACGGGGTGACACGACCCAACGGGTGGTTGGTCAGCGGATGGCACAACTCACAAACAACGGATGGAAAGAGTGAGAGGAAGGCCGTAACAATAGGGAATGAGGGATGGTCACCACCTGAGCTCAAACCTGAGCCTCTCCCTGCCCTCCACTAACGCCCTATGCGGGTCCTTTCCCCGCCGCCATCACGAACCTAGTCCCTAGTAGTCAGGAGCACTAGCCTCACCTCTGCAGATAATAGACACAGGGGGAAGTGACAAACACCAAAGGGACAAGGTGAAAAAACACCACATTTAGCTTATGAACACTGCTGCTAAGCTCCACAACACAGATAACAACAACAACTGGACTCCAAACACCAGACGTGGCTGACACCAGAGAGCTGCTCCTGCTAGGCTGGTCTCCAGAACAAAACTGCATCACCAACAGTCAGTTGATGCATCAGGTGACCTTTTAAAGGATGGTGGGAGTGGTCACCACCCACATCAGCTGACCCAGCAGCACTGCAGTAACACCAAATTGCCAGCTGGGAAAAACTGACATTAACCCTCGCTGGCCTGAAAGGAAAAAAGGTTTAACGGAGTGGAACCAGATCTGCCACAAATCCAAAAATGGATCGTAACACCATATGTCTTGAAAAACTACTTTTGAGGCCCAGTGCAAAGCTCAGAAGAGAAGAAACGCCATATTACAGTGCAGATTTTGCTGCACTTGTTTGAGGGTGCCATGTTACACTGACAGAGCCCCTGAGGTGCCAGAACAGCAGAACCCCCAGAAGTGACCCCATTTTACAAACTAAACCTCTCTATGATGAATTCATCTAGGGGTGCAAGTTTTACATTTTCATACTGGGAAATGGGTAAAAATGGAACCAAAATTTGTCCCACAATTTCTACTGAATGTGGCAATACCCCATATGTGGCTATACAGTACTACTTTGCCATACGGAGTGTCTCGGAAGGAACAGCGCTATATGCCTCCTGGAATGCAGATTTTCCTAGAATAGTTTGTGGATTCCATATAAAGAGCCCCTAAGTGCTAGAAAAGCAGAATTCCCCCTCATTTTGGAAATTATAACCCTTTGAGAATTTGTCTACAGATATGATGACAATTTTGACTCTGTGGGCGTTTTCCAGAAACAAGCAGCAGTGGATGTTGCTGAGTGAAAATTGCAAACTGCCGTTGTAGTGACCATGCCCAGCTCATGCTTCTGGAGACACGCACCAGTAAATTAGGTGGGCTCTCATAACTACAGAAATGACAGACATGTGGGCGCTAAATGGGGTTTAGGCACACTGGGGCTCAGAAGGGAGGGGGGCATTTGGATTTTGAGAATTTCCTGAATTTCTTTTGGAGGGTTATGGAGGCATTTCGCTTTTCCAGAGCCTTTGTGCTACCAGTAACGTGGAAGCCCCTTTTTTTCTGTTAACAGATGACGGACCTGAGTGAGGGCTTGCTTTTTAGTGGATTGAGTTGAAGCTTTTATTAGGAACATTTTACATAACATTTATGATCACTTTTATTCGGCGCTCTACACTGATCACTTACATCTGGGTTTCCATCTAAATCTCCAAGTGACATGACAGATGAAACCCCAGATGGATCCATTCAGTATAATGAGGCAGCAGAGTTACTGTGGACTCCGTCTGGCCTCAGCGGTGTCCTTCTTTCATAAGTGTACAAAACTGTGGCCGATGGCACTTTATGCAATCCTGCCGGATCACAGGTCCTATGGCGTCCACAGTGCCTCCATGTGCCTCACTATAGGGAATCTTCTGCAGGGGGTTCCATCTAAATCATGAATTTCAGAGATTTACATGGAAACCCCAGGGTAAGCGCTCAGTGCAGAGAACAGGATGAATGTGCGCCGAGCCTTACTACGATCTTTGGGAAGCAGAATGAAAAAATCAACAGCATGTGAAGAATTGTTTTTATTTATTTTTTATGCCATTCCTTGTGAGGTATAAGTGATTAGGTGACTTTATTCTTCGGGTTGGTGCGATTACGGTGATCCAGATTAATATTGGGTTTTTATGTTTGGCTGCTGTCACACACTAAAAGACGCTTTTTATTGCGAAAACTAGTTTTTGCATCACCATATTTTGAGAGCAATAATTTTTCTATATTTGGGCCGACAGAGTCATGTTATGACTTGGTTTTTGCGGGATGAGCTGACGTTTTTATTGGTACCGTTTTCGGGCACATTACATTTTTTGATCGCTTTCTATTCCGATTTTTGGGAGACAGAATGAACAAAAACTAGCAATTCAGGAATTGCTTTTTGTTTTTTTATACCGTTCCACGTGTGGTAAAATTGGTAAGACAGCTTTATTCTTCGGGTCAGTACGATTACATCAATACCCAATTTATATTGTTTTTTATGTTTTGGCTCTTTTTAACAATAAAAATAGACAAAATAATTACTTTTGCATCCCTTTATTCTGAGAGCTATAACTTTTTTATTTTTCTGCTGAAGGAGCTGTATGTTGGCTTGTTTTTTGCATGACAAGGTGACGTTCTCAGCGGTTCCATTTTTATTTACATTCATCTATTTGCACGGCGGTATGATGATAAAGCATTGTTTTTTGCCTCTTTTTTTTTACGTTGTTCACTGAAGGGGTTAACTAGTGGGATAGTTTTATAGACCGGGTCATTACGGACGTGGCGATACCAAATGTGTGTGCTTTTATTGTTTATTTTTGTATTTATATAAATGTATTTATTGGAAAAATATTTGTTTCTTTTTTTCTTATTTGGGGATTTTTAAAAAAATGTTTTTACACTTTCTAATAAATTTTTACTTTTACTTTTTATTTTTACTTTTTTTACATTGTCTCACGATGGGACATCACTGTGTTACATCAGATCGCTGATATGATGTTCTGCAATGCATCTGCACTACAGAACATCACATCAGCATCTAACAGGCAGGGAAGGTGGCATCTCAGGTCCAGCTCTTTGCACGCACCTTGATGCCACCTTCCCTGAAGGACCCCGGGACCATCTTGCAGCTGGGGGTCCCCATGGAGACCATCAGGACAACACAATCGTATCGCATTGTATTGATGGAAATGCGCAGGGAGCCCCCTCCCTGCGCGATTCACCTCTATCTCGCTGTCACTACTGACAGCAGTATCTGAGGGGTTAAATGCCCACGATCGGTGCTAGCACCAATCATGGGCATTGCTGCGGGGTGTCAGCTGTCACACAGAGCTGGCACCTGCACCCGATTGCTGCAGTGCTTAGCATGAGGCCGCGCGATCGGTGCGCCGGACCTGTACTGCTGTTTGCGGGAACGCAGCCCCTGCAGAGCAGTACATGTACGGCGCATGTCGGGAAGGGGTTGACACATGGATGGCATCTGAGTAGTGTTGAGCAATAGTGCTCGATATCTAAAAATATCATATCGAAATTGTATCGCCGATAGCACTAAATATCGTCGATATCCGATTTCGATACCGGAAGTCCCATGTAAGTCTATGGGAACAAAATATCGCAACAAAAAAAACCCTTTCTTTCGTTGTAAACACAAAATATGCACACATAGAATACATATATATATATATATATATATACATGTCATTGTGACATATATATATACATATATTTATAGTTTATACACTTCTACATAGTAAAATAGACTCTGATTCAATTGCCAGGTAAAGCCGTGACATACCCCATAGAAGTCGACGGGCTCGGTGCCGAGTACCCCAAAAACCTCTGGCTCTGTGCGACTCAACTTGGGCGTCACGAACAGGATTCTGTAGCTCGCTATAAGCGAGTCCTGTGTGCCTGAATTGAACTGGTTTTGTGCTTGAGAATTGCTAAAATCATCAAGAATGTATTTGCCATTTTTCCGCCATATCTGCGTCACGACGAGGCACTGGTGAAGAAGAAGGGCGTGCTCTTCATGGGTGTACACACTCACTCAGTGACGCGAAAACGATGGCTCTAAATGGTACTGCAATGTAAGATCGTGCCCCACAGCTCTTCAGTTCCGCCTCCTCATCCTCCTCAGTGGGCGGAAACTAACACGAAGGTCCCGCCTCCCTACAAAAGAGGGGCCCTCTCCAGATGCTAATGACACATGTGACTTGGCAGAGATGGCTAATGGACACGAGCAGAAGTGTGAAGGGATGGAGCAGTCAGAGCTCTCCCCCCACGGAAGCGACCCGATCGCCACGGAACCACCGTTGGGCACCCGGCCTGGAAACCCTCCTACGCTGCAAGAAGCGGAGGATAGCCTAAGAGGCCTGGCCTGGCACCGGGAGGAGGTCACCAGGATGGAAGCCAGCTGGCGTGCCCTAAAAATAAACTTGGAGCGGCGCCAATCCCTCTTACCTGAAGTGTCTGTACCGGAAGGTGAGGCACCCGTTCTAGTAGAGGAGCCCTTGCAATGTGATCCGGTTGACGTCGCAGTGGAGGCACCCGTTCCTGCAAAAACCGCAGCACCGTCAGCACCCCAGATCCCGCTGTCTGCCCCGTCGCTGAGACAGAAGAAGCGACACCCGTCCTCATTGAGGAGGCCGCGCAGGCACCAGAGCACTACCTGCCTGTACCGGAGCCCCGACTGTCATCAGTTCCAGAGCCGGCTGCTTCCTCCGCAGGTGAGCGCCGCCAGGACTGGGGGGCGCCAGGAGAGCTGCCGCAAACCGGACACTGTAAGCTGGCATTTGATGGTGGAGACATGGAGCAGCTGGTGGAGGAGAATTCCAACCGGCGTCAGGAGGAAGAGTGGAGACGTTGGGAGCGGGAAGCAGAGCGACAAAGGGAGCAGCGAGAATCCCAAAAACTTCGCCAATGTCAGCTGGAAAAGGACCGGGCAGATAAGGACCGGATGAGAAAGGATAAAGGAACCCTGTGTGAGCCGCGGCGTAAGGGTGCAGTACGGAGCTTTAAATTGAAAGGTGGTTGGGGCTTCATCCAGGAGCCTGGACTTTATTTAGAAGTTTTTGTGAACCGGCGGGACGTGGAGGCTCACCTCCCAGAAGGACACCCGGGGAGGGACCTGTTGCCAGGAGACTTGGTGACTTACACCCGACACTGGGGTTACAATGGATGGTACGCCCTAAATGTTACCAGGTGCGACCCCTACTCCCCAGAGTGTCAGCAACCTGTGAGACCCTCGGAGCCTTCAGCCTCCCACATCCAGGCCTCTGCAAAAGTGCCCACCCCACGCCGTAAATCTCCCAAGCCTCCCTCAGTGGTCTCCTCAGCAGCCCCAGCTATGGACATGATAAGTATGGCTGGCCCGTACCCGGCGCCTGTTAGGCCCCCTGGGGTTCGTTCAGTCCGTGACATAGGGCTCCAGACCCGGAGGAAGATGAAAGAGGTGGCCACACAGACCCAGATAGCGGGTCACGACTTGACTGTACAGGCCACACGACGTCATCAGGTCCTGGTGGTCCTTGGTGCCTTGGATGTTTGGCAAGCATCAGAAGAGTACCAGGTGGTACCTGGAACACCCCTGCCAAAGAATTATAAATAACCCGGACAGGGTCCCTGTATGTAAATAGTTAAATTGTTTATGTACCCGGACGGGTGAATGTTCATAAAAAAGTTTTTTAATTTAATAAAAAAAAACAAAACACAGTTTTCATTACTTTTATTACAGTCTCATCCTGCGACGCCATCGATCTCCTGTAAAAAAATGAAAAAAAAAAAAAAAAGTATACCACCTGACCGACGCAGTCCATAGTAACGAGTGTCCCACGACGATCCAGCTCTGCTACATCAGAATGACAGGCAGAGCCTGTCATCCCGGCGCAGCACAGCTGATTACCTGCTTCCCCGGCGGTGACGTCATCGGACTGACTGCTTTACGGCCGGGATTACCCAGCAGTCACTGCAGTTATCGCGAGAAACTGCATGTGACCGCCGGGGAAAGATGATGGCGGCCATGAAGCAGTCCAGGCCGTGACCGCCGGAGATCTTCTGCCAGGTAAGTGCCGCTGACTCCTGACAGACCCGACCGACGGACACTCACAGTGACAGTGACAAATCCGATTCCGGTATTCGATAAGACGAAAATATCGAAACGAATTATCGAAAGGCCGATAGAGCTAATATCGGCCGATAGCCGATATTTGCATTATCGTATCGCTCAACACTACATCTGAGTGCTTTCCATCCTTTTCATGTTCCTATTCCCAAATTTGGGCATGTCTCTGATTCCCTTTTTGCAGTCAATTAGTCCACAAAAAAGGCAAGTGAATATGTCCTTTATATAATGGGTACATGTTATTATTAGGGTATGTTTCCACATGGCGTATTTGTATTTGGTCTGGATTTGCCGCGGATTGAACGCTGCATACAGCTGCAGTGTCCAATTCACATCGTCCAGATGTTACAGCATAGTGGAGGGGATTTTATGAAATCCCGTCTCCACTATGCGAGCAGGGATGCGAGTGACAAACCCGAAATTACCCACATGAGGTGCGTCTTTACAGACCGCAGCATGTCTGTTTCTGTTTCCGCAAGATAAATAGCCCTGTTCTATGAATAGTATGCGGTGATTCCGCATGTGTTCAATGAACACGGAATCACCGAGCGTACAAAACCGGCAGCACTTTGGACGGAGCGGGGATCCGCTGCGTCCAAAGCACTACCATTTGTGCCACGTGGAAACATACCCTTATTATTTATTTTTAGAGCACCAATGATTTCATGTTGCTGTTCATGTAAAAACGAGTTACATATAAATATACAAATATATACAGTCATGACTAATAGTGTTGGCACTCTTCCAGAAAATGAAGTATTTCTCCCAAAATTATTGCTATTACACATGTTTTATTAAACATTTGTTTATTTCCTTTGTGTATTGGAAAAACATAAAAAACAGGAAAGAAAAAGGCAAATTGGACTTAATATCACAACAAGCTTCTCACAATTCTCAATTGGAATTTGTGATCGCTCTTCTTTTGCAATCTGCTTCAGGTCTCTCATATTTGAAGGGTGCCTTCTCTCAAAAGCAATTTTAAGATCTCTCCACTGTTCAATGGGATTTAGATTTGCACTCTTTGCTGGCCACTTCAGAACTGTTCAGCACTTTGTTTCCATCCATTTTTGGGGGCTTCTAGAAATATGTTTTGGGTCCTTGTCCTGCTAGAAGACCCAGGACGCAAACCCAAAATGACACTGGGCACTACATTGTGACCCAAAATCCTTTGTAATCTTCAGATTTCATGATGCCTTGTATTCAGTAAATGCACCCAGTGCCAGAATCAGCAAAACAACCCCAAAACATCTTTGAACCTCCCCCATATTTGACTGTAGGTACTGTGTTCTTTTCTTTGTAGGCATCATTCCATTTTTGGTAAACAGTAGAATGATGTGCTTTACCAAACAGCCCTATATTGATCTCATTTGTCGACAGGACACTTTCCTAGAAGGATTTTGGCTTACTCACATACATGGCAAACTGCAGTCTAGCTTTTTATGTCTCTGTGTCAGCAGTGGGGTCCTCCTGGGTCTTCTGCCATGGCTTTTCATTTCATTCAAATGTCTACGCATAGTTTGCGTTAACACTGATGCACCCTGAGCCTGCAGGATATCTGGAAATATTTTTAATTTGGGAGCGGCAGGAGATGATAAGTGCTTGGATGTGTGGTTTGAAGGACAGGTCAGCTTAAAAGGTGTCTCTGAGGCAGCGAGCTTCTGGTATAGAGGAAATCGCCATGATATTTATTATGATCGACAGATCAGGTAGGAGAGTTGAATAGGATGGAGGAAAGATGATGACTTCAGCTTTGTCCACATTGAGCTTTACGAAGCATGTTCAATCTGTAAAAAGCTTAGAGAGAAGATTTTTAAGAATAATGTACTGAATGGGGCCTTATAAAGATATTTTCCCCTACAAGTATCGAGGCTACGGGTGATTAAATCTGTAATATAGTTCACCATATAATGACACACAAGTTGAATATGGCTTAGAGTCATTAGTATGAAACTAGGGACCTCCAATGTGCTGTATAGGCTTTATGGACATCTCTGGTTTGTTCTTGAGTTGATAAGGTAGCTACTGGATACATAGTTGACAGGAGGTATATATCACAGAGATGTTTGTCTTCTGTGATGTAATTTTGGAGTATTGCTCTAGTGCACATAGCAATAACAGGACTGTTTGGAGCATCTGGGCCAGGTTTTACATGCAGCCTGAGAGATGGGTGGCGGGTCTGGCTGCCCATATACCTCACCTCTAGGTGCGGTTAATAGGTTTAAATGGAGTCCGTTGTTTGACACATGTCTGTCTGTGGAGGGAGAACTCCTCCTGTGTGGGATATCCAGACTCAGCCAGTGTACTAAATGCTATCCAGCCTGTGTGACCAAGACTGTCTGACAGGGGACTTTGTCCAAAGAACTGTTTTCTTTGATTTGCCTGCACTGAAGGCTATTTATTATTTCCTTTCTTTATAGATGGTTTATGATGCAGCAATAAGCCAAGATGAACGTTTAAATGGAAATTCTTCCTGTATTGATTCCCGACGTACCCAAGTGAGAAGCATTCCCTACAGCATTCCATACAGGTCATTAAGTCTTTATTAAGAGATGATAATCCAAAGTTTGTCAATTATCCAAAGAAGTAAAGAATTCAGAAAATGTGATGAATGAAGGTTAATAATTTATGCAGTCAATCTTGTCAGTCTAAAAATTGTGTTTCATACTGTCAGCACATAAGAAATGACAAGTTGTTCTCCTGTCTACTGCATGTAGAGACATGGCATTAATAAGCGATGTGCAGTGCTGGAGGGCTTATATCAATCTTGGTTAAAAAACAGGAAAATAAATGGGTGGGTACCCTAATTGATGAGAATGAGAACATCTAGAGATCATTTTGCTCACTGTCAGTTCAAAGTGTCACACAACTATGTATTTGCTGGATTCTTGTGTCAATATAATGAAGAAATTGAAAAAAATAGAAATGAAACTTTACATGTAAGTTTAATTTATTGACATTTTTTAATTTAACTCTTTGATATGCCCTTTGATACATGATGAATGTTTATATTTAGGTATGTTCGTATAAGTTTCTGTCAGCACAGTAATAGTACATTTCTTTTTTAAACTGCAACTAAACTCAGCTGATTACTCCACAAAGAAAGGATTGTACATCTTCCAGCTAGTGTCTTCATTCTAAGCACATATTATTAATTCTGACATTGGGAAAAACAATGATGATGTCATTATAATTGTTCTATAACTCGACTGATTAGGAAATAATATGAAGTTCTGGTAAACAATTAGTTTCGAAAAACAAATCAAACCGTTTAGAAGACTTGTCCTCAAGGTCCTCAAATTGGATATTCCTGCAAAAGTATCCATTACATCAGGGTTGGGGCCATTGGATAGTTATAACATCATTTGTGGGCCATGCAAAATTATCAACTTGAAAGTGATCCTGCTACAGTATATTTGGTCATACAATTAATTAACTCACTCTTAATGTGATGGCAGTCCAATATTCAAGCATTGAACACAACACAAAAAAGTAGGAATGAGTTAAAAATTTGGTTCGGTATACGAATTTGACCCTGAACCCAATAGAAATCAATGGTGACCCAACTTTAGTGCTTTAAAATGGCTGTAAAATGGTCATAGTAAGTGCAAGGGGGCTGCAAAAGGAAGATAAATGGGGCAAGAGCAGGACAAGTGCCCTGCAAACAAATTTGGATAGGCAAAAAACTTAAATAACTTAAAACGCCCCCAAAAAGGACATATTTTGGGACGAATCTAAAAAGTTTGTGAAGTGGATTGGATTAATACATTTTTTGAAAATAAGGCCCTGAACCACAATGACTATATACACATGGATGGTACAATGAAATTGTGATTTCTCACTAAATCAGTCAATTTGGATTACAACTTTTGGATACAGATCGCCATAAACTTATGAACCGGTAAAGGAATTCAAGTAAAGCCTGAGAGAGGCACTGCATAAACCCTCATGTCCTCGGCCCTCTCCTGAGCAACTCTGTGCATTGCCATGGGTGTATTGGTTGATGAGGCAGGGCAGCCGTAGTGTCCTGTGGAGGCCGTTCACCTCACCCTCGCTGTGCAAGGGTAGTTTTCTCTCCAAATGCCGCTTCTAGACCTGCCTGCACAATGAAATGCTCTCCCTTACAATCACCCGCCGTACCATATGAACTCCCTTACATGGTGGTGTCCTTGGAGTACAGTGAATCAGGGTTTGAATCAGAAGAGGCAGCCTGATATACAGGTACCGCATCCAAGGAAGGCGGCAGTCAAGCAAATTAACCACACCTCAACTGAGTTGGCTGTTGATGTTGCAAGACACAATAGCCATCCATGACAATTTAGAGGCTCTGTAATTGGAATGAGTAGTTAAATTTTTTAATGAGCATCTATTGGAGGGCAAATCTGGTGCCAGCATCCACAGTAATTACAGCGTCAGTAGTGTACAGAAAAGTCTCCCACCTCTTCCGTGCACACACGGGTGGCACAGTGAAACTGCGAAAGTCATTAAATTAGTTAATTTTGCCTGCTTTCATGAATTTCTGACTGCAGATCACATTAAACATGAATCTGTCAATGAATGCATGAAAAAAAGCTATCATGTTGTGGACTGTGGAAGACATGTATGTGACCAGAATGAACACTCATTTCCAGCAGATGATATC
Source organism: Oophaga sylvatica (assembly GCA_033576555.1). Lineage (NCBI taxonomy): Eukaryota > Metazoa > Chordata > Amphibia > Anura > Dendrobatidae > Oophaga > Oophaga sylvatica. The sequence goes on from JARQOD010000001.1 coordinate 685,546,357, forward strand.
GATATGACACAACAAGAAATACAAAAAGATGGCAAAAAACAAGAACTTGACTGCTACGTTCATGTCCCTTTCTCTCTTCATTTTTAACTGGATTTTAACCCCTTCCCGACACATGACCCCCTACATTGGCGTCATGAAAACCAGTGCCATCCCGACCCATGACGCCAACGTAGGCGTCATGCTATAAATCATGTTCCTGCGGGTCGGGTGACCGGGGTCACTGAAAGGTCACCCGACCCGCAGGCACAGGACCCTTAGTGCATCACCACAGGGGGGTTGGCTTAACCCCCCGTGGCCACGATCGCTCTGATTGGCTGTTAAAGTGAAACAGCCAATCAGAGCGATTTGTAATATTTCACCAATAAATTGGTGAAATATTACAATCCAGCCATGGCCGATGCTGCAATAGCATCTGCCATGGCTGGAGACCGCGATCTGACCCCCCCACATCGAGTCACGGCCGCGATCGGCCGCCGTCACCGAAAGATGGCAACGATCGGTCACCGCCATCACTATCTGCTCCCCTGTTCCTGGGATCCGCTGCCCCCACCTTCTGATCCCCCCCTCACCTTCCGACCCCCCCTACTCACCTCTCTCGGTCCACCGAGGTTCCTGGATCCGTCCCGGCGGCTGCCCGGGATTCTTCATGGGCGCCGCCATCTTGGAAAATGGCGGGCGCATGCGCAGTGCGCCCACCGGCCGGCGCATGCGCAGTGCGCCCTCCAGTGTCCAAAAATTTATTTTGATCACTGTGATAAACTGTCACAGTGATCAAAATAAAAAAAAGTAAATGAACCCCCCCTGTCATAGGTAGGGACAAAATAATAAAATAAAGAATTTATATATATTTTTTTCTATTAGGCCCTGTGCACACGATGCAGATTTTGCTGCTGATCCGCAGCGGATTTTGCTGCTGATCCACAGCGGATTTTGCTGCGGATCCGCAGCGGATTTTGCTGCTGATCCACAGTGGATTTTGCTGCTGATCCGCAGCAGAGATTTTGCTGCGGATCCGCAGCGGATTTGGCGCTGCGGATCCACAGCAGATCCAGAAACCATGTACAGTGCAATGCAAATAAATGGTTAAAAAAACGCTGTGCACATGCGGATTTGCTGCGGTTTTAAATCTGCAGCATGTCAATTCTTTGTGCGGATTCCGCAGCGGTTTTACACCTATTCCATTATAGGTGTAAAACCGCAGAGAAAAACCGTAGCAAATCCGTGCTAAATTCGCAGGTAAAACGCAGGTCATTTTACCTGCGGATTTAAGAAAAATCCGCAAGTGAATCCGCAACGTGTGCACAGGGCCTCAGGGTTAGGGTTAGGCTGGGTTCATATTGCATTATGGCAGTCCGTATAACGCGGTGTAACGCAGTCCGTTAACGCTGCCATTCACCCCATTTGTGTGCGCATCGCAACGCATGCCGTAAAGCTCCGTCACCGCTAGCACAGATTAATCATCTGCTGATTCCTCTGCGCTAGCGGTATAGCATAACGCGATCGCGTTATGCTATACCGTTATCAGCACGTCAACGCTACGTGTTGAACGGGCTGGTAAAACGCTATATGAACCCAGCCTTAGGGTTAGAACTAGGGTTAGGGTTAGCATTAGGGTTAGAATTAGGGTTAGGGTTAGAATTAGGGTTGGAATTTGGGTTAGGGTTGGAATTTGGGTTAGGGTTGGAATTAGGGTTAGGGTTGGGATTAGGGTTAGAGTTAGGATAAGAGTTAGGGGTGTTTTGGGGTTAGGGTTGGGATTAGGGTTAGGCTTGTGGTTAGGTTTATGGTTAGAGTTGGGATTAGGGTTAGGGGTGTGTTGGGGTTAGGGTTATGGTTAGGGTTTGTATTAGGGTTAGGGGTGTGTAGGGGTTAGGGTTGGGGTTAGGGGTGTGTTGGGGTTAGGGTTGGAGTTAGAATTGAGGGGTTTCCACTATTTAGGCACATCAGGGGGTCTCCATACGCGACATGACGCCACCATTGATTCCTGCAAATTTTGCGTTCCAAAAGTCAAACAGTGCTCCCTTTATTCCAAGCCCCGACGTATGCCCAAACAGTGGTTTACCCCCACATATGGGGTATTAGCGTACTCGGGAAAAATTGCACAACAACTTTGGGGGTCTAATTTCTCCTGTTAACATTGGGAAAAAAATTGGGGACTAAAAAATTATTTTTGTGTAAAAAAAATGATTTTATATTTTCACGGCTCTGCGTTATAAGGACTTGGAGATTCAAAGTGCTTACCACACATCTAGAGGAGTTCCTTAGGGAATCTAGTTTCCAAAATGTGGTCACTTGTGGGGAGTTTCTACTGTTTAGGCACATCAGGGGCTCTGCAAACGTAACATGACGCCCGCAAACCATTCCATCAAGTGGGCATTTCAAAACGTCACTACTTCCCATCCGAGCCCCGACGTGTGCCCATACAGTAGTTTTCTCCCACATATGGGATATCAGCATACTCAGGACAAATTGGAAAACAACTTTTGGGTCTAATTTCTCATGCTACCCTTGGGAAAATAAAAAAATTGGGGACTCAAAGATCCTGATTGTGGAAAAAATATGATTTTTTTATTTTCATGCCCGGGCGTTATAAACTTCTGTGTACCCCTTGGGGTTCAAAGTGCTCACCACACATCTAGATAAGTTCTTTGCGGGGTCTAGTTTCAAAAATGCGGTCACTTGTGGGGAGTTTCTACTGTTTAGGCACATCAGAGGCTCTGCAAATGTAACATGACGCCAGCAGACCATTCCATCAAAGTCGGCATTTCAAAACGTTACTACTTCCCTTCCGAGCCCCAACGTTTGCCCGAACAGTAGTTGCCCCCTACATATGGGGTACTAGTGTACTCAGGACAAACTGTACAACAACTTTTATGGTCCAATTTCTCCTGTTACCCTTGTGAAAATAAAAAATTGCGGGTTAAAAAAATCAGTTTTTGAGGAAAAAAAAGATTTTTTATTTTCACGGCTCTGCATTATAAACTTCTGTGAAGCACGTGGGGGTTCAAGGTGCTCACCACACATCTGGATAAGTTCCTTTGGGGGTCTAGTTTACAAAATGGGGTCACTTGTGGGGGTTTCTACTGTTTAGGCACATCAGGGGCTCTGCAAACGTAACAAGATGCCCGCAGACCATTCCATCAAGTCGGCATTTCAAAGCGTCACTACATCCCTTCCGAGCCCTGACGTGTGCCCAAACAGTGGTTCCCTCGCACATATGGGGTACTAACGTACTCAGGACAAATTGGACAACAACTTTTGGGGTCCAATTTCTCCTGTAACCATTGTGAAAATAAAAAATAGTGGGCTAAAAAATCATTTTTTGAGAAAAAAAAATGATTTTTTATTTTCACGGCTCTGCGTTATAAACTTCTGTGAAGCACCTGGGCTCAAAGTGCTCACTATGCATCTAAATAAGTTCCTTAGGGGGTCTAGTTTCCAAAATGGGGTCACTTGTGGGGGAGCTCCAATGTTTAGGCACACAGGGACTCTCCAAATGCGACATGGCAACCGCTAAATATTCCAGCATATTTTCCATTCAAAAAGTCAAATGGCGCTCCTTCCCTTCTGAGCCCTGCTGTGCGCCCAAACAGTGGTTTATGACCACATATGAGGTATCTGTGTACTCAGGAGAAATTGCCCAACAAATTTTAGGATCCAATTTATACTGTTGCCCATGTGAAAATGAAAAAAACTGAGGCTAAAAGAACATTTTTGTGAAAAAAAAGTACTTTCTTTTTTTTACGGATCAATTTGTGAAGCACCTGGGGGTTCAAAGTGCTCACTATGCATCTAGATAAGTTCCTTAGGGGTCTAGTTTCCAAAATGGGGTCACTTGTGGGGGAGCTCCAATGTTTAGGCACACAGGGACTCTCCAAATGCGACATAGCAACCGCTAAATATTCCAGCATATTTTCCATTCAAAAAGTCAAATGGCGCTCCTTCCCTTCTGAGCCCTGCTGTGCGCCCAAACAGTGGTTTATGACCACATATGAGGTATCTGTGTACTCAGGAGAAATTGCCCAACAAATTTTAGGATCCAATTTATACTGTTGCCCATGTGAAAATGAAAAAAACTGAGGCTAAAAGAACATTTTTGTGAAAAAAAAGTACTTTCTTTTTTTACGGATCAATTTGTGAAGCACCTGGGGGTTCAAAGTGCTCACTATGCATCTAGATAAGTTCCTTAGGGGTCTAGTTTCCAAAATGGGGTCACTTGTGGGGGAGCTCCAATGTTTAGGCACACAGGGACTCTCCAAATGCGACATAGCAACCGCTAAATATTCCAGCATATTTTCCATTCAAAAAGTCAAATGGCGCTCCTTCCCTTCTGAGCCCTGCTGTGCGCCCAAACAGTGGTTTATGACCACATATGAGGTATCTGTGTACTCAGGAGAAATTGCCCAACAAATTTTAGGATCCAATTTATACTGTTGCCCATGTGAAAATGAAAAAAACTGAGGCTAAAAGAAAATTTTTGTGAAAAAAAAGTACTTTCTTTTTTTACGGATCAATTTGTGAAGCACCTGGGGGTTGAAAGTGCTCACTATGCATCTAGATAAGTTCCTTAGGGGTCTAGTTTCCAAAATGGGGTCACTTGTGGGGGAGCTCCAATGTTTAGGCACACAGGGACTCTCCAAATGCGACATGGCAACCGCTAAATATTCTAGCATATTTTCCATTCAAAAAGTCAAATGGCGCTCCTTTCCTTCTGAGCCCTGCCGTGCACCCAAACAGTGGTTTATGACCACATATGAGGTATCTGTGTACTCAGGAGAAATTGCCCAAAAAATTTTAGGATCCAATTTATCCTGTTGCCCATGTGAAAATGAAAAAACTGAGGCTAAAAGAAAATTTTTGTAAAAAAAAGTACTTTCTTTTTTTTACGGATCAATTTGTGAAGCACCTGGGGATTCAAAGTGCTCACTATGCATCTAGATAAGTTCCTTAGGGGGTCTAGTTTCCAAAATGGGGTCACTTGTAGGGGAGCTCCAATGTTTAGGCACACAGGGACTCTCCAAATTCGACATGGCAACCGCTAAATATTCCAGCATATTTTCCATTCAAAAAGTCAAATGGCGCTCCTTCCCTTCTGAGCCCTGCCGTGCGCCCAAACAGTGGTTTATGACCACATATGAGGTATCTGTGTACTCAGGAGAAATTGCCCAACAAATTTTAGGATCCAATTTATACTGTTGCCCATGTGAAAATGAAAAAACTGAGGCTAAAAGAAAATTTTTGTGAAAAAAAAGTACTTTCTTTTTTTTACGGATCAATTTGTGAAGCACCTGGGGGTTCAAAGTGCTCACTATGCATCTAGATAAGTTCCTTAGGGGGTCTAGTTTCCAAAATCGGGTCACTTGTAGGGGAGCTCCAATGTTTAGGCACACAGGGACTCTCCAAATGCGACATGGCAACTGCTAAATATTCCAGCATATTTTCCATTCAAAAAGTCAAATGGCGCTCTTTCCCTTCTGAGCCCTGCCATGCACCCATACAGTGGTTTATGACCACATATGAGGTATCTGTGTACTCAGGAGAAATTGCCCAACAAATTTTAGGATCCATTTTATCCTGTTGCCCATGTAAAAATGAAAAAATTGATGCTAAAAGAAAATTTTTGTTGGAAAAATTAAAATGTCCATTTTTTCCTTCCACGTTGTTTTAGTTCCTGTGAAGCACCCGAAGGGTTAATAATCTTCTTGAATGTAGTTTTTAGTAGCTTGAGGGGTGCAGTTTTTATAAAGGTGTTACTTTTGGGTATTTTCTGCCATATAGACCCCTCAAAGTGACTTCAAATGTGAGGTGGTCCCTAAAAAAATGGTTTTTGTAAATTTTGCTGTAAAAATGAGAAATCGCTGGTCAACTTTTAACCCTTATAACTTCCTAACAAAAAAAAATGTTCCCAAAATTGTGCTGATGTAAAGTAGACATGTGGGAAATGTTATTTATTAACTATTTTGTGTCACATAACTCTCTGGTTTAACAGAATAAAAATTAAAAATTTGAAAATTAAAAAATTTTCAACATTTTCACCAAATTTCCATTTTTTCCACAAATAAACGCAAAAATTATAGACCTAAATTTACCACTAACATGAAGCCCAATATGTCACGAAAAAACATCGCTAGGATCTGTTGAAGCGTTCCTGAGTTATTACCTCATAAAGGGACACTGGTCAGAATTGCAAAAAATGGCAAGGTCTTTAAGGTCAAAATAGGCTGGGTCATGAAGGGGTTAAGCAATGTACTTCCAAAAACATGATTGCATATTACAAAAAAATTGTTTTTATGTACAGTACTATCAGACATACAGTGGGTACAGAAAGTTTTCAGACCCCTTTAAATTTTTCACTCTTTGTTTCATTGCAGCCATTTGGTAAATTCAAAAAAATTCATTTTTTTCTCAGTAATGTACACTCTTGCACCCCATCTTGACTGAAAAAAGCAGAAATGTAGAAATTTTTGCAAATTTATTAAAAAAGAAAAACTGAAATATCATAAGGTCATAAGTATTCAGACCCTTTGCTCAGTAATGAGTAGTAGCACCCTTTTGAGCTAGTACAGCCATGAGTCTTCTTGTGAATGATGCAACAAGTTTTTCACACCTGGATTTGGGGATCCTCTGCCATTCTTCCTTGCAGATCCTCTCTAGTTCCGTCAGGTTGGGAGTACTTGATGTGTTTTTTAGCAAACTCTATGTGGGCTGTCATATAATAATAATAATCTTTATTTATATAGCGCCAACATATTACGCAGCTCTTTACATTTTTACAGTTTCAAAACGCAAGTCATAAGTAACAACGTTACAATAATTAAAGCAAAATAAGTCGACCCTGCTCGTGAGAGCTTACAATCTACAATGAGGTGGGGGAGATACAAAGTACAGGTGTGTATATACAATGGTGTATTTACAATGATGGTCCAGCCATCTTGAGGGAGTGAGGGATGGAGATAGTGAATGGGCTACACACACACACTTATACCTAGAATGATTTTGATTAGTGAACGTGATAGGCCGCTCTGAACAAATGTGTTTTGAGGGAGCACCTGAAACTATGCAAATTGTGGATGGTCCTAATTTCTTGGGATAGAGCATTCCAGAGGATTAGCGCAGAGCGGTAGAAGTCTTGGAGTCGGGAGTGGCAAGTACGGATTAGTGCAGAGGTTAATCGAAAGTCGTTTTCAGAGTGCAGCAGTCAGTTAGGCCGATAGATAGAAATGAGGGAGGAGATGTAGGGGGGTGCTGCACTGTGGAAAGCTTTGTAGGTGAGAAAAAGTACTTTGAATTGGATCCTATAATGAATGGGCAGCCAATGTAAGGACTGGCGCAGAGCGGACGCGTCCGAGTACCGATTAGCCAGATGGATGACCCTGGCTACTGCATTAAGGATGGACTGGAGAGGGGATAGTCAAGTAATGGGGAGGCCAAGTAATAGAGCATTGCAGTAGTTCAGGCGGGAGTGGATCAGGGCGGCAGTGAGAGTTTTTGTTGTTTCCATGGTGAGAAAAGGGCGGATTCTAGAGATGTTCTTTAGGTGTAGGCGGCAAGAGCGGGCAAGAGATTGTATGTCTAGCACTGAGGAGAGGCTTCCATCAGGCCACTCTGCCATAAAGGCCCGACTGGTGGATGGCTGCTGTGATAGTTGACTTTGTGGAATGTTCTCCTATCTCCCTACTGCATCTGTGGATCTTGGTCACAGTGATTTTGGGGTTCTTATTTACCTCTCTCACCAAGGCTCTTCTCCCACGATTGCTCAGTTTGGCTGGATGGCCAGGTCTAGGAAGACTTCTGGTGGTCCTAAACTTCTTCCATTTAAGGATTATGGAGGCCACTGTGCTCTTTGGAACCTTGAGTACTGCAGAAATTCTTTTGTAACCTTGGCCAGATCTATGCCTTGCGACAATTTTGTCTCTGAGCTCCTGGGCCAGTTCCTTTGACCTCATGATTCTCATTTGGTCTTACATGCACTGTGAGCTGTGAGGTCTAATATAGACAGGTGTGTGCCTTTACAAATCAAGTCCTTTCAGTTTAATTAAACAAACCTGGAAATGGACAGCATGGGACTTAAATATGAGTGTCTGAGCAAAGGGTATTCTGCCTCTTCCTGATGACTGTAAATCCCAAGCGTTCTAACTATCAGCTTCTTAGATAATTGTGTAACTCGTACTCACACCACCAGGCGTCCGCAGATAGTTTAACTCCACCGGCAATGAAACTGTAGAAAGACCAGGAGAAACTATGCTGTTTTCTTCCAAAATCTTGTATTAGTTACAATGAACAGTAGATAAAAAGGAGTAATCTTTACAGGAGAGTACACATGGGTCTTGAGTAATGGCTGCTGTAGGCTAAACTGAAGAAGGGAGGAGCAACATAATAAAGAGCTCAACTACGGGAGGGACATAGGGACAATCTTCACACAGTTTAATTCTACCTAGCAACAACAGGAATTTTGCTGATTGGAGAAAAAAACTCAACACAGAGAATATACATTACAGGTTGTTCCCATTCAAGGGACACAACACTCCATGTCTGAAATCATAAGTCCTTATGCGAAGTAAGGAGTTGACTCTGTCCCTCGACGTCATGAAACCTGCAATGAGAGGAAAGAAGAAAACAATGCAACATATTGCAGAAATCAAGTCCATATTTGCAGTAAACGAAGTCCTTGAATAAAAAATAGAAAAATAGAAAAATAAGTCTAATAGAAAAACCCATCTTCGTATTGGGGAAGCCGCAACATGCAACTCTTCCACCAACCCAACAGTAGATGTTCTTATTCACAAGGTGAAGTTTAAAGTTCAGTTGGACACTGATAGTCCTGTGTTTTAGCACAGCAGTAGCATGCAAAGGTATACTCCCCGCTGTGGCAGAGTCCAGCGACAAAAGTTACATTCATGTGACTCCTGCTCGAAGGAGCCAGCAAACTGAAGCACTTGGAGAGGTTCCTGCAGCTGTAGTCTTTGTAGATGCATTGTAAGAAACGTAGACTTGTCTCTTGATGACGGTTGAAAGAATCTTTAAAGAACTACGGTGCAGGACTTGGAGTTGCTGTAAGGCCTTTAGGGACTTCTTCCCAGTCTCTCACCTTTGCTGTCTCTGAGATGGTAACATAGTGTTCCTGTTGATGCCCTGAGTAGTGAGCTGTCTCAGTGGTACCCTACCTTGAACTGCGATGGGTGTTTTGAACCCAAGAAAACCGTGGAAGCTGTTTTCAACAGGTGAGTCTCCTCGTTCGATAGCAAGTTCATCACAGGGTGATGCTTGGGAAGTGAACGTGTCTTGTTCAACATCCGCCAGTGTGCTGAGGATGCGCTGCGTGGGGAGAACGCTGGCACCATCGGTAGGAGGTAAGCTGTTGAGAGAGGGGCTTGACCAGGCTTGTGATGGAGATAGGCATCAAAGGTTGGGAACTTAGAAGTTACTTGCTGCGGATCCCTTGGCAACTTCCTCTTTGCTGGAAGAGAAGATGAGGGAGCTACCCAGCTGTTATAGTTGTCTTCGGTGGGTTTGATGCTCGTGACCCTGATGATTACCTTGTCTTCCTCTGTAGGTGGTGAGTTGTTGTCCTTGGTTGAAGGATTGAATGCTGTTATCTCGACGTTGTAGTCTCGAGGATAAAGCGGACTTGAATTATCAGATGGTTGTCGTTGACACTTAGCGTCGTTTGACTTCTCCTTCATCCAGTGGTGACGTGGGTATGACAGGGGGGACAAGTCGTGGTCATCTGACATGATCATGGTTTTGCAAGAGGAGATATCGCTTGGATTCTTTGTCTGGTCACTTCAGACATTGCCGATGACCCAGCCTAGCTCGAGGCGTTGAGCGTACGGTTCTTTGAGTAGTCCGTGGATTGGTTGATGCATTTTGTGCAGTCATAATGTCTCTGCCGAGGAGAATTAGGATGTCTGCCTTGTCGTCCAGGGATGGCATCTCTTTGGCAATCATTCTGAGATGAGGATGCTGAAGAGCGACTTCAGGTGTTGGGATTTCTTCCCTTTAGAATGGTATTCGGTTACACTCGAAAATAATAATAATAATCCTTATTTATATAGTGCCAACATATTGCGCAGTGCTTTACATTTTAACAGTTTCAAAACACAAGTCATAAGTAACGTTAACAATACATAATTAAAGCAAAATAAGACGACCTTCTCGTGAGAGCTTACAATCTACAATGAGGTGGGGAGATACAAAGTACAGGTGTGTATATACAATGGTATATTTACAATGATGGTCCAGCTGTTACGAATGTGCTAGAGATGGTTTCTGAGCAGAGGCTCCCTCTGGTGGTTACAGACAGTACTGAACCTTTCAGCGAGGAGTGGCAATCTGGAATCACGGACTGGTCTGATATAAGGGAGGTTCCCTCCCATGATGGTTGCAGGTGATCAATTGTTCTCGTCTCAATTGTGGTTCCTGGTTCATTTGGAAGTTTGCTGGAGTCTTGCCTGCATCTCCTGCTTTCAGATAAGATATTTTTTGCTTTTCTTTTTGTGCTTGCTTTTTGCATTGTTTTCTGCACTTTTATGGAGGTCAGCCAGGTCCCCTCCTGGGCCTGAGCTCCTCACATTTTTTCTGCAGCCACTGTTATTTGCTCATTTGCTTTTTCCTGTTTATTCAGCGGCTGCGGCTAGGTTTTTGTTCACACTGAGATCTGATTTAGTGGGTGGCGAGATCGTGTGATCTCAGTATTTTTGTAATCAGAATTGTTGGATTTTTGTAGGGTTTTCTGGGTTGCAGAAAGTAATCTCTCCTGTCCTATCCTATTTAGTCAGCTTGTGGCCCCAGCGTTTGCTCAGTCTATTTTCTGCCTATGTTTGTATTTTCATCTTGTCTAACCGCCATTATATGTTTGGGGACTTCCTATTTTCTTTGGGGATCTGCTCCGGGGCAGATAGCTTTCATCTTTCTGCCTTTAGGTGTAGTTATCTCTCAGACTGTGACGAGGCATCTAGGATAAACGTAGGAACGCTCCACGGCTACCTCTAGTTGTGTCGTTAGTTTAGGAATCTGCAACCCATCAGTTACCAACATCTCAGGTGTTCGGCTGACCTGCTGTTGTTCCTATCCTCCTCAGCTACCGAAACATAACAGTATCACCGGCCATAACTGAAAATTATATGGCACTCACAGAAGGGAAAAATAGTGTGGAAAGAAAAAAGTTGTCAGAGTTGTCAGAGATTTTTTTTTTCTGTCTGTTGCATTTTTTCCCTCTTTTTCTCTGGGTGCTGAGGAGGGTTTTTTTTTCTCTCAATGGAGTTTGCACAGTTGTCTGGCCGTGTGGATCAGCTTGCCACTGAGGTTCGGAGTATTGCTACCTATCTTGCTGGGTTGCTGGTTGTGGAACCTAGGATTCCCATGCCAGATTTGTTTTTGGGGGATCGGGCTAAATTTCTGAATTTCAAAAATAACTGTAAGTTGTTTTTTGTCTTAAAGCCTAAGTCTTCAGGTAACGCAGCACAGCAGGTTCAAATTGTCATCTCTCTCCTGCGCGGCGATCCTCAGGATTGGGCTTTTTCCCTGACACCTGGGGATCCTGTTTTGAAAGATATTGATGCATTTTTTCTGGCTCTGCGGTTATTGTACGATGAACCTAATGTCACTGATCAAGCTGAAAAATCCATGTTGGCATTAAATCAGGGTCTTGAAGACGCTGAGTTGTACTGTCAGAAATTCCGAAAGTGGGCAGTCCTGATCAAATGGAATGATGATGCTTTGGCAGCCCTTTTTCGGAAGGGGCTGTCAGAGAATGTAAAGGATGTTATGGTGGGTTTCCCTGTCCCCTCTGGTCTCAATGATTCTATGTCATTGGCTGTTCAAATTGACAGATGTTTGCGTGAGCGCAGAGGTATGCGTGAGATAGTGTTGCCTTGTGAGCCAGCTTCTGAGCCCATGCAGTGTGATAGAGTGACTTCTGGGGCTCAGCGTCATTCAAAGCGCAATGGGTTATGTTTCTACTGTGGTGATGCCTCTCATGCTATTTCAGTCTGCCCTAAGCGGGGAAGACGTTTTGCACGCTCAGTTGTCTTGGGTAGTGTTCAGACTAAATTTCTGTTGACTGTTACCCTGATTTGCTCCCTGTCCACATTTTCTGCTCAGGATTTTGTTGATTCAGGAGCAGCTATTAACCTGATGGATTTTGACTTTGCCAAACGTTGTGGGTTTCCCATGATACCCCTGCGGAAGTCTATTCCCCTACTGGGCATTGATTCTACCCCTTTGGCGGAGAATAAACCCCAGTTGTCTACTTAGGTGATAATGAGGGTTGAACCAGATCATCAGGAGAGTTGCAAATTTCTGGTGCTGTATAATCTGCATGACAATATTGTACTAGGTTTCCCTTGGTTGCAGTCTCATAATCCTGTTTTGGATTGGAAATCTGTGTCTGTGACCAGTTGGGGCTGCCAATGTGTTAATGCTGACACTCCTGTTTTTTCTGCCTCTCCCAAGTCTCAGGATGTTCCTGACTTTTTGACTGATTTTTCAGATGTATTTAGTGAAAGTAAATCTGCATCTTTGCCCCCTCACAGGAGCTACGATTGCGCTATTGAATAAGTGCCTGGTGGTAAATTTCCTAAAGGTCGCCTTTTTAACTTGTCTGTACCTGAACACGATGCTACGCGATCTTATATCAAGGAGTCATTGGAGAAGGGTCAGATCAGACCATCCTCTTCACCCTTGGGTGCCGGTTTTTTCTTTGTGGCCAAAATGGATGGTTCATTGAGGCCGTGTATTGATTATCGTCTCTTGAATAAGATCACTGTGAAGTATCAATATCCGTTACCCTTGATTTCTGACCTGTTTTCCAGGGTGAAAAGTGCTAGTTGGTTTACGAAGCTTGACCTCAGGGGGGCGTATAACCTTATTCGCATTAAGCACGGGGATGAATGGAAGACGGCGTTTAATACCCTATAGGGGCATTTTGAGTACCTAGTGATGCCCTTTGGGCTCACTAATGCTCCTTCCGTCTTCCAATCCTTCATGAATGATATTTTCAGTGATTTTGTGGATAAATTTCTGATTGTTTATTTGGATGATATCTTGATTTTTTCCAATGACTGGGACTCTCATGTGAAACATGTTCGGACTGTGTACCAGATTTTGAGAGAGAATGCACTGTATGTGAAGGGATCAAAGTGTCTTTTGGCGTACAGAAGGTCTCATTTCTGGGATTCATTTTGTCTCCGCTGTTTTTGAAATGGACCCGGTCAAGGTTCAAGCCATCTGTGATTGGGTCCAACCTACTTCATTAAAGGCTCTTCAGAGATTTTTGGGTTTTGCCAATTTTTATCGCAAATTTATTGGTAATTTCTCCGGTATTGTTAAACCATTGACTGATTTGACCAAAAAGGGTTCTGATGTGGTGAATTGGCCTCCTGAGGTCAGTCTCTGCGTTTCAGGAACTTAAGCAGAGATTCACTTCTGCTCCTGTTCTACGGCAGCCTGATGTTTCTCTACCGTTTCAGGTGAAGGTTGATGCCTCTGAAATTGGGGCAGGTGCCGTTTTGTCCCAAAGAGATCCAGAGACCTCTAAGAGTAACCCTTGTGCCTTTTTCTCTCAAAAATTTTCTCCAACTGAACGTAATTATGACGTGGGTAATCGGGAGTTATTGGCCATGAAGTGGGCCTTTGAAGAGTGGAGACATTGGCTGGAAGAAGCCAAACATCAGGTGGTGGTCCTCACGGACCATAAGAATCTGGTTTATCTCGAATCAGCCAAGCGACTTAATCCTAGACAGGCCAGGTGGGCCTTGTTTTTCACACGTTTTAATTTTGTGGTTTCTTTTCTTCCTGGCACTAAGATTGTTAAGGCGGATGCCCTCTCGAGGAGTTTCTTTGCGGACTCTCCTGAGTTATCTGATCCTACTGTTATTTTGAAAGAGGGTGTAGTTCTTTCCGCCATCTCCCCAATTTGAAACTGGCCTTGGAAGGGTGTCAGGAGGATAAACCTGAGCGCTGCCCTATTGGGAAATTGTTTGTCCCAGACCAGTGGAAGAAGAGTGTGGTGTCTGAGATTCATTGTTCCGCGTTGGCTGGTCATCCCGGGATTTTTGGTACCAGAGACTTGGTAAGTCGGTCCTTTTGGTGGCCTACTTTGTCTCGTGATGTCAGGGAATTTGTGCAGTCCTGTGGGACTTGCTCTCGCTCCAAGCCTTGCACTCGCTCTAGTGGTTTGTTAATGCCATTACCTGTGCCCAAGAGGCCATGGACCTATATCTCTATGGACTTTATTTTCGACCTCCCTGTTTCTCAGAGAATGACCGTTATCTGGGTAATCTGTGATAGGTTTTCCAAGATGATACATCTTGTGCCATTACCTAAGTTACCTTCCTCCTCCGAGTTGGTGCCTTCGTTCCTTCAGCACGTGGTTTGGTTACATGGCATTCCAGAGAACATTGTGTATGACAGAGGAGTCCAGTTTGTTTCCAGATTTTGGAGGACATTTTGTTCTAAACTTGGTGTTCAATTATCTTTCTCCTCTGCTTTTCACCCTCAGACCAATGGACAAACCGAGAGAACAAACCAGACCTTGGAGACTTATTTGAGATGTTTTGTGTCTGCTGATCAAGATGACTGGGTCTCTTTTTTGCCTTTGGCTGAGTTTGCTCTTAATAATAGGGCTAGCTCTGCCACCCTGATGTCTCCATTTTTCTGCAATTTTGGGTTTCACCCTCGATTTTCTTCGGGGCAGGTGGAGGCTTCTGTCTGTCCGGGTGTTGACTCTGTTGTGGAGCGAATGCAGCAGATTTGGGACCAGGTAGTGGAGAGGTTGTCTCTCTCTCAGGAGAAGGCCCAACGGTTTGCCAACTGGCGTAGGACTGATGGTCCTCAGTTTAAAGTGGGGGACTTGGTTTGGTTTTCCTCAAGAAATATCCCTATGAGGGTTTCATCTCCAAAGTTTAAGCCCAGGTTCATTGGACCTTATAAGATCATGGAGATTCTTAATCCTGTTTCCTTCCGTTTGCTTCTTCCAGGGACATTTAAGATCCATAACGTGTTCCACAAGTCCTTATTGAAGAGGTTGAGGGCAATCTGGAGTATGTGGTTGAGAAAATATTGGATTCTCGTTTTTCTAGACAGAAACTCCAGTATTTGGTTAAGTGGAGAGGTTATGGTCAGGAGGACAATTCTTGGGTGTTTGCTTCGGACATCCATGCTAGGAGACTGATCCGTGCCTATCACCGAGCTCATCCTGATCGGCCTGGTTGCACAAGTGAGGGATCGGTGACCCCTCCTCAAGGGGGGGGTACTGTTATGAATGTGCTAGAGATGGTTTCTGAGCAGAGGCTCCCTCTGGTGGTTACAGACAGTACTGAACCTTTAAGCGAGGAGTGGCAATCTGGAATCACGGACTGGTCTGATATAAGGGAGGTTCCCTTCCATGATGGTGTAACGGGTCTGGTGGGTGGAACTACTGACGAGACAGGTCAGGTTGGTGGAACCACAAAGCTTTATTATACAAGAGATTTTACTTGTAAGAGAGCGGGTGGCACCTGGGAAAAGGGCAGGGATTCACGGCAGAGGATATAGGTAATTTCTGGACAGGCAGGTTTGTCACAGCAAGTGACCAAGGAAGTCTCTGGGCAGGCAGGTTGTAACGGTAAGTAACCGAGGCAGTCTCTGGACAGGCAGGTTGTCACGGCAAGTGACCAAGACAGTCTCTGGGACAGGCAGGTTGTCACGGCAAGTGACCAGGCAGTCTCTGGGCAGGCAGGTTGTCACGGCAAGTGACCAGGCAGTCTCTGGGACAGGCAGGTTGTCACGGCAAGTGACCAGGTAGTCTCTGGGCAGGCAGGTTGTCACGGCAAGTGACCAGGCAGTCTCTGGGCAGGCAGGTTGTCACGGCAAGTGACCAGGCAGGCTCTGGGCAGGCAGGTTGTCACGGCAAGTGACCAGGCAGTCTCTAGACAGGCAGGTTGTCACAGCAAGTGACCAGGCAGACTCTGGGCAGGCAGGTTTGTCATGGCAAGTGACCAGGCAGTCTCTGGGCAGGCAGGTTGTCATGGCAAGTGACTAGGCAGTCTCTAGACAGGCAGGTTGTCACAGCAAGTGACCAGGCAGTCTCTAGACAGGCAGGTATATACGACCTGATATGGTGGAGCCTCCAGGTAGGCTGCAGTCGGATGGCAGATGATCGCTCCCAGGTGAGCAGGCAAGAGCCGAGGATCTCTGCAGATGATGTCCGAACTTCCGGATGGAGCTGCAGTCGGATGGCAGATGATCGCTCCCAGGTGAGCAGGCAAGAGCCGGGGATCTCTGCAGATGATGTACGAACTTCCGGATGGAGCTGCAGTCGGATGGCAGATGATCGCTCCTAGGTGAGCAGGCAAGAGCCGGGGATCTCTGCAGATGACGTCCGAACCTCTGGATGGAACTGCAGACGGATGGCAGACAGGCAAGCCGACAGGTAACAGGCAGGTAACTGGAATCAGGAGCTGAGGGCTGAAACAGAGTTAGACTGCACAGGAACAACATTGCTCGGGCACCTACATTAAGGAGGAAGCCCTTAATATAGGGTGGAGTCCTCCAGCATTGGCTGGAGACTGATTTGGAAAATGCGCGCGGCTCCTTTAAGAGCGGGGGAGGGTGCGGGCGCGCGCCCTAAGGCCAGTAGCAGGGAAGGAGCGCGCGGGACCAGCAGGGCGGAAGGAGGATGCCATAGGCGCAGAGGGGGTTGGGAGCACTGAGGACGCTGAGCGCAGGTGAGGAGAGCGACGTCCCTGTCTGGCAGCAGGCAGGGACGCGGGCGCTACAGATGGTTGCCGGTGATCAATTGTGGTTCCTGGTTCATTTGGAAGTTTGCTGGAGTCTTGCCTGCATCTCCTGCTTTCAGATAAGATATTTTTTGCTTTTCTTTTTGTGCTTGCTTTTTGCATTGTTTTCTGCACTTTTATGGAGGTCAGCCAGGTCCCCTCCTGGGGCCTGAGCTCCTCACAGTTTTTCTGCAGCCACTGTTATTTGCTCATTTGCTTTTTCATGTTTTTTCAGCGGCTGCGGCTAGGTTTTTGTTCACACTGAGATCTGATTTAGTGGGTGGCGAGATCGTGTGATCTCAGTATTTTTGTAATCAGAATTGTTGGATTTTTGTAGGGTTTTCTGGGTTGCAGAAAGTAATCTCTCCTGTCCTATCCTATTTAGTCAGCTTGTGGCCCCAGCGTTTTCTCAGTCTATTTTCTGCCTATATTTGTATTTTCATCTTGTCTAACCGCCATTATATGTTTGGGGGCTTCCTATTTTCTTTGGTGATCTGCTCCGGGGCAGATAGCTTTCATCTTTCTGCCTTTAGGTGTAGTTATCTCTCAGGCTGTGACGAGGCGTCTAGGATAAACGTAGGAACGCTCCACGGCTACCTCTAGTTGTGTCGTTAGTTTAGGAATCTGCAACCCATCAGTTACCAACATCTCAGGTGTTCGGCTGCCCTGCTGTTGTTCCTATCCTCCTCAGCTACCGAAACATAACATCCAGCCATCTTGAGGGAGTGAGGGATGGAGATAGTGAATGGGTTACACACGCACACTTACACCTAGAATGACTTTGATTAGTGAACATGATAGGCCGCTCTGAACAAATGTGTTTTGAGGGAGCGCCTGAAACTATGCAAATTGTGGATGGTCCTAATTTCTTGGGGTAGAGCATTCCAGAGGATTGGCGGGAGAAGTCTTGGAGTCGGGAGTGGGAGGTACGGATTAGTGCAGAGGTTAGTCGAAAGTCGTTTGCAGAGCGCAGCAGTTGGTTAGGCCGATAGATAGAAATGAGGGAGGAGATGTAGGGGGGTGCTGCACTATGGAGAGCTTTGTAGGTAAGAACAAGTACTTTGAATTGGATCCTATAATGAATGGGCAGCCAATGTAAGGACTGGTGAAGAGCGAACGCGTCCGAGTACTGATTAGCCAGATGGATGACCCTGGCTGCTGCATTAATGATGGACTGGAGAGGGGATAGTCGAGTAATGGGGAGGCCAAGTAATAGAGCGTTGCAGTAGACCAGGCGGGAGTGGAGCAGGGCGACAGTGAGGGTTTTTGTTGTTTCCATGGTGAGAAAAGGGCAGATTCTAGAGATGTTCTTTAGGTTTAGGTGGCAAGAGCGGGCAAGAGATTGTATATGGGAGGTGAACGAGAGATTGGTGTCAAACATAACACCCAGACAGCGAGCCTGTGGCCGGAGTGTTATTATGGTGCCACCCACAGAGAGGGAAATGTCAGATTTAGTGTGGTTAGTAGATGGAGGGAGCTGAAGAAGTTCAGTTTTGGAAAGGTTGAGATGACGTGTATAGTTGTGTGTCATCAGCATAAAGATGGTACTGAAAGCCAAATCTGTTGATGGTCAGTCCAATTGGGGCCGTGTAGAGAGAGAAAAGAAGGGGGCCAAGGACTGAGCCCTGAGGTACCCCGACAGCGAGAGGAAGAGATGACGTGGAGCCAGAGAACAAAACACTGAAGGAGCGGTCAGAAAGATAAGAAGAGAACCAAGAGAGGGCAGTGTCCTTAATGCCTAGTGACTGGAGCCTAGAGAGTATTAGACGGTGGTCAACAGTGTCAAAAGCTGCAGAAAGGTCAAGAAGAATGAGCAGAGAGTGGTCACCGTTACGTTTTGCTGTCAGAAAAGCGTGGATAGTGGTATCTCCATGGCGTCCTTCTCAAAAGAAGTTATTATGAGGCCACCGGCCCTTCTTCCAGAGGTTTTTAAAATGCCACTGCAGGTGTCCAAGGTGAAGGGATAGACGTCTCCTTTTAAGTCAAACAAGTCGAAGAGTTCTGACCTGGCTAATGATTTGTTGCTCTGGTCGTCCAGGCTAACATTCACCTTGACTGCCTTCTCTGGATGGCCCTTGGGATACACCCTTGCCAGGCAAATCTTCGCACAGGACTTGTCTCCAAGACCTCCACAGACTTTGGTGCATGAGGAAGATATCGCAACATGGCTTGTCGCTTGGTCTGTACTCTCCCCGCCATGGCTTGTGGCGGGAGAAGGTGAAGACGCAGAGTCGTGCTGTGATGGATGGAGCTCTTGTACATGGTCTTCGCTGTCGCACTCTAGACACTTACTGGCGATGACACAGTCCTTAGCAAGATGTTTGGTAGAGGTGCAGCACCTGAAGCATACGCCAAACTTCTTCAAGAGCTCCTTTCATTCTTTAAGGGGCTTCTTCCTGAGCCGATGCACTTCTTCAGGGGATGTGGAAGTTTGTAAATTTAACACTGGCGGTTCGGATTTTCCACCTTCTCAGCTTCATTGCTTTTGTCTGGCACTGATGTCGGTGTAGACAGAACTTCTGTCTTTTTTGCAGACATCGGACCGCTGCTGTTACTGTTGTGAGAACAAGAACTCTCATACTTAGGAGATGATGCAGAGCCACTGGGTTCTTCATAGCAGAAGTGGGGGTCGGTTTTGCACTCTGCAATCTCCTTGATAAAGTCACAGAAATAGGAGAATGGAGGAAAAGAGACTTGGTATTGTCTTTTGTAGTTTGACCCACGTAAGGTCCACCTTTCTTGTATATTATAGGGTAACTTGGTAACTATGGGTTTCACCCCATGAGCCGTGTCCAAGTACCTGAGCCCAGTTAGATGCGAGTCTGTCTTGGCCAGTTGAAGCTCGGACAGCAGGTCGCTAAGTTCTAGGAATTTTGAGGCATCCTTGCCGGATATTTTAGGGAAGTCTTGTAATCGTTTGAACAACGCATTCTCTATTGCTTCAGGGCTGCCAAAGCTACACTTCTAGTATTTCCTGTGCAGCCATGAGACCAGCTGCTGGAATACTGATGTGAACGGATCTGAGCCTCTTGACCCGCTCTCTGGATTGAGGTCCATGCCACCTGATTAGCAGATCCAACTCTTCAGCAGCAATGATGCCAAGGTCACTAATTGCGACTTTAAAGTCACATTTCTAACCTCTATAGTTCTCTGGTTGATCATCGAACCTTGTGAGACGGGTCTTAGTAAGTTTGCGAAGTCGGACATGTTGATTTTCTCTGATTTTGAGAAGACAATTGCTGGCTAAGTAGCGCTGTACATATGGTCTGTAGCGTCTTGACTTAGAAACGTAGGATAATATAGTGCAGCATAAGCATTTAGTGCAGTAACCGCTTTACTGAGAATAGTTTCTGCCATAGATGTGACTGGAGCTGCATGGCTTTGCTGGGTTGTAGGATCGGCTGTGTATTGAAGCATGAAGGAGGTTCGGGTTTGAATATTTGTGGCGCATTGGACTGATCTTGAAAGCTGGTAGTTGCAGGTGGATCAACATCCTGATGCTTTGGAGAGGGGTCGGTACTGATGGGAATGTTGTTGGTGGTCAGAGGTTCGCTGACTTGGCTCAGCACGTAGTCTCTTGTGCGCTTAAGTGAGTCTTCCGTGTCGAATTCGCACAAATTGAGGCTGCCTCCTTGGCTCCCATCTCGGCTTGCTGGAAGACGTTTAACTTTGCTATGGCTGCTGCATGTTCATATTTCTTCTACAGGGCTTCTATTTCTGCCCTCTCACGTGCAGATTCAGCTACCATCTCTGCTTTCTTGCGTGTAGATTCAGCTTCCATTTCTGCTTTCTTGCGTGCAGATTCCGCTTCCATGCGTGTAGATTCAGCTTCCATTTCTGCTTTCTTGCGTGCAGATTCAGCTTCCATTTCTGCTTTCTTGCATGCAGATTCAGCTTCCATCTCTGCGTTCTCGTGTGCAGATTCAGCTTCCATCTCTGCTTTCTTGTGTGCAGATTCAGCTTCCATCTCTGCTTTCTGGCGAAAATCACTTGTATTTTCGTAGATTCCGCGTCGGCACGAGCTCTTATGAATTGCTCACTGAGGGTTGAGTACCTAGATGAGCTTGAATTGACTGAGTGCTTTGAGCTCCTAGTGGACCTGGATCTGTGCAATGCCGCTTCTGACATTTGTGCGACTTTTGCTTCTGTATTGTCCACAATGTCACGCACAGGGCAGTGTCATTCAGCATTGAGCTGTTGGAAGTCCTGAAGTTCCTTTAGAGACTCTGGCATATTTAATTTCAGCAGAGTAGAGATGTATTTTTTACAAGTGTCTTTATAAGACTGGTATGCAGAGTACAATTGTTCAAGGTCTCCCTCTGGTGGTAACTCATGAGAGCTGGGTACAGTTAAGACAGTTACTTGGTTCAGCACTCTTTTCCATAGGGAAGTTGTGTGGTGTAGCAATTCACTTTTGGTGGATTCTAGGTTCTCTTTGACCTTCCATGTAGGATTAGATGATCGTTGGTTCTTTCACTGTGAACTGTGAGAAGTTCTGTTTCCATTTCTTGCTGCTGCAGGGCTGGCAGTGAAAGGGTTATTTTAGTCTGGACATAGTGGCAGGAGTGCAAGGGTGGGGGCTGTTCTGCTCCTGGTTGTCAAGGAGACCAATACAAAGTTGTAATAGATGAGCTGAGGAGCACAGAGAAAGTGATACAAGTCTATGAAAACTGCAGCTTCTCAATAGCTTATACTGTAGATGATCCTTTGTCTGGATTACAAGCTGTGAACTGTTCTTAGTAACAGGTTATATCTTTCACTGTGCAATTTTCTGAGATGACGAGCACAGAGAATGTCTACAGCCCATGTAAGCTGCTGTTGGCTTTATATTAACCTTTATAAACAATTCTCTTCTTGAATTACAACTGTATACTATTCCTGGTCACAGCTATTCCTTTTTACTATTCTGCCTCTTCCTGATGACTGTAAATCCCAAGCATTCTGTCAGCTTCTTAGATAATTGTGTAACTCGTACTCATACCACCAGGCGTCCGCAGATAGTTAATCACCACCGGCAAAGAAACTGTAGAAAGACCAGGAGAAACTATGCTGTTTTCTTCCAAAATCTTGTATTAGTTACAATGAACAGTAGGCAAAAAGGAGTAATCTTTACAGGAGAGTACACATGGGTCTTGAGAAATGGCTGCTGTAGGCTAAACTGAAGAAGAAGGGAGGAGCAACCTAATACAGAGCTCAACTACGGGAGGGACACAGGGACAATCTTCACACAGTCTATTTCTACCTGGCAACAACAGGGAATTTTGCTGATTGGAGGAAAAAACTCAACACAGAGAATATACATTACAGGTTGTTCCCATTCGTGGGACACAACAAAGGGTCTGAATTAGAGTTGAGCGATACTTTCCGATATCCTAAAGTATCGGAATCGGAATGGTATCGCCGATATCACTAAAATATCGGCGATACCCGATACCGATACCGGAAGTCCCATGTAAGTCTATGGGAACAAAATATCGCAACTAAAAAAACCCCATTCTTTCCTTGTAAACACTAAATATACACACATAGAATACATATATATATATATACATGTCATTGTGACATATATATATACATATATGTATAGTTTATACACTTCTACATAGTAAAATATCCTTTGATTCAATTGCCGGGTAAAGCCGGCTTCAGTGAAAAGACAGAAGCACCCGACATGAAATGACACTTGGTGTACATAGGGTTAAACATTTCTTTTCATGTCCTTTGCTATCTAATTTGCACAAACAATTAAATCAGACTATGTGTGCAAAATTTCACACCTGTAGGGGTTAATTAAAGGTGTAAATTCGTTGTAAAAAAAACGGACTTTTTTGCTACGAATTTTACACCTTTAATTAACCCCTACAGGTGTGAAATTTTGCACACATAGTCTGATTTAATTGTTTGTGCAAATTAGATAGCAAAGGACATGAAAAGACATGGTTAACCCTATGTACAAGTGTCATTTCATGTCGGGTTCTGCATTTTCACAAAAGCTGGCAATTGAATTAGCGGCTATTATACTATGTAGAAGTGTATGAACTACAAATATAAATATATATATATATATGTGTCACAAATTCAATGACATGTATATATATATATGAGGTGTAAAATTGCTGAAAAAAAATGCGTGGGCTCCCGCCCTATTTTTGCAACCAGACAGACAAAGCCAGTGAGTGGGGGCAGATAATAATAGCCCAGAGAGGGACCATTATTTTTGCCCCCCCCGGCTACTAACATCTGCCCCCAGACACCCCAGGAAAGACAAATCTATAATTAGATTCGCCCTTTCTGGCACTTTGCCCGTCTATTCCCATTGCCCTGTAGCGGTGGCGAATGGATTAATATGGGGTTAAAGCCACCTTGCTATTGAAAGGTGACCTTAAGCCAGGTTAATAATTGAGAGCTGTCAATTAGACAACTATCAATTATTAATCCTATTGCATGAAATAAAAATAAAACACACACACTTTAATTAAAAATCATTTTAATGAAATAAAGACACATGTTTTTGACCATCTTTTATTTTACTGCAAAAACCATTTCCTGTAATAAAAATAAAATAAAAAAGCAAAATTATTCTTACCTATCCCATGCACAGTCAGGTCCCACGGTGTAATCCTTCAGAAAGGGTTAATGTTTACTGCAGGGACCGCAGCTAATGCTGCAGCCTCACAGTAAACCCCAAATGAATGAGTTCCTCTCCTGCCTGACAGGAGAGTAAAGGCTGGGTGTCACATAACGATACACCAGCGATCCCGACAACGATATGCACTTGTCAGGATCGCTGGTGTATCGCTACATGATCGCTGCTGAGCTGCCAAACAGGCAGCTCAGGCAGCGATCTGGGACAGCGACACTGCGGGTAACATTGCTTAAGGGCCCGTCTCACATAGCGATATCGCTACCGAGATCGCTGCTGAGTCACTAGTTTTGTGACGCAGCAGCGAGCTCACCAGCGATATCGCTGTGTGTGACATTCAGCGACGATCAGCCCCCTGCCGGGTATCGCTGATCGTCGCAGAAATGTCAGGACCTTTTTTTGATCGCTGGTTTCCCTCTGACAGGCACGCATCGCTGCGTGTGACAGGCGGGAGACCAGCGATCCGCTGGTAACCAAGGTACACAGCGGGTTTCCAGGCACCGCGCAGCGCTTGGAAACCCGCTGTGTACCTTGGATACCAGCTCCCTGCATCAGGGCGCTGGTATCCAAGGTACACAGCGGGTTTCTAGGCACAGCCCCGCGCCTGGAAACCCGCTGTGTACCTTGGTTACCAGCGGATCGCTGGTCTCCCGCCTGTCACACGCAGCGATGTGTGCCTGTCAGCGGGAAACCAGCGATCAAAGGTCCTGACATTTCAGCGACGATCAGCGATACCCGGCAGGGGGCTGATCGTCGCTGAATGTCACACACAGCGATATCGCTGGTGAGCTCGCTGCTGCGTCACAAAACTAGTGACTCAGCAGCGATCTCGGTAGCGATATCGCTATGTGAGACGGGCCCTTAAGTGGAAAGCTTAATTGATTGCTTTCCACTTTCACTTCAGGTCAGCCAGGGACACAATCAGTGACGTCAGAGGGAACTGATTAACAAAAATAGGGGTTCCCTTCGAAAAAAAAATGGCGTGGGGTCCCCCTATTTTTGTTAACCAGCCAGATGAAGCAGACCGCTGAGGCCTGGATTTTCAGGCTGTTAAGGAGCCAAGATCCATGGACCTTGCCAGCCTGATAATACCAGGCCACAGCAGTCTGCATATCTTGGCTGATTAACAAAAATAGGGGATCCCCTCGAAAAAAATTGGCGTGGGGTCCCCCCTATTTTTGTTAACCAGCCAGATGAAGCAGACCGCTGAGGCCTGGATTTTCAGGCTGTTAAGGAGCCAAGATCCATGGACCTTGCCAGCCTGATAATACCAGGCCACAGCAGTCTGCATATCTTGGCTGATTAACAAAAATAGGGGATCCCCTCGAAAAAAATTGGCTTGGGTCCCCCCTATTTTTGTTAACCAGCCAGATGAAGCAGACCGCTGAGGCCTGGTTTTTCAGGCTGGTAAGGATCCAATATCCATGGACCTTGCAAGCCTGATAATACCAGGCCACAGCAGTCTGCTTAGCTTGGCTGGTTAACAAAAATAGGGGATCCCCTCGAAAAAAAAACGGCGTGGGGATCCCCCCTATTTTTGTTAACCAGCCAAGTAAAATGCAGACTGCTGCGGCCTGGTATTAAAAGACTATCAAGGCCCATGGATTTTGGCCCTCAACAGCCTGATAATACCAGGCTACAGCAGCCCCACATTTGGCGCATCAAAAGATGTGCCAATTGTGGCACTTTACCCGGCTCTTCCCACTTGCCCTGTAGCGGTGGCAAGCGGGGTAATAAGGGGGTTAATGTCACCGTTGATTGCACGGTGACAATAAGCCCGGTTAATAATGGAGAGGCGTCAATAAGACACCGATCCATTATTAATCCCAAAGTTTTTAAATGTATAAAAAAAAGACACAGCAAGAAAAAAGTATTTTAATGAAATAAAAGAGACAACACAGTTTTCATTTCTTTTATTGTACTCTCATTCCTGCGACGCCATCGATCTCCTGTAAAAAAAGAAAAAAAACAAACCAACAGTATACCACCTGTCCGACGCAGTCCATAGTAACGACAGTCCCACGACGATCCAGCTCTGCTACATCGCAATGACAGGCAGAGCCTGTCATTGCAACGCAGCACAGCTGATTACCTGCTTCCCCGGCGGTGACGTCATCGGACTGACTGCTTTACGGCCGGGATTACCCAGCAGTCACTGCAGTTATCGCGAGAAACTGCATGTGACCGCCGGGGAAAGATGATGGCGGCCATGAAGCAGTCCAGGCCGTGACCGCCGGAGATCTTCTGCCGGGTAAGTGCCGCTGACTCCTGACAGACCCGACCGACGGACACTGACAGTGACAGTGACAATCCCGATTCCGGTATCCGATAAGACGAAAATATCGGAACTCGGAATCGGAATTCCGATACAGCTAATATCGGCCGATACCCGATATTTGCAGTATCGGAATGCTCAACACTAGTCTGAATACTTATGACAATGTGATATTTCAGTTTTTCTTTTTTAATAAATTTGCAAAAATTTCTACATTTCTTTTTTTTCAGTCAAGATGGGGTGCAAGAGTGTACAATAATGAGAAAAAAAATGAACTTTTTTGAATTTACCAAATGACTGCAAAGAAACAAAGAGTGAAAAATTTAAAGGGGTCTGAATACTTTCCGTACTCACTGTAGGTGTATCAGAGTAGAAAAATTTGTTTTTACCCACAGCACCCACAGCATCAGATACATGGCTGCATAGAGTAGAAACATTTGTTTTGATGCACAGTATTATATTAGACATGACTGCATAAGAGTAAAAAAAAATTTCACCCACAGTAGTATCAGATACATGTGTTGGCACCCTTGAAATTGTTCCAGAAAATGAAGTATTTCTCCCATGAAATAATTGCAATTGCACATGTTTTGCTATTGGGTCGCCAATGAGTTGGCATGACAATCCGGGGTCAGCAGAAGACCCCTGTGATTGTCATTGCTGGATCACTATGAGTGTCGCCTGGTGGTCGGCGCTCATAGCAAGTGAGCATATCTGCTACACAGAGCAGGGCTGCAGCCCTGCTCTGTGTAGCAGAGGCGATCAAACAACTGCATTTTCAAGTCTCCCATGGAGACTATTGAAGCAAGTAAAAAAAATTTTTTTTTAAAAATATTAAAAATAAAAAATATAAGTTCAAATCATCCACTTTTGCCCTATTCAAAATAAAACAATAACAAAATAAAATATACACATATTTGGCATTGCCGCATTCATAATCGCCCAATCTATCAATACATAAAAATAATTAATCCAATTTGTAAATGTCATAGCGAGAAAAAAAATCAAATGCTAGAATTACATTTTTTTTGGTCTCTGCAACATTGCAATAAAATGCAATAACGGGCGATCAAAAGAACGTATCTGCACCAAAATGGTATCAATAAAAACGTCAGCTTGGCACGCAAAAAATAAACCCCCACCCAGCCATAGATCTCAAAAAATGGAAATGCTGCGGATCTCGGAAAATGGCAACTTTTTTTTTTTTTTACAAACTTTGGAATTTTTTTTCACCACTTAGAATCATCATAATGACAGGCCAATTTTAGCATTTAGTGAACCTAGCAGAAAGCCAAACAAAAAACAAGTGTGCGATTGCACTTTTTTTTTTTTCAATTTCACTGCACTTGAAATTTTTTCTGTTTTTTTATACATGACATGGAAAAACCAATGGTGTTTTCAAAAGTAAAATTTATCCCGCAAAAAACAAGCCTTCACATGGCCATTTTAACCAAAAAATAAAAAAGTTATGACTCTGGGAAAAAGGGAGGAAAAAATGAAAATGCAAAACCAAAAATACCCCTGGTCATTAATCTTCAACTTGCTTAACTGTTCAGAGTAACAGTAATTTTGACCAGGGTGCCCAAACGTTTACATGCCACTGTATACATAAATATATATCCTTATTGGGTATACAGAAATGTATTGCTTACTCTGTACAGTGCTTTCAGATAATATAGACTTTAATTCCTTTCAGAATTTCTATTTTTTTCTCTTCCAGATGTGCATGTTACATTTAGTTTACTAGGAGCCAAGACTAATCTTTAGTTTGTACTTGATCTTGATATGATTGCTCTCATAATTGTGAAAAATTTTTAATAATTTTATTTCCAGAACATTCCATGACCTCATCTTTAGTTTTATGAATTTAGTAAGAATCAACAAACCAAAAACCCAAAATCTTTGATAGAAACTAATATATCTTAGCAAATACTAAGTTATATTTACTGTATTTACTGTCAGAATTAAATGTAAATTTCTTGAGATTTAACAAAATGGATGGAAAAGCTTTAAATGGTTATGTGGTCTCTGTCATGCACAGTGTAGGAAAGACTAAGTGCAACACAAAGGGATGATGGGAAGGGAGTCCAACACTAGAGAAGGGATAGTGGTGAACCCTAGACAGATTTAAAGTCACCCTGTGTTAGGTGTTGGGATTCTCCCTCTGCACAGGGTAGATCCCAAACCTTATCTTCTTGTGCAGTCTCCCATCCAGTCTCGACTGCAGTAGTTGCTGCTCAGCAAAGACATCAGTCTCAGCAGCTTGCTCAGGTTCGTGCTGTGCTCTGTGTTACTGTGGCCTCTCCAGGTTCAGCTATAGTAACTAGCAATAGACAGCGGCGAGCAGTCTTTCCTGAGGCTAAGTCCAGGATTCCCCTACAGAGCATGCTCATGAGATGGGCCCACTCATTGGTGGTAGGTCGTCAGCTGCTCAGGTCCTGTGACAGGTTCGGATTGGTCAGCGAGCAAGGTCCTGTCTGACTGGACTTTAGGTGCAGTCTATAATAGGATCCTTGGGGCACCCGTCGGCGTGCTAAGATCACTTTCATTTCTGTTTGAGTGTTGGTGGAACAGTTACCACCCTGTATGCACATGTGCTGCTACTGCCACTGTGAGTGTGTCTCCCGTCAGGCAGTGTAGGGTGGGAACTCCCGCTTGAGCTTAGCATCTGCACCAGGCAGCTACGTCGCATGTGCTGAGTTGCACAAACCGTGTGTCAGAGCAGGCTCAATCACCAGCGTAGTGGGGGAGTTACGTTATAGGGACCCCAACTAGCATCTACCTGCTGCATCCCTGTGACATTTAACAGGATACAGCGATCAGTGTTCTACTTTATGTTCTGCCGCTCTGTGAAGCAACAGAGCTGGCCATTAAGCCTTAGTTCACACTGGGTGTCATTTAACCCTATGAGAATTCAGGATCGCTCGCCGCAAATGTCCGCCATTGTACACTAGCTGTGGTACCTCCAACTCCGCACGGTGGACCCCGGGTCGCGATCGCACCTTCCTTTAATTTATATTTGGTGCGATCCACAGACCCTAACACCCTGTCTGCCTTAAACATCCCTATATAGATTCTGCACCTATCTCCGAGCAGGAACCCAATCACTGCCTGACCCTGGCAATAAGCCCTACTTGGGGAATGACGGGTAAGCACTAGTCGATCCCCACTACCACTAAAGATAGCTGGGATAGACGAACAATGGGAACACTTATCTTATGTAGACTCAGAGATGTAACAGACATCCTTCAGTAACACCAAAGAGGAAGATAGCCGACTGCTATAGCTCCATGCCTCAACAGGAGGAAATAGAAATATCACAGGCAACTCCCAGCAGCAGGCTGGGAGTCTATGAACACCCAGGTCCAGGTGTGTCATTTAGAGCCGGAGAAAGGTTGCCACTGGGTCAAAAAGTCAGAAGGGCTAAGAAGGTGTCTGCAAGGCCAAACGCAGAGACTTTCTGCAGCTAGATGCAGTGCGACTGTCTGCAGCCTCTGACACACCCGTGACAGTCTCAGAAACAAAGTTTGCACTCTATGTATATTACTTCAGATTGCTGAATCTTGAAAGTGTGCGGGTATTCCCTATATCAGTGTTTCTGAACTCCAGTCCTCAGGACCCACCAACAGGTCATGTTTTCAGGATTTCCTTAGTATTGCAAAGGTGATGGAATTAATGCCTGAGCAGGTGATAAAATTATCAGCTGTGCAATACTAAGGAAATCCTGAAAACATGACCTGTTGGTGGGTCCTGAGGACTGGAGTTGAGAAACACTGCCCTATATGATTGGGCAATCACGTGACTGCAGGTATGTGATTTGCATACTTGTGGTCTTTAGACAACCATCTCAGCTGGCTTCTCACAATAGAAAAGAATTGAGAGAAACAAGGTGAAACTAGCAAATCACATGCATGAGGTCAATTGACCACTGAATCACATAGGGTTTACAGGGGAATCATGATAGTGTGAACATTGCACACTCTCACGATTCGGCAATCTGCACATAGAGTTCTTGCAGACTTTTCTTCTGAGACCGCACAACCCCTTTATTAAGTACATTTGCCTAAGGCCTCTTTCACACATCCGTTTTTTTGTATCAGGCATAATCCGTCGAACACCTGAAGGGACGGATCCGGCGCTGTAATGAAAAAACTGATGCAACGGATCCGTTTTTTTGCTGGATCCGACCTGAACTTTTGAACCCGGAAAAAGAGGGTTTTGGATGTCCGGAGACAGTGGAAAATATAGTAGTAGTAGTAGTAGTAGTAGTAGTAGTAGTTTTCCAGAATCCGGATCAGTGTTTTGACAGTTTGCACAAAAGCCTGGTCCGGTTCCATTGACTTGTATTATTTCCGGCCGCCTGATGCGCCGCTTCAGGCACTATCAGGCGGCTCCGGCAAACAAAAAAAAATGTTGCATGCACCATTTTGTCCGGCCGCCGGAATGTACATTTCCGCTGGATCCGGACAAAAACGGATACAACGCAATGACATCAGGCACGATCCGGCGCTAATTAAAGTCAATGGTAAAAAAACGCATCCGGTACCGGATCCGTTTTTTTAACAACACGCCGGATCGTGCCTGAAGTCAAAAAACGGATGTGTGAAAGCAGCCTAAGACCAGTTTCAGACATCAGATCTATGTGTCAGTTTTTCTCTTATGAAAAAAATCTTAGCTTTGCTTACCCATTGAACAGTAAAATGAAGACAGCACACGTATGACACCCATGTGCTTTTTTTTTGCTCATGGAGCTACTGGCTTGCATCGATGAGTTCAATCCACACCAAAGATCAAAGAAGGACATGTGTCTTGTTTTTTGCATGCAGAGTAAAAGATTGGGATTCCTTGCTGTCCTGATGCATTCCTTGCCCAACTGTTTAACGTTTTACAATTGGAAACAGATAGTTTTGAACTACATAAGGTGCATTCCCTGTGCTTAGTTTTACAGATAACCTTATTAGATCTTTTCCCTATAATAAAAGAATGAGAAAAGAGGGAACACATTAAAAAAATGAAATATAAAAGACCATTTATACTTATGAAGTACCCACATTTCAAACCATTCCATATGGAGGTGCAGTGGTGTACAATATTCCTGCTTGGGAGAAACTATTCATCCTAAGATGGAAAAGCAGTTCAAGGTGCACCATACGTATCCCATGTAGGAAAGGAAGGATTCCAGTGTCAGGATCACAAGCCCTGTGAAGAGATACTTAGCAAATGACCAATGATTTTTTTCACAGGTGTCATCACCCCTTTTACAGAGGATACTGTCATGGGTGCATCGCCACGAAGATCGTCGCGATTGCACATTCTGACTTCTCACAGCTGAGTTGCTGTTTCTTTGTGTTTGGTAATGAGAGAGTTAATTTTACCTAGCTCTTTGCTAAGGCTAGGTGCAGCCTCGCCCGGCTGCTTTTGATTATGTTCTAATTAGTTTCCTTTATATTCCTGCCAGTCTGGGTGTTAGACGCCGGTGAAAGCATTCATGTAGTCTAGCAGACTGGAGCGGTTCTGAGAATACTTAAGCTAAGAGCTCCTTAGTTGTTTTTACTCTTATAGCTTATAGTTTATCTCTGAGACCTTAGGTGTTCCTACTGTGTGTGAGTGTTGTATGTAAGACTTTATTTACTTTATTTCTTGTCTTTCTTGTATGTCTTTCTGTTCATTAACCGTTACCTGTTCATTCCCTTTGGTGGTAATCAGGGTCCTTCTTAGGACTAGATTACAGTTGGCAGGGATTGATAGGAGACAGGGTTTACGCTGGTGGCCTGGACCTCTGTACCTTTAACAGTACCTCCAGGTAGAGGGATTAGTCAGGACCCCAGTTTAGGGTCAGCATAGACCCCGGTCACCCTCTAGCCGGAGACAGCGTATAACGGATTCAGTATTGACCCACTGGACATTCTGTCAGGTAATTCTATGTTATCATATATCTATGCGCATGTTATATAGTATGTTGCCCTTTTGATATAGATTACTGACATCACATATATATATCTGCTATACAGCGTGACATTTTCACCGGCCCAACTAAAGATTCTCCCCAGCTGTCATGGATCCAGTAGCCCAGCTGGCCCGGCAGTTGCAGGGGTTGTCCATGGAATTTGCAGACATTAAGTCCAAGGTTTTGTCCCCCCCGGAGCAAACCAGATCTGAACCTAAGGTTGCTCTCCCGGACAGGTTCACTGGTGGGCGGGACAAATTTTTTACTTTCCGGGAGGCATGTAAATTGTACTTTCGGCTGCGGCCTCGGTCATCTGGGAGTGAAGAGCAGAGGGTGGGAATTGTTATCTCGCTCTTACAAGGGGACCCTCAATCTTGGGCGTTCTCTATTCCTCCAGGCTCCCCAGATCTCCAGTCAGTGGATCGATTTTTTACTGCCCTGGGTCTGGTATATGATGATCCGGATCGAGTCTCCCTTGCTGAAACAAGGTTACGTAAAATACGGCAAGGAAATCGTCCAGCGGAGGAATATTCTTCTGAGTTCCGTAGATGGGCAACAGATACTCAGTGGAATGACCCAGCTCTTAGGAGCCAGTTTTGTCAAGGGTTGTCTGACAAATTAAAAGATGTGTTGGCTCAGTATGATTCTCCTCCATCACTGGAGGCTGCTATGGCCCTCGCTATTCGCATTGATAGACGACTTCGGGGAAGACGCGAGGTAACTCCGCCCCCCGTGATGACTCCACCTACTACTAAAGTCCCTTATACTGAGGTTCCCCTGGTCTGTTCTGAGGAACCCATGCAGTTGGGAGGGACATCATTTTGTAGGAGGGAATCGGCGGTGCGCCGCAAGACTAGAAGGTGTTTCTTTTGCGGGAGAGAGGGACATTTTGTTGGGGGGTGTCCATCCCGGACCTCTTTGAGCCAAGGAGTTAACCTGGGAGTGTGTATTTCGTCCCCAAATCCCTCTCAGTTTCTCGTGCCTGCGGAGGTGGTGATTGGTACTAGAACTGAGAGGATTTCTGTTTTTCTTGATAGTGGGTCCGGGGCTAATCTGGTGGACGCTCGGTTTGCCCAGGTGCATGGTATGCAACTGAGTGTATTGGCCAAACCGGTCCCTATACTCTCTATTGATTCTAGACCTCTTGGTCAAGGTAGCTTGGTACAAGCTGTTCATAACATAGATCTTCGAGTAGGGGCAATACATAAAGAGCAATTGTCTTGTTATGTGTTGGAGGGTCTACCTACTCCTATTGTGTTGGGACTTCCTTGGTTGGCTAAACATAACCCAGTGATTGATTGGCAATCCAGAAAGATAAGCCAGTGGGGTGAATTTTGCAGGAATAACTGCATGAGCACGGTCATCGGTGCGGTTGTGCCTAGGACTTTGCCTCCTTTTCTGGAGGACTTTGGGGAGATGTTCTCAGAGGAGGGGTGTAAAGAGTTACCTCCTCATCGCGCATATGACTGCTCAATAAAGTTGCTTCCTGATGCCTTATCTCGTACTTTCCCAGGGGCCGGGAAGACGGATGATCCGGTTCCTATTCCTCAGGAGGGAGTTGTAGTGTCAGCTGTATGCTCTGAGCTTGAGGGGGAGGTATTGGGGGCTCAGGGGGACGCCCCTGTGGGACTTCCAGGGAGACTGATAGTTCCAGATCGCTTAAGACTGAAGGTTACGGGGAACCGTTACAAACGGATGGCTGATAGGAGGAGAGTCTCTGGTCTAGATCTGAAGGTGAACGATCTGGTTTGGTTGTCTACCAGGAATATAAAACTTAAAGTTTCCTCCTGGAGGTTGGGTCCCAGATTCATCGGGCCGTACAGGATCAGTTCCATAATTAATCCTGTGGCATTTCGTCTGGACCTCCCTCCTACGTTTAAAATTCATAATGTGTTTCACAAGTCATTACTTAAAAAGTATGTGGCACCAGTCATACCGTCACCTCTATCTCCTCCTTCAGTGGTAGTCAATGATAACGTGGAATTTCATGGGTCGAAAATCATTGACTCACGTCTCAGTCGCCGATCCCCTCAGTACTTAGTTCATTGGAGGGGGTATGGTCCTGAGGAGAGGACGTGGGTCCCTGCGTCTGATGCTAACGCAGATCGATTGGTTCGGACCTTTCACACAACTTACCCGGACAGACCTGGTCATGAGGGTCCGGAGGCCCCTCGTAGAAGGGGGGGTACTGTCATGGGTGCATCGCCACGAAGATCGTCGCGATTGCACATTCTGACTTCTCACAGCTGAGTTGCTGTTTCTTTGTGTTTGGTAATGAGAGAGTTAATTTTACCTAGCTCTTTGCTAAGGCTAGGTGCAGCCTCGCCCGGCTGCTTTTGATTATGTTCTAATTAGTTTCCTTTATATTCCTGCCAGTCTGGGTGTTAGACGCCGGTGAAAGCATTCATGTAGTCTAGCAGACTGGAGCGGTTCTGAGAATACTTAAGCTAAGAGCTCCTTAGTTGTTTTTACTCTTATAGCTTATAGTTTATCTCTGAGACCTTAGGTGTTCCTACTGTGTGTGAGTGTTGTATGTAAGACTTTATTTACTTTATTTCTTGTCTTTCTTGTATGTCTTTCTGTTCATTAACCGTTACCTGTTCATTCCCTTTGGTGGTAATCAGGGTCCTTCTTAGGACTAGATTACAGTTGGCAGGGATTGATAGGAGACAGGGTTTACGCTGGTGGCCTGGACCTCTGTACCTTTAACAGTACCTCCAGGTAGAGGGATTAGTCAGGACCCCAGTTTAGGGTCAGCATAGACCCCGGTCACCCTCTAGCCGGAGACAGCGTATAACGGATTCAGTATTGACCCACTGGACATTCTGTCAGGTAATTCTATGTTATCATATATCTATGCGCATGTTATATAGTATGTTGCCCTTTTGATATAGATTACTGACATCACATATATATATCTGCTATACAGCGTGACAGATACAGCCACTAATTCCACCTTATTGGCGACATCATGCCACCCTAAACATGTTTTCAAAAATATTTTGGTTGGGGACCTCATCAGAACAAAAAGAAACCCCACACGTCTGATGTTAGGTTCCAACATGAAGCTAAATTAGTGGATCAGATATTGCGGAATAGAAAATACTCCAACTGGAAGCTAAAAAGAGCCAATATTGTACATCGTACTCATAGACATGTTATTTTAAAAGAGAAAGATAGAAACTAATTTCAACTCAATGCTTCTGATAACATCAGTTTTACAGAAAACTTTAGTCCTCAGTTCACGGCCATCAGGAACATTATCAAACAATGTATATGTACTGTATGCTCTATCAAGGCAGAAAGCAAAAAAAGTTCTGTCCAGTCCATTTAGATTTGTATCTAAATGAGCACATGCGATAGGCAGTCTACTGTCCCCTAGCTTGTATTTAAATAATTACCTAGTCCCCAAAAAAACATGGTTATGTACAAAAGATTTTTTCAGATGTGGCCACACGATCTGCACATATTTCAGCCGTGCTGAAAACACTCCAACTTCTACTTCTGCGTTCACCAACCAGACATATAACATCAACAATTTTATTAATTGGAATTCCTCATTTGTGATTTATTTAATCACTTGAGTCATTTGTAACATTCAATACGTAGGCTGAACGACTGGCCCTTTAAAGATCAGCATCTGATGACACCTCTCGGATGCTTCAAATAAATTAATATCCAAATGTTCAGCAGACTCCAAACATTTTTCAGCACATCATAGAGGTGATATCACATCATGCAAAATAGTATGCATAGAATGAGTTAATAGACACATTAGAGGTGGAGACCATAGGAGGAAATTCCTTAATCGGGAATCCCAGCAGATCTACCAACTACCCAGAAGGTTGCCATTAGGCACGAAGGTTAGATAAGATGATCATTTACCACTATTAATGAAGATTTATATATATTATTTTTTATTGTCATTAAGTTTTCTTTTATTGTTATTTCTTTTTATGGTTTTGCATATTTGCATTCTGATTGTATTCTTTTTATCTCATTGGAGTAGTTAGACCATGTCTTTAAACAGGACGTGACATAAAACCAATTCATTTCTCTATATGCAATGATTAAATACACTCACCTGAAACGCGTTTGATAAGTATCCCTTCACAAGGGTTGTGACTTTTTCTGCACCCCTTTTATACTTACCTAATAAATTTGTGGTTTTAACTGAAGATCCTGATGCTGCAATATTTTTTTTCCTCCATTGCTTACCCTGCGGCACTGCCGACTTCTGTTCTTCGGACCTTCATATGGGTGGGCTGACTCTCCTTCGTTGTTTCATTATACCTCTACCATGGTTGACTCCACAATAAATAAGATCTGAAGAACACATGGATCTTTGGATGAATATTATATATATCTTGGAAAAAAAGTCCCCTTCTACAGTGCCGCCTGCACTGCACTGCACTGCGCATGATCGTGTAGCATCGGCGTCCCGACCCTCTGCCAGGCAGGGACGCCGTTCCCCTTACCAGCGCTCTGCGTCCTCAGCGCCCCCAGCGTCCTCAGCGCCCCCAGCGTCCTCGGCACCCCCAGCATCCTCGGCGTCCTCATTCCGCCCTGCTGGGCCCGCGCGCTCCTTCCCTGCTGCTGGACTTAGGGCGCGCGCACGCGCCCTCCCCCGCTCTTAAAGGAGCCGCGCGCATTTTCCAAATTAGTCTCCGGCCAATGCCGGAGGACTCCACCCTATATTAAGGGCTTCCTCCTTAATGGAGGTGCCCGAGCAATGTTGTTGTTGCACTGTATAACTCTGCTTCAGCCCTCAGCTCCTGTTTCCAGTTGCCTGCCTGTTACCCGTCTGTTTGCTGTCTGCCATCTGACTGCAGCCCTCCCCGGAGGTTCGGACATCACCTGCAGTGATCCCCGGCGATTACAGAGACTCTTGTCACTACACCTCACATTCAGCACACACTTGCAGCACAAGCCTGAAACTACTCAGGTCTTAATTAGGAGACCAGAAGTAGGTGTCTGCAAACACAATCTGAGAGCTAGTTTAGCCTGGACACAGGAAGGTGTCTCGGCACAAGAAACAGTCTCCAAGAGTGTTAGAGCTGTCTTTAGCCTGGACACAGAGAGGTGTCCTGGCACAAGGAAGCAGTCTCCAAGAGTGTTAGAGCTGTCTTTAGCCTGGACACAGAGAGGTGTCCTGGCACAAGGAAGCAGTCTCCAAGAGTGTTTGAGCTATCTCAGTTTGGGTGCAGGAAGGACCCCGGACATAGGAGTAATCTCAGTGCGAATCCGTGTGAAGAGCGGCTGAATAGGAGTGGATCTCTCTCAAGTCTGGTCATGGAAGGTGCCTTCAGACACAAGGAGGAGTATCTGTGAAGCTCCATACTGGTAACATATGTGATATGTGTTGTTTTGGGCACAGACTGGTAGAGTCTGGGTCCCGGATAGAGAGGGCCATCTATCTAAGTGTAATTAGAGGCTAGACAAGCCTAGGTTTTCTGTTTATGCTTTGTTTTAATCTGTTTGCTGTGGACTTTAATAAAGCTGGTTGCGGCCAGTTTTGCACCAGAACTGCTGTCTGAATGAACTGTTTTCATGCCATTCTGTCTACCCAGACAGCGATCCTAGAGCTAAACCCCCTGGAAAGGCTACAATTGGCGGAGAATGCTGGGGCAGCGCAGGGCCTGGTACAGTTAGTGCTGGAGTGTGTATGCAGCACAGTGGCGAGAGACAGCATTAAAGGTGAAGTCTATTGAAATAGCAGCAGAAAAAAAAAAAAAGTGTGTCAGCAGAAACGTCTGTTTGGAGCAGTCTTGGAGAGACAGTGGCCCTGATAGGGTCTGCAGAGAGAAAATGTATGCACAGCAAAGCTGAACTTGTTGTGAAAATGACTGTGGAATGTGCAGCAGCAAAAGAAAAGTCTGTGGAGCAGTCTTAAAGAGACAGTAGCCCTAATAGGCTTTGCAAAAAAAAAAAAAAAAAAGTGTCTGCACAGCAGAGCTGAATTTTTCTATGGAAAAGACTGTAGAGTGTGTATGTCTTGAGTGAAGACTGCCGTTGTTAAGACAGAGAAGTCTGACAGCATGGATGACAGCATGGAGGCGCTGTTTGAACAAATGGCGCAAGTTAATGTGCAACATAAGACTGCCGTGGTTGAGACAGATAAGTCCGGCAGTATGGAGGAGCTCATTGAGTACCTGGCCCAGGCCCAGCGAAGCATGCAGCAGAGCATGGAGCAGCAGCGCCTGCAGCACCAGCAGCGCATGCAGCAGGCCCAGCAGCAATTCCTGCAGCAGCAGCAGGAGAATAACCGGTTATTTGTTGAGCAGATGACAGCACCAAAAAAGGATTTCGGTGTCGCGTCCCGAAGTAATGTTGTGAAGGCACCGACGTTGTCCACTATAAAGAAGGCGGTAAGACGGTCCTTGAGAAAAATGACACCTCGCGATGATGTGGAGGTATATCTTACTAGGTTTGAGAGACTGGCAGAGAAGGAGAATCTGCCACTATCTGAATGGGCCATGGCGGTCGTACCCTATCTGATTGGGGAACCCCAAAAAGTCTGGGCTGACCTGAGCAAGCAGGACAGCGAAGACTATGCCAAGTTGAAAGCGGCGATTCTTACCCGGCTGGGTGTTACGGTGACAGCCCGTGCCAGGGGAGTTCATGACTGGAGATGCAGTTGGGAGTCTGCAGTAAGCAAACCTGATTATGGAGTTGAAAAGGTGATAGTGAACCGCTACACCCGAGCACGTCCTCCTGAGGTACAGCCGTCTGAGAGGTCGTCACTTCAGAGTTCCCGGACGCTGAACTCTCGCGGTAAGAGCGTTCCAGCTGTTGGGGACATGGGGTATGCTGATAAGCGGGTTCAGGCCCGAGGGGACATGTGGGTGGGAGAGTGTGATGGACAGTGTTGGAGCTGGCGTGAAATTGCAGCCAACTGTCCAATAGAGGGGGAGCCTATGTGTTGTGATGTTGGCAGATCCCTCTCTCTCTGCGCAGAACCTGTGTGTGTGTCCACCTCAGCCGAAGAGACTGGACCACAGGGGTCCCCGGTGGTTGTAAATGACTGCCCAGCACAGGCCCTCTTGGACTCAGAGAGTCCAGTGACTTCCGTATGTGACAGCCTGATTGATAGGGACTTCATCCCTGATAAGCACCTGAGTATGGTGTGCATCCATGGAGACACCAAAGTCTACCCAGAGACTGCCGTGGACTTGGTCCCCAAACTCGGGGAGGTTTCATGTGAAGTGGGGGTAGTGAAGACCCTGGTGCAACCCGTTATATTGGGTAATGACTTTCCCCGGTCTAAGGATCTCTGGGGGAAAAATGTTTCTGATGGACAGTGTGATGAAGCTCCTATTGAGGGTGCGCAGTCCCGAGGGGCGGAACACAATGCTAGTGGGCCGTTAAACTTATGTGATAATGATGATGATGATCATGATAATGATGATGACCATGATAATGATGATGATGATAATGATAATGATGATGATGATCATGATAATGATGATGACCATGATGATGATGCTGATGCTGATAATGATAGTGATGATGATCATGATAGTGATGATGATACTGATCATAGTCATGATAATGATATTGATAATAATGATGACTGTGATAGTGATGAAATTCCTTTGCAGGTGATGTTGGGAGACGAGGATGGTGGTTCTCGAGAACCGAGTGTCCCTGACTTACCTGTGTCCCGTGACAATTTTGAGAGTGAGCAGTGGCGAGACCCCTCTCTTAAAACGGCACAGGAAAATATGATTGTTCTAAATGAGGTTTCCCAGGAGCCTGGCTCTGAGGAGAGGTTTCCTCATGCTGCCATGAACAATAGCCTATTGTATAGGGACACTGAAGTCCAGGGAGAGGTCGTGAGTCAGCTCCTGGTACCTGAGCTATATAGAAGTATAGTGCTGGGGTTGTCACATAGTCACATACTTGAGGGACCAGATGGTGAAGTTAATGTTGTGGATGACATGTTAACTAAGGTTCCAGATCAAGATGTGAATGAAAATGAATTGTATAACCCTGACAGTGAGCAGAATGTGAATGAAAATGAATTGTATAACCCTGACAGTGAGCAGGATATGAATGAAAATGAATTGTATAACCCTGACAGTGAGCAGGATGTGAATGAAAATGAAGTGTATAGCCCTGACAGTGAGCCAGATGTGGCTGAGAAAAAGGGTCAGATAGTGATAGTGAATTATCTGATGACCATAAAGCAACCAGTGCAAATGAGGAAGGCATGGTAGCAGAGGAGGTTGAGAGTCCTGAGAAGAAAGCTGATGCTGACCTTACAGCCAGACAGAAGATGGCATCTGAAGATGTTTTACAGTTGGCCGGTTCCCTGGCGAAGACTAAGGTGAAAGGAGGAGAGCTGAGCTTTAAAGGCAGGACTCTGAAACTGAACACAGCACAAGTGGATGCTGTTGAAGATGAGAAGTTGTCAGTGTGTGGTGTGGATCTGCATCATGCCAAGGACTCTGAAGGTGATGCTGCAGAGGTGGAAAAAGCCATGGAAGTGGTGGTCACCAAGCCAGATGCCTCATCAGAAGCTGAGGTTTCAAGTGAAGCTGTGAGGAGCAAGACTGAAGATATGGGGACTGACTCTGTCCAGGAATCTGTTTCTGCCGAAGACAGCGGCGTGGACGGGTTACGGTCCGGATCAGTAGCTGGCATTGGTGAGCTCAAGCGCACTTTCAGGGAGGCTACATCGGAGCCACGTCCCAACAAATGGGAAAAGCGATGTGTCACTCCGTTGCCGCTGCAGACACACGGGAGCCCAGATGGGATGCAGAACGTGGCTGAAGAGGTAGAGTCTAGGACTGACGGTGGGGCTGCTGGGCATGTCTTGCCAGAAGAGCCTGAAAGTGGGGAACTGGAGAAAAGTGAAAAACCCCCTATACCTTCTGTGATAGTTGGTGACACATGGTCAGTGCACCAGGGACAGGAGGTACGTGAGTTTCTGAGGAAGAGTCAGCAGAGGTGTTCTGATGTGTCGGGTCGTGCTTCTCTGGCCAGGCACTGTGTCGAAGGTGAGCCCGGCCCTAAGGTCAAGATGAAACCGTGCAGGATACCCGAGGCCCGCAGAGAGTATAGGCCTGGGAGGGTACAGGGTAGTGCGGATGCTTCAGATAAAGAGAAAGCTGATGTTGGCTATGACTCAGGTGAAGATACAAGTGACAGTGGTGGAGATGAAGCTGGTGAGGGCCATGACTGGTCCGGAGTTCACTGTCTCTGTTGGATTGTTGACCAGCCCTCCGGTCTGGATGACCAGCCCTCCGGTCTGGAGAAGAGGGAGGGGATATGTGAGACAGTGAGTGAATATGTGATGAATGGGGTGTACATTTCACCTAGGTATAAGGGAAATGTGTGGCTTTGTGGACCTAGTGGTGGAGAAAGGTCACTACACCTCACATTCAGTACACACTTGCAGCACAAGCCTGAAACTACTCAGGTCTTAATTAGGAGACCAGAAGTAGGTGTCTGCAAACACAATCTGAGAGCTAGTTTAGCCTGGACACAGGAAGGTGTCTCGGCACAAGAAACAGTCTCCAAGAGTGTTAGAGCTGTCTTCAGCCTGGACACAGAGAGGTGTCCTGGCACAAGGAAGCAGTCTCCAAGAGTGTTAGAGCTGTCTTTAGCCTGGACACAGAGAGGTGTCCTGGCACAAGGAAGCAGTCTCCAAGAGTGTTTGAGCTATCTCAGTTTGGGTGCAGGAAGGACCCCGGACATAGGAGTAATCTCAGTGCGAATCCGTGTGAAGAGCGGCTGAATAGGAGTGGATCTCTCTCAAGTCTGGTCATGGAAGGTGCCTTCAGACACAAGGAGGAGTATCTGTGAAGCTCCATACTGGTAACATATGTGATATGTGTTGTTTTGGGCACAGACTGGTAGAGTCTGGGTCCCGGATAGAGAGGGCCATCTATCTAAGTGTAATTAGAGGCTAGACAAGCCTAGGTTTTCTGTTTATGCTTTGTTTTAATCTGTTTGCTGT
This sequence comes from Oophaga sylvatica, assembly GCA_033576555.1. Lineage (NCBI taxonomy): Eukaryota > Metazoa > Chordata > Amphibia > Anura > Dendrobatidae > Oophaga > Oophaga sylvatica. The sequence continues at coordinate 685,587,943 of JARQOD010000001.1, forward strand.
GGACTTTAATAAAGCTGGTTGCGGCCAGTTTTGCACCAGAACTGCTGTCTGAATGAACTGTTTTCATGCCATTCTGTCTACCCAGACAGCGATCCTAGAGCTAAACCCCCTGGAAAGGCTACAATATATATACATTTATATATATATATAATATATATATATATATATATATATATATATATTCAGTATGTAAACTAGGGGGCAGGTCAGTGAGGGATCAGTGACTTGTCAGAAGCCATACAGATAAATACCTAAGCAGAGCATCAAATGAAGACCCCCCACAGGCCCACCCCGAAGCATGAGCATATAGAATCATAGAATCATAGAATCATAAATGGTAGAGTTGGAAGGGACCTCCTGGCCTTCTGGTCCAACCCCTGCTCAAAGCAGGATTCTCTAAATCATCCCAGACAGATGTTATCCAGCCTCTGTTTGAAGACTTCCATTGAAGGAGAACTCACACCTCTTGTGGCAGCCTGTTCCATCATTGATCACCCTAACTGTCAAAAAGTTTTTCTAATATATAATCTGTGTCTCCTCCCATTCAGTTTCATCCATTGCTTCTAGTCTTTCCTTGTGCAAATGAGAATAAAGATGATCCTTCTACAATGTGACAGCCCTTGAGATATTGTAGAAGCTATTAAGTCTCCTCTCAGTCTTCTTTTTTGCAAGCTAAACATTCCCAAATCCTGCAACCGTTCCTCATAGGACATGGTTTGCAGACCGGTCACCATTCTGGTGGCTCTTCTCTGAACTTGCTCCAGTTTGTTGATGTCTTTTTTAAAATGTGGTGCCCAAAACTGGACACAGTATTCCAGATGAGGTCTGACCAAAGAGGAGTAGAGGGCAATAATGACCTCACGTGATCTAGACTGTATGCTTCTGTTGATACATCCTAAAATTGCATTTGCCTTTTTTGCTGCTGCATCACACTGTTGACTCATGTTAAGTCTGTGATCAATTAGTATACCCAAGTCTTTTTCACATGTGCTGTTACTTAGCCCTATTCCTCCCATTTTGTATATGCTTTTTTCATTTTTATTGCCCACATGTAGTACTTTGCATTTTTCCCTGTTAAAATCCATTCTGTTAGTTGCTGCCCACTGCTCCAGTTTATGTATATCTTTTTGAATCCTCTCTCTCTCTTCTCTAGTATTAGCTACCCCAACTGAAAATAAAGATTAAACAACAACCACAAGACTGATTTAATCAACCAAAGTATCATTTTATTCAGTATAACGGCGCCGACCTGACACTGTGTGTGGGTTACTGTGCACAATTCTGCTGACAGGTTCTCTTTAAGCCAGAGTCACACAAGTGTATGACATAGGATGCAAGAGCATCAGTTGTGATATTCTAATGACAATCGGCTCCAGCTCTACTGCGAGTGTGAGCTGAGTGTCAGTGCTCTGTGCTCTCATTCTCTTGCATCAGAGAATCAGAGCACAGGTGCGGAGGAGACAGAGAAGTATAGCGTATGACAGGCATCTAGTCAGGGATTATTGCCTTATAAATTCTAAGCCTTGCTGCTGCTTTATTCCATAGACTCATTGTCCGATTCATGTTTTTTAGGGTGTTCTGTACTCAGAAATTCATCAAATCAGGCAAAATTAACTGTTTTAATGTGTCCATTCATAGTTTCTCTCTTGCATCTGTATGTAAGAGGTAGTGGTGGGACACTTTACGCTGCTGGAGATGGAATTACCACTTCTGAATCTCGAGTGCTTTGTTTCCATCTATTTTCCTTAAGTATGTTTGGGGTCATTGTCTTGCTGGAAGACCCATGCTCTAGGATGCAAACCCAGCTTTCAGAACCTGAGCACTACATTGCAACCCAAAATCCTTTGGGAATCTTAACATTTCACAGTCAAGGCACGCAAGGCCAGAGGCAGCAAAACAACCCCTAAATTTCTTTGAACCTCCACCATATTTGACTGTAACTACTATCTTCTTTTATTTCTAGGCCTCATTCCATTTACAGTAACCAGTAGAATGATGTGTTTTGCCAAAAAGTTCTATCTTGGTCTTATCTGTCCACAAGATGCCTGCTGAATGTGTCTGATCATGTCTCACACACTACATGGACAGATGAGGTATTAAAATGCTAAAATTACATTTCTTGTAGAATGTTTTTCTCACCATTGAAAGCAATGCAAATGTGCAAAAACGTAGCATAAAAATACATGTGTGGAGGATCATTTTTGTTTCCATGCTATTTCAACGCTGTTTCCATATTTTCAGCAATTTTTAGACCCCCTCCAGACCTTCGGGGATGGGATGCACCGTAAAAATGCTTGAGTTTCCCATTGAATTCCATTATACTCGTTACTCAGATCGAGCACCCAAGTATTACGATTTGCTCGAGTAATGAGTACCCGAGCATTTTAGTTCTCGCTCATCACTAGTAAGGTTCTTACAGCTAGCACCCTCACTGATCCGCTGTTGCCACCTCCGGCACTAAACTGATGTAAACAATATATGGGGTAGACCAATGTTCTATGCATTCCGAGGTCGCTTCCAAGTACTGCAGGTCAGCTTATATTCAGATGTATTTAATGTATTTCAGCAATTTCTGTCCCATGTATACCCTATAGACATGGTGTATGTAAGACAGAATATGATCACTTGAAGGGGAATCCAAACTTTTACGGATAACTATATCATAATATTAGTAAGAACAGAAGAATAAAGAAAGTTGGATTGCATCTGTATCATGGCAACTGTTCCTCAGATGTGAACTAAAAAGTGATGTCAAGTATAAAATATGCATAGATAATCGTCCATAGTATTACTGTGGTGTGAAATGACATCTGATGCTTGAGGTATTTTCTAAGTATAAAGACTATTATAAATTGATGTTTATGTCACATGGGAACCCTGCAAAAGAGTGAACCAAACATCCTCTCAAAAGTCAGGATGATAATTATTATGTCGGCATTTTGCTGTTTGGCATAGCAAAATATGAAAAATAAAAAGTAAACAAATAAATAATCAAATGTATACTGTTACAATAAAGAAAACTGGGTAAGGCCCTCTGCAATCATCCATTTAAAACCTGTACTGGAAAAAACAATATAGACTTCATCAGTGTTTTGGATCAGTATGGCATAGTTTTTTTCCCGTATTTTTAAAAGAAAGAATGAAATTACAAAACTTCTCCAATACTTTGCAAAGTTGACTTCTTCCAGCACATGGACGGCACACAGATGCCATACGTGTTCTTTACTTGTTTTTCATGGACCCATAGACTTGTTTTGGCCCTTGTCATCCATGCTGCTGTAAAAAAAAGTACAGTCTGTCCAAGGAAAAAAATCGCAGCATGCCAGAGTTTGATCAAATATCCGGATCATGCTCGGCCATGCAAGTCATTGAGTACATGGAAAACGGTGGACTTCACTTAGATCTCATTGGAGTGCTGTCTAATTTCCACAATTCCAGAAGTTTATTAGCCCTTTAGAGGCTTCACAGGACTTAAAGCAATGTGGAAGGAAAACATGAAAATTTTTACTTTTTACCACAAAAATATTGCTTTGCCCCAAATTTAGCATTTTCACAAGGGTGACAGGAGAAAATGGACTGTACAATGTGTTGTGCAGTTTTTCCTAAATACATTGGTATACCATATGTGTTGAAAAACTACTGATTGGGCGCACAGCAGGGCTTAGAAGGGAAGGAGCGCCATTTGATTTTTGGAAAGCAAAAATGGCTGGAATAGATAGCAGATGCCATGTCATGTTTGTAGAACCCCTGATCTGCCTAAACAGTAGAAACTCCCCACAAGTAACCCCATTATAGAAACTACACTTCTCAAGTAACTTGAGTCCTGGAAATTAAAAAATATATTTTTCATCCAAAAATGTTGCTTTAGCCCCAAAATGTTTTTTCTTAAAAGGGTAACGGGAGAAAATGGATCCCAAAATTTGTTGTGTGATTTCTTCTAATTATGCCGATACCCAATATATGTTGAAAAGCTAATGTTTGGGCACCCGGTAGGGCTTGGAAGAGAAGGAGCAGCAATTGAATTCTGAAGTGCAATTTTAGCTGGGATAGATTGCAGATGCCATATCACATTTGAAGAGCCAATAACGTGCTAAAAAAGCAAAAAAAAAAGAGAAATGACCCCATTTTGGAAACTACACCTCTTGAGGAATCATCTAGGGGTGTGGTGAGCATTTTTAACCCTCAGGTGATTCACAGAATTGTATAACATTAGGTTGAGTCAATGGAAAATTACCATTTTTTTCCACTAAAATGCTACTTTGGCTGCAAGTTTTTTAATTTTTAAGAGGGCTAATAGGAGAAAGTGAATGATATACAATTTCTCCTGAGTATTCCAATACTCCGTATGTGGTCGAAAACTTCTTTTGAGGCATAGCGCAAAGCCCAAAAGGAAAGAAGCGCTTTATTGGAGTTCAGATTTTGTTGGAATGGTTTGACAGTGCCATGTCACATTGGTAGACCCATGAGGTTCCAAAACAGCAGAATCTTCCTCAAGTTACCCCATTTTGGAATTACACCCCTAAGGGAATTTATCTACAGGTGTAATGACGATTTTGACTCTGATTTTGATTTTGATTTTTACAGGATGTTCTGCAGACACGCACCTCATAAATTAAGCAGGCTCTCATTGTTATAGAAATGCCAAACATGTGGACGGTAAATATGGTACTCAGAAGGGAGGAAGACATTTGAATTGGGAGCGCAGAATTTTCTGGATTTCCTTTTGGGGGTGAGGAGACATAGTGCTTTTTCCAAGCCTTTGTGCTACCAGTAACATGGAAGCTCCCTATATTTCTATTGACAGATGAGGGGCCCGAGTGGAGACTTGCTTATTTTGTGGATTGAGTTGAAACTTTTATTGGGAATGCTTTCTATAACATTTTGGACCACATTTATTCGGCACTCCACGCTGAGCACTTACATCTTGGTTTCCATCTAAATCTCCAAATTACGTGATTCAGATCAAACCCCAATCACTGTAATGAGGCAGGAGAGTTAGTCTGGATACACCCCTTCTGAGAAGAATAGCTGATACGCGTGTTAAGGGATTACACTGATGCGGTCTAGAGTTTGGGTAACTGTGTTCAATATTCATTCACGCATTCTGTGTTCAATAGCTGGGAGTTTTCAATACTTTTCATGATATCCTGTCTCAGAGTATCATAATGCATTTTAAAAACTAGTAGGGTATGTTACCACGTAGCGGAAACCATCCGGATTAGCTGCGGATTGAACGCTGCGTCCTACCACAGCGGCCATATGTTCCTGCATAGTGGAGGGGATTTTATGAAATCCCGTCTCCACTATGCATCTGATTACGTGAGTGACACACCCGCTAAACCGGACATGCGGCGCGTCTTTTCAGATTGCAGCATGTCTATTTACCTTGCGGTGATGAAGCGTCGCCGCAAGGTAAATAGCACAGTCCTATGTAGCGGTGCAGCGATTCCGGATGTGTTCAATGAACACATCCGGAATTACCGCGTGTTCAGAAGGAGGCGGGGCTTTGTGCGGAGCGGGGTTTCCTCTCCGTCCAAAGCGCATTGGTTCCGGAACGTGGAACCATACCCTTAGTGTTTCCTGTTCCTGTTGTAATGATACCTCTAGGTCTGTCTGGAAATTTGTAATCCTGAGTAATTTCTACAAAATATATTATAAATTGTCTCTTCTGCAGCACATACCTGGGGTATAATCCAGTATCTTCTAGCATTATTTACCTTTGTGTCTGATGATTTAGCTGTCTGGTTTCACATTGCTCTTGAACAACTGGCACTGCAACATTTATTTATCCTTTGATTTTGACTGATACAACTCTTTATCATTTATTGTATTCTAAATGTTCGGTGCAACTTTTGCCATACCATTATAACAGTCAATTCATTGTACTGGTCTGACTATTTATTTATATCTATACATGGTAAATTTAGGCTATAATAATGGGATAATAATATATGTGTGGCACATTATTTTTTAGCCTATATTATAGACATTTTATTGTGTACAGTAACACATATCACTTAAAATATAGAAGTCACTCGACACAATTTCTGCTCAGTGGTTGTATTTTTCTGTATGGTGTATTAGGCATCTCTGTATTTTGAATTGTTTTTATCTCTTTTATTAATAAATACTGAATATTTAACCCCTTATTGATGGAACCAATTTTGACCTTAATGACCAAGTCAATTTTTACATTCTGATCACTGTCACTTTATGTGGTAATAACTCTGAAACACTTCAACAGATCCCATTCATTCTGAGAATATTTTTTCATGACATAATTTACTTCGTGATAGTGGTGAAATTTATTCGATATGTCTTGCATTTATTTATGACAAAAATGGAAATTTGGCAAAAACTGGAAAATTTATCAATTTTTAAACTTTTAATTTTTGTTCCCTTAAATCAGAGAGATATGTCACACAAAATAGTTAATATATGACACTCCCTCATGTCTTCTTTATATCTGCACAATTTTGGAAACATATTTTTTTTTATTAACGTTAAAAGGGTTAGAAGTTGACCAAAGATTTCTCATTTTTACAACAAAATTTACAAAACCATTTTTTTAGATACAACATCATATTTGAAGTGACTTTGAGGGACAGAAAGGACCAAAGACTGACACCATTCAAAAAACTGCACCTCTCAAGGTACTCAAAACCACATTCAAGAATTTTTTTTAACCCTTCAGGTGCTTCACGAGAACTAAAGCAATGTGGAAGGAAAAAGTTATCATTTTACTTTTTTCACAAAAAATTTACTTTAGACCCCAAATTTTTTTATTTTCACAAGGGTAACAAGAGAAAATGAACCACAAAATGTGTTCTGCAATTTCTCCTGAGTATGTCGATACCCCATATGTGGGAGAAATCCACTGTTTGTGTGCATGGCAGGGTTCAAAAGGCAAGGGGCACCATTTGACTTTTTGAACACTAAATTGGCTGGAATTGATGGTGGGCACCATGTCGCATTTTGAGAACCCCTGATGTGCCTAAATAGTGGAACCCCCCCACAAATGACCCCATTTTGGAAACCACATCCCTCAAGGATTTTATCCAGGGGAATAGTGAGCATTTTGAACACAGAGGTACGACACAGTATTTGACAACATCATTATGTCATACTGACTATGTCGTCATTAGTGTTGAGTGCAAGTGGTCGCTACTCCAGTTTGCATTGGGCACTCGGGTATGCACCGAATATCGTGGGTGCTCGAGTGACATGCTCGAGTCCCTGTCCCACATGTTTTGTGACTGTTAGTCACCACAAAAAAACATGCTGGGATCTGTGATACTTGATACAAACCCGAGCACATGATGCAAACTCGAGTAGCGAGCAGTTGCGCTTAACACTAGCCGTCATAGTCATAATTTTTTTTACTTTTCAGAGCCCCCCAATTCTAACCCAACTCTAACCCTAACGCGACCCTAACAAAACACAACCCTAACCCCAACCCTACCCTAACCCCAACTCTAACCCTAACAAAACTCCAACCACAACCCTAACCCTAACATAACCCTAATCACAACACTAACCCTAATACAACCCTAACCTCAACCCTAACTGCAAAGAAAGGAAAAAAATTTAAAAATGTTATTTTATAATTTTTATTGGACTATAGGGTTGACAAAGGGGGATTTACTATTTTTTTTATTGTGATCACTGTGATTGAGTCTATCACAGTGATCAAAAGGAATCAGTAGGAAAAATGTCCTATTGTTGCCAGGTCTGGTCCAGCAGATCTCGGCGGGTGCATTGTGCATGCGCCCGACCTTTTCTTACCAGGAAGATGACACGGAAGGCTGGAGGATGGAGCATAAAGGCCTGGGGATGATGGAGGTTCCCGGAGGGCTCAGGGTACCTCATTTCTCTATTCTCTGTTATGCTTGATCATATCAGAGGACAGAGAAATGAATTGTAAATTGGACTTTTTTTTGTGATCACATGACAGCGGACTGTAAAAACCGGCCCTGGTCATGTTCTCCAGGGTCTAAGCTACCCCCGGTAGCCAAGACCCCAGATTTCTTCTGACGCTGGGGGGCGTTATACCCTTATTTCTCAGCAACGTTAAAAAGTGGTGCAGAGGAATAAGGACTCTTAACTGCTACTGTTAAGGCTGGAGTCACACCCAACGTATAAAAAATCGGACCGTATTGTACGGCCGTAATACACAGAAAAGTTCCCTGAACAGTGATCTGTATGTCATCCGTGTGCAATGCAAGGATGCGATTTCCTCGCATCAAAATATCCGTTTGTCATCCTTATGGCATCCGTGCCGGCTTGCAAAACCGACATATAATGGATCCAAATGATAGTTTTTAAATCACAAAATAAAGAATACATATATACACATAGAATGCATATATATTTATATATATATATATATATATATATATATATATACACAGTACAGACCAAAAGTTTGGACACACCTTCTCATTCAAAGATTTTTCTGTATTTTCATGACTATGAAAATTTTTATTTCAGGAGAACAAGGGAATCGAGGATTATCTGTACAATAAAAGATCGTCAAAAACTGTGTTTTTATTTCATTAAAATGATTTTTCACTAATGTGTGTGTGTATTTTTTAACCATTTCATACAAAAGGATTAATAATTGAGAGTTGTCAAATTGACAACTCTCAATTATTAACCTGTTTAAAGTTACCTTTCAATAGCAAGGTGGCTTTAACCCATTATTAACCCATTCGCCACCGCTACAGGGCAATGGGAATAGACCGGCAAAGTGCCAGAAAGGGCGCATCTAATTATAGATTTGCCTTTTCTGGGGTGGCTGGGGGCAGATGTTAGTAGCCAGGGGGGGCACAAAATAAATGCACCCTCCCTAGGCTATTATTATCTGCCCCCACTTGCTGGCTTTGCCTGTCTGGTTGAGAAAATAGGGTGGGAGCCCACGCATTTTTTTTCAACAAATTTACACCTTTCATTAACCCCTACATGTGTGAAATTTTGCACACATACACTCATGTAATTGTTAGTGAAAACCATATATCAAACTACATGAAATGACATGGTTAACTGTATGTAAACCATGTGTCATTTCATGTCAGGTCTGTAATTTCACAAAAGCCGGGGATGAATTGGCGGCTATTATACTATGAATAACACCAGAAAAAATAGTATAAATTGCAAAAGTGACATAATTTTATTAAGACAATTAATTAAAATACAATAACATAAACAAAATAAACAAAATTAACTAGAGATGCTGCTAATCCAAACTGGGAGGCAAAGAAACATGTGGCCCATGCGCACAAATGTGCACTGAATCAAACTTACTTGGAAAGGGAAAACATATCCCACATTCAAAGATAGTAATTCTATTCAGCCTAATAAATCCCCAGTAAATACTGTATACCACAGTCCACTAGGGACATCAACCATACATGAACGGCTGGCATAAAGGGAATGCTGAAATATAAGGAAAGTTCCTGAGGGCACTTACATGATATGTGCTGTACACCCGCTTCCCTGTCGCCCCAACGCACATTTCGCTTCTTCGTCAGGAGGCCTCTTTTATGCCAGCCGTTCATGTATGGTTGATGTCCCTAGTGGACTGTGGTATATTTACTGGGGATTTATTAGGCTGAATAGAATTACTATCTTTGAATGTGGGATATGTTTTCCCTTTCCAAGTAAGTTTGATTCAGTGCACATTTGTGCGCATGGGCCACATATTTCTTTGCCTCCCCGTTTGGATTAGCAGCATCTCTAGTTAATTTTGTTTATTTTGTTTATGTTATTGTATTTTAATTAATTGTCTTAATTAAATTATGTCACTTTTGCAATTTATACTATTTTTTCTGGTGTTATTCATTTGACCTTAGTTGTTTGCTATATTATTGTTTGGGTATTCTGGTGTTAGGCTATTATACTATGTAGAAGTGTATGACCTATATATATATATTGTGAGACAGTGAAGGGGTGCGTACTGGACGGGGTGTACATCTCGCCCAGGTTTCTAAGCTGGGTGATATGAGGAATGTAGGAGTGAAGGTAGGTTGTCAGTGCGACGTTCACTCCACTCACCATCCAGTACAGGCTTGCAGCCCAACCCTGAGTGCACTCAGCTGTCTAATCAAGCAGCCAGAAGTAGGTGGTTGAGCTAGACAGACAGCTCTCAGTCTGAATCTGGCTTCAGACGCTGCTGGAGTCTCCTGCAAGCCAATCTCTGGTAATTATAAATCTGTGTTGTTGTGGCCAGGCTGCTAGAGTCTAGACCACGGTAGTGAGGGAACTAACTGTGTCTAGTTAGCAGCCTGCCAGGCTTAGGATTTTGTTTTATGGTTTTGTTTTATGTTTCTTGCTGTGAACTTTCAATAAAACTGGTTGCGGCCAGTTTTCATCAGTACTGCTGTCTGTGCTTGAACTTTTCTATGCCACTCCGTTTACCCTAGACGGCGATCCCGGAGCTAAACCCCCTGAACTGTCTACAATTGGTGCTCAAATGCGGGCAGCACAGTGGCTAAAAACAGCAGCAAAGAAACGTTTGTCCAAAGCAGCCTTAAAGAGACAGTAGCCCTAATAGTGTCTGCACTTCAAAGCTGAACTGGCTGTGGTAAAGACTGTGTAGTGTGCATGTCCTGGGTAAAGGCTGCCGTTGCCGGGACAGACAAGTCTGACAGTATGGAGGAGCTGCTGAAACATATGGCGAGAGCTAGTGTGCAACAGCAGGAGACTAATCGACTGCTAATGGAGCAGATTGCAGCACTACGCCAGGCTCTCAGCACCTCGTCCCAGAGTGATGATGCAAGGTCACCTGCGTTGTCCACTGTAAACAAGGCGGTAAAACAGACCCTGCAAAAGATGACGCCTCATGACTATGTGGAGGCATATCTCACTATATTTGAAAGACTGGCAGAGAAGGAGAATCTGCCACATTTAGTGGCCAATGTCAGGCAGCTGCTGCCAAGGCAAATAAAATAATGGGATGCATTAAAAGAGGCATAGATGCTCATGAGGAGAACATAATTTTACCTCTATACAAGTCACTGGTGCGACCACACTTAGAATACTGTGTGCAGTTCTGGTCTCCAGTGTATAAGAAAGACATAGCTGAACTGGAGCGGGTGCAGAGAAGAGCGACCAAGGTTATTAGAGAACTGGGGGGTCTGCAATACCAGGACAGGTTATTACACTTGGGGTTATTTAGTTTGAAAAAACGAAGGCTTAGGGGTGATCTTATTACAATGTATAAATACAGTATATGAGGGGACAGTACAAAGACCTTTCTAATGATCTTTTTACTCTTAGACCTGTGACGGGGACAAGGGGGCATCCTCTACGTCTGGAGGAAAGAAGGTTTAGCCATAATCACAGACGCAGATTCTTTACTGTAAGAGCAGTGAGACTATGGAACTCTCTGCCGTCTAATGTTGTAATGAGTGATTCCTTACTAAAATTTAAGAAGGGACTGGATGCCTTTCTTGAAAAGTATAATATTACAGGCTATATTCACTAGTTTCCTAGATACTGCGTTGATCCAGGGAGTTAGTCTGATTGCCGTATGTGGAGTCGGGAAGGAATTTTTTTTCCCCAATGTGAAGCTTACTGTTTGCCACTTGGGTTTTTTTTTGCCTTCCTCTGGATCAACATGTTAGGGCAGGTTAGGATAGGATATGGGTTGAACTAGATGGACTTAAAGTCTTCCTTCAACCTTAATAACTATGTTACCATCTGAATGGGCCATGGTGGTCGCACCCTATCTGACTGGGGAACCCCAAAAGGCCTATTTTGACCTTAGCGAGCAGGACAGCAGAGACTATGCCAAGCTGAAAGCAGAGATTCTTGCCCGGCTGGGTGTTACGGTTGCAGTCCGTGCCAGGAGAGTCCATAACTGGAGATACAGTTGGGATAAGCCTGCTCGCTCACAAATGTATGACCTGATTTATCTGGTAAAGAAGTGGCTGGAGCCTGACGTCAGCAACCCTGCCCAAATGGTCGAAAAAGTTGTGATGGACCGGTACATCTGGGCCCTTCCTCCTGAGGTGCAGCACTGGGTCGGACAGGGAGACCCCAAAGACGGCAATCATCTGGTCAGCCTGATAGAGAAGTACTCCGCCACCAAAGACTACCTCCGCAACCAGCCGTCCGAGTACCCGGCTTCCGACATCTCCCGGTAAGAGAGTTCCAGCTGTTGGGGCCAAGGGGCTGCTGATAGACGGGTTCAGGCCCGAGGGGACATGTGTGAGGCAATGGCTGATGCTTCCTTGTCGGAAGTCCCCAGGCCTAGAAAGGTCTCCCCGTCTGAACCCCCAGAGCTGAGACAGTGTTGGAGATGCCGTGAACGGGGTCATATTTCAGCCAACTGTCCACTAGTGGGGGAACCTATGGACTGTGATGCTGGAAGGTCCCTCTCTTTCCTCGCGGAACCCATGTGTGTGGCCACCCCAGCCGAGGAGATTGGCCCACAGGTGTCCCAGGTGGTTATAATTGGCTGCCCAGTACAAGCCCTCCTAGACTCAGGGAGTCGAGTGACTCTGGTACATGCCAGCTTGGTTGATAGGGACTTCATCCCCAATAAACACCTGAGCGTGGGGTGCATCCATGGAGACGCCAAAGTCTACCCGGTGATTTCCGTGGACTTGGTCACAAAACTCGGGGAGGTCTCGTATGAAGTGGGGGTAGTGAAGAACTTGAGGCACCCAGTCATATTGGGTCGTGACTTTCCCCTGTTTTGGGGTCTCTGGAAAAAAAAAAGGTTCTACCGGACAGTGTGATGAAGCTCCTACTGAGGTTGCGCGGTCCATAGGGGCGGAACACAATGCTAATGTGTTGTTGAATTTATGTGATGATAATGATAATGATGAATTTCCTTTGCAGGTGATGTTGGGGAAAGAGGATAATGGTTCTCTGGAACAGAATGTCCCTGACCTACCTGTGTCCCGTGACCATTTTGGGAGTGAGCAGTTGCGAGACCCCACTCTTAAACATGCCAGGGAAAATATAACTGTTCTGAATAAGATCCCACAAGAGCCCGGCTCTGATAAACGATTTCCTCATTTTGCCCTGAACAATAACCTGCTATATAGGGTCACTAAGGTCAATGGAGAGGTCGTGAGTCAGCTCCTGGTACCTAAACCATATAGAAGTATGGTGCTAAGTTTGTCACATAACCACGTGCTTGGTGGGCACCTGGGGATGGACAAAACCCAGGAAAGAATCCTCCAGAGGTTTTACTGGCCAGCGGTTTATCGAGATGTGGGGGATTATTGCAAATCCTGCCCCACGTGTCAGATAAATGCTCCGGTTTCCCACTTCTGCAGTCCATTAGTCCCGCTTCCGGTTATAGAGACACCATTTGAAAGAATAGCGATGGACTTGGTAGGTCCTATTGTGAAATCAGCCAGGGGGCACCAATACATACTAGTGGTACTTGATTATGCAACCCGGTACCCCGAGGCTGTCCCTTTAAGAAATATGGCGTCCAAAAATATTGCACGGGAGCTCTTTCATATGTTTTCCAGGACAGGAATCCCTAAAGAGATCCTCACAGACCAAGGCACACCTTTTATGTCCAAGGTAATGAAGGAGCTGTGTAAGTTGCTTAAAATGTCGCACATTCGAACATCCGTGTATCACCCACAGACGGATGGGCTGGTTGAACGTTTTAATAGAACGTTAAAACATATGTTAAAGAAAGCAGTGGTCGGGATTGGGACTACCTGTTACCCTACCTAATGTTTTCGGTCAGAGAGGTGCCCCAAGCCTCTACTGGGTTCTCTCCCTTTGAGTTGGTATATGGTCGGCACCCGCGGGGCTTGCTAGATATAGCCAAGGAAGTATGGGAGACCGAGGCAACCCCATACAAGAGTGTTATAGAGCATATTGCCCAGATGCAGGATAAAATTGCTAAGGTTATGCCCTTGGTTAAGGATCACCTGCAGAGAGCCCAAGAAGCTCAAAGCAAAATATATAATCAGTCAGCAAATGTTAGGACATTCAACCCCGGGGATCGGGTCCTGATCCTGATCCCCACGGTGGAAAGTAAGTTTTTGGCCAAGTGGCATGGACCCTACGAGATAGTACAGAAAGTGAGCGAGGTCACCTACAAGGTACACCAGCCAGGGAGACGGAAGCCCTACCAGGTCTATCATATCAACCTGATCAAGCCCTGGAGGGACAGAGAGTCATTGTTGGCCTCGGGTAAATTAGAGAAAGGGTTAAAACCACCTATACCTCCTGTGATAGACAACTTACGGACACACGCTACTACAGAAAACTGGAGTCGGACCCTACACAGGACTATTACAAGGAACTAAGCAAGTTGGTATCTTGTCTGTCTGACAAATCCATAAGAGCCGATGACCTGATACCAGAGAGTCCAAGAACAGGGACATTCTACATGCTTCCCAAAATCCACAAAGCCGGAAATCCAGGGAGGCCGATTATTTCATGTGTGGACACCATAACTGAGCAGGTATCTGGATGGGTAGAGGGCATTCTTAAACCCCTGGTAAAGGATACACCCAGCTACATTCAGGACACAACTGACCTACTGAATAAACTAGCAGCAATAGGTCCTCTACCAAAAGGAACCATCCTGGCCACCATGGATGTGGAATCCTTGTACTCTAATATCCCACACCAGGATGGATTAAATGCCTGCAAAGACTTCATGAAAAACACCGCGAATGATGCTGATTCTGTGGTGAAACTCACAAAATTCATCCTCACCCACAATTACTTTGAATTTGACAACAAGATCTATTTACAGGAGACTGGCACAGCTATGGGAAGTAAAATGGCTCCTCAGTATGCAAATCTTTTCATGGCCAAGCTTGAAAGCGACTTTCTGTCCTCATGTCCCATCAGGCCTCGGGCCTACTACTGCTACATTGATGATATCTTAATCATCTGGACGGAGTCTGAGCAACAGCTAAAGACGTTCCATGAACAGTTCAATCAATTTCATCCCACCATCAACTTAACACTCAACTACTCCAGCACTGAAATTAACTTTTTGGACACCATCATTAAGCTAAAGAACAATGAAATAGAGACATCCCTGTATCAGAAGCCAATCGACCGTCCAACATACCTTAAATGGGACAGTTTCCATCCAAAACACATAAAAAACTCTATTGTCTACAGCCAAGCCATCAGATACAACCGTATATGTTCCAACCCCATGGATAGAGATGAACACCTTGGTCGCCTTAGAAAGACCTTTTTAAATCAGGGCTACCATCCAAGAACAATTGAAGACCAAATTACAAGAGCCACCAGAATATCAAGGAATCACCTGTTGCATTACAAAGCTAAAGAAGAAAATAACCGGGTGCCTCTAGTGGTCACCTACAATCCAAATCTGGAGGTGCTAAGGGGAGCTGCACAGAAACTACAACCTTTACTACAAAAAGATGCCCGATTACAATCCATATTTCCAGATCCCCCTCTACTGTGTTTTAGGCAGCCCCCAAATCTAAGAAGCATCATTGTCAGAAGTTCCCTGTCCTCCCCAACAGCTGCAGGAACCTCTCCTTGCAACAAGAAGAAATGCAAAACTTGTCCATTTATAATGACCACGGACAAGATAAAGATCCCCAACTCCCATCGGGACTACAAGATACCAGGTACTTTCAGCTGCATCACATCTAATGTGGTGTACCTAATTATATGTACTAAATGTCCAACTGGGGGTCACACAATAAGAGAAAAAAGAATGTATCTACCTGTGGCAAAACATTTTTGCTCCCCTGATCATAGCATGTTAAATATGAAAATACTTGTACTGAGAGGCAATTTCACATCTCTGAGACAAAGAAGAATTTGCGAATACAAATTGATGGTGACCTTTGACACTCTTAATGCTGGAATGAACCTATCACATGGATTTATGGCCTATTACATCAATTAAGGAATTTACTCCAAATACCCTGTGAAAACATCACAAAACATTACCAGACCCCAATCAGAGGGTAATAAAACTTTCACACTCCTTATCTATGAACTGTTCCAATATTTATGCTCATCCCTCTGCCATAATGACTATTCTGCTTCACGTCACTTGTCTTACCTATTGCATTTTTTCTGTGCTGTTTTGTGTATAAATTTGTGATTCTTCAGATGTTGTATTAGTCTTTGCCTGATGAAGAGACCTGAGTAGTCTCGAAAGCTTGCAATTTGTTACCATCTTTTCAGTTAGCCATTAAAAGGTATCAACCACTGAGGACTCTCAACTCTAAATATTTTTCTATCTACTGGCTAACACGGTACAAAGATATACATCTTTACTGTATCAAAATAGGAGAGATATAAAAATATTTAGAGTTGAGAGTCCTCAGTGGTTGATACCTTTTAATGGCTAACTGAAAAGATGGTAACAAATTGCAAGCTTTCGAGACTACTCAGGCTTGCAATTTGTTACCATCTTTTCAGTTATCCATTAAAAGGTATCAACCACTGAGGACTCTCAACTCTAAATATTTTTCTATCTACTGGCTAACACGGTACAAAGATATACATCTTTACTGTAGGAGAGATATAGAGTCAAATCATATTAATAAGCAGACAATATAAACCAATAAATCACATTCATATGAAGGCCTGAAGGTCATTTTCCCTATTTAATCTTTTTGGAGCCAGTGAATTCGATTAATCCAAAAAGCTTCCCTGCATGTGATTGCCCCCTTGTCAATATGGGGTGATATGTTCAATACTTTGAATTTGTGATTCTGTCTTCTTCTGTAATGAAATGATGTTGTAAGGGTAGTAGAAGGTTACATCTGATGGTAGATTTATGTTTGGGTATCCAGTCTTTTAGTGCTTGTGTGGTTTTTCCGATATACTGTGTAGGAGTCCACATGGGCATTTAATTAAGTAAACTACATATGAGGTATCACAAGTAGTATAATCTTAATGTCATTTTTTTATGGGGCACATTATAACAGAATGGGTATATTACACCAGGATAGTGGACATTATTCTAGGATGAAGGCATTAAAACAGGAAGGGATCCAGGATGGGAGAAAATGCTATAGCATGGGGCCAGGATGGGGGGAAATATTACTGAAAGGGGCCAGGATGAGGACATTATTATTGGAAGAGGCCCAGGATGGGGGAGATTATTACAAGAAAGAGCCAGAATGGCAGGCATTATTACATGTGGGGGCAAGTATGTTTCTTCTGTAAGTAAATAGGTACCTCTCCAGGCCCGGATTGCTAATCTGCCCAGCTGGGCAGATGCCTGGTGGGTTGGCAGCTAAGTGAGCCGTCGCCAGCCCTTTAAAACGGGTGGGGAACCTCCGGTCCCCGCCGTTCGTAATTCTCCAGCAGCCGTACCCTGCCATATGCCTGCACATGAATGATGATGCTGTCATCGGGTGGGTGGGGTTAGTGCCGAGGTGAGCGGGGTTAGCGCCCAATGTTCTCCCCGTTCTCCTGTCCCGAAAGAGGAGCTCAGTGCCTGTCTGCAGGTAATTTCTGTGCCTGGTGATCTGTGCCCCTCAGCTATGTGCCCCAATATAATCTCTGTGCCCCCAACTATATGCCCCCCTGTGATCTGTGCCCCCAGCTATATGCATCCCTGTGATCTGTGCCCCCCAGCTATATGCACCCCTGTGATCTGTGCCATCCAACTATATGCCCCCTGTGATCTGTGCCCCCCAGCTATATGCATCTCTGTGATCTGTGCCCCCCAGCTATATGCACCCCTGTGATCTGTGCCCAACTATATGCCCCCTGTGATCTGTGCCCCCAACTATATTCCCCCCTGTGATCTGTGCCCCCAGCTATATGCATCCCTGTGATCTGTGCCCCCAGCTATATGCACCCCTGTGATCTGTGCCCTCCAACTATATGCCCCCTGTGATCTGTGCCCCCCAGCTATATGCACCCCTGTGATCTGTGCCCTCCAACTATATGCCCCCTGTGATCTGTGCCCCCCAGCTATATGCATCTCTGTGATCTGTGCCCCCAAGCTATATGCACCCCTGTGATCTGTGCCCAACTATATGCCCCCTGTGATCTGTGCCCCCCAACTATATGCCCCCGTGATCTGTTCCCCCCAGATATATGCACCCATGCAATCTGTGCCCCCAGCTATATGCACCCCTGTGATTTGTGCCCTCCAGCTATATGCACCCCTGTGATCTGTGCCCCCCAACTATATTCCCCCCTGTGATCTGTGCCTCCAGCTATATGCATCCCTGTGATCTGTGCCCCAGCTATATGCACCCCTGTGATCTGTGCCCTCCAACTATATGCCCCCTGTGATCTGTGCCCCCCAGCTATATGCACCCCTGTGATCTATGCCCTCCAACTATATGCCCCCTGTGATCTGTGCCCCCAGCTATATGCATCTCTGTGATCTGTGCCCCCAAGCTATATGCACCCCTGTGATCTGTTCCCAACTATATGCCCCCCGTGATCTGTTCCCCCAAATATATGCACCCATGCAATCTGTGCCCCCAGCTATATTCACCCCTGTGATTTGTGCCCTCCAGCTATATGCACCCCAGTGATCTGTGCCCCCAGATATATGCACCCCTGTGATCTGTGCCTCTCTATATGCCCCCCTGTAATCTGTGCCCCCCAGCTATATGCACCCCTGTGATCTCTGTGGTTCCCAGCTTTCTGCCCCATTGTGATTTATGTGCTCCTCTGTGATCCCTGTGCCCCCCTGCTATGTACCACCCTGTGATATTTGTGATCTCTGTGCCCCTGTGATCTCTGTGCCCCCCCAGATATGTGCCCCCCTGTGATCTTTGTGCTCCCCCTGTGATCTATGTACCTTCCCCTGTGATCGTCGTGCCACTCAGCGTTGATCTCTGTGTCCCTCCGGTGATCTATGAGCCCCACCCCGTGATCTATGTGCCTCCCCGGTGATGCCTGTACCCCCAGTGCTGTATATCCCCCTTTTTTTGTTTTCTGCTCTACTCACCGTCCGAGCCAGGGACCTGCTCCTGTGCACGCCCGAAGATGGGCGCACCTCAACTGTTCATCCTCCCCCCTTCTCCATACCTGGGTGAGTCCCAATATGGAAACTTTGTGTATGTACAGTACTTGCACTATCACCTGTATACTGTATATAGACTGCTGTGTATACAATATATAGGTGATACTGGCTGCTAAGTGTGTATAATCACAGTATCACCTATATAATGTATATGCAGCAGTCTAATATATATTATATGGGTAATACTGCAACTCTGCTGTTTATACATTATATAGGTGATACTGGCTGCTAAATCTGTGTAATCACAGTATCACCTATATAATGTATATACAGCAGTCTATATACATTATATAGGGGATACTGTGACTTAGGCCGGGGTTACACAAGCGTGTGTGATGAAACTCGCACGAGTCTCTCGCATCAACACCCCGCACTGCCGCCGACACTTGGACTGGAGCGTGAGGCTGCATGTATTTCTCGCATCACACGCTAGTGTGAAACCGGCCTTATAAATACAATATATGGGTGATACTGCTGTACATATGTTACATAGGTGATACTGTGACTATACACCCCAGTCACAGTATCACCTATATAATGTATATACAGCACTCACCTATATGATGTATGCAACATATAACATACAACTGTCTTAATATAGTGCATAATGTAGAGTTGTGCGTGTATATATATGTACCGTATATAAAAAATGTACAGATGTTTATATAGTATGTTGCTGTGTTCATAGTATATAGTGTGGAATCCACTCTATATACACTGTCACATCTCTACACTATATACTATATACACAGCTCCACTCTACATTCCTTACCACATTATACAGTATATTGTGGAGCTATGTATGT
Source organism: Oophaga sylvatica (assembly GCA_033576555.1). Taxonomy (NCBI): domain Eukaryota; kingdom Metazoa; phylum Chordata; class Amphibia; order Anura; family Dendrobatidae; genus Oophaga; species Oophaga sylvatica. The sequence continues at coordinate 685,607,731 of JARQOD010000001.1, forward strand.
TGTGTATACTTCTCCTGTCCTGTATACATGGTGTAATTCTGAGTATCTGCTCTTATTACGTGTGTGTGCATATATACAGTGTATATATATATATATATATATATATTATATATTTATATATATACAGTACAGACCAAAAGTTTGGACACACCTTCTCATTCAAAAATTTTTCTGTATTTTCATGGCTATGAAAATTGTAGAATCACACTGAAGGCATCAAAACTATGAATTAACACATGTGGAATTATACATTACACTTTACAAAAAAGTGTGAAACAACTGAAAATATGTCTTATATTCTAGGTTCTTCAAAGTAGCCACCTTTTGCATTGATTACTGCTTTGCATGCAGAAAAGGTGAACGGATGGATTCTACATGCCCGGTTCCCACCGTGAAGCATGGAGGAGGTGGTGTGATGGTGTGGGGGTGCTTTGCTGGTGACACTGTTCATCTTCTTCTGGGTGGTCTTTAATGTCGTCTAATTTCCGAGAAACAGCTGACGTTACTGGAACCCTGACGGGTATCAGATGGAGCAAGAGACAATGGAAGTAACGAGGACCAGCTGACTGTGCTGGACCCCGGACGGGTAGCAGAAGGAAAAGAGGCAATGTCACAACCGAGTACCAGCTGACGTTACTGTGACACGGTTACTAAGCAGGAGGTACCTGTGCTCCAAAGCACTACCAAGGACCAGCAGACGTTGCTGGAACTCGGATACGGAGATGGAGGCACCTAGGCCAAAGGCACTGGGGAGAACCACTTGACGGTACTGGACCCCGGACGGGTAGCAGAAGGAAAAGAGGCAATGTCACAACCAGTACCAGCTGACGTTACTGTGACACGGTTACTAAGCAGGAGGTACCTGTGCTCCAAAGCACTACCAAGGACCAGCAGACGTTGCTGGAACTCGGATACGGAGATGGAGGCACCTAGGCCAAAGGCACTGGGAGAACCACTTGACGGTACTGGACCCCGGACGGGTAGAAGAACGCACCCATGAAAATGTAAGTTGACAGGACGCAAGCCGTCCGCAGTTACCGAATCACACAGTCCTACAGTGGGTGCTTATCCTATTGTCACAATGGAAACCGCCTTTATTTACATATCCCACCGCACACATAGGAATCACCTAAACTGCAGGCACCATAGAGTCGGCTAACCCGAATGCAACACGACAGCACAACTTATTGGAGGACGTTCACACTGCCAGGAAACAGCTGTCGTGCTGTAACCAGGCTGGCCAGGAGTCAGTACCCCTGCCAATTACTTACGAGCAACAAATGGCGGTGTTGTAGCCCAGGGAGTACAGTTCAGGTGGTAGAAAGATGAACATAACAGGAGACATGGAAAACGTTGCCAAACAGTTATTTAATCTGAAAACGGACAGGCAAATTCAGGTGAGATCCATGCCTTGTTCATTTTCAGAAAAGTAAGCCGGTCTACATTCTCTGAGGATAGTCGCATGCGACGGTCTGTTACTACACCACCTGCAGCACTAAAGACACGCTCAGATAATACACTAGCAGCAGGGCAAGCCAGCACCTCCAATGCATACTGGCTAAGCTCTGGCCATGTATCCAACTTAGAGACCCAAAATTTGAAAGGGGAAGAGGCATCTGGGAGGGAAAGCCAAGTAGTCTGTCACCATCTTACGGAAACGTTTCTTCCTGGTGACTGGAGCCGTCTCGGATGGTGTAGACCTTGCTGGCGCTGTCACAAAACTTTGCCACATTTGTAACATACAGTTCTTGCCCTGTGCAGAGGCGCTGCTTCTGCTCCCTCTTGTTGTAGAGGTGTCTACACTGCCTCGACGCACAGAGCTGCTTTGTAAAGCAGCAGCAGTAGCAGCAGCAGCTCTCTCGGCTGGAATGTACAACAGTATGGATTGCACCAGTGTGTCTTGGTACTCCTGCATTTTACGGTCCCGGTTCACCGGTGTGATGAGGGTTTGTAAGTTGTCCCGGTAGCGAGGGTCTAGGAGGGTGTACACCCAATAATCTGACGTGCTGAGAATGTGGGCGATGCGGCGGTCGTTTCTCAGGCACTGAAGCATGAAATCAACCATGTGCTGCAGACTCCCAACTGGCCAACAAAGGCTGTCCTCTGGAAGAGGCGTTATCTCTGTCTCCTCTGCATCACCCCACCCTCGCTCTACATACTGAGTAGAGCATTGTGTACCTCCCTCTGTAGGAATTTCTTCCTCCTCCATTGACTCCTCCTCCTCCTCCTCCACATCCTCCTCACAAAGTGAGTCCTGCCCAGCCCTTTGTGAGGAACGACGTTGCGCTGACTGTCCTGAAGGTAATTGAATTTGTGACTCCTCATCCTCCACCTCTTTCAAAACCTCTTCCTTTAGTGCTTTCAGTGATTTCTGAAGCAGGCAGATAAGGGGTACAGTCATGCTGACTAGTGCATCATCTGCACTCGCCATCCGCGTTGAGACATCAAACGCACGCAAAACGTCGCAGATGTCGTTCATAGAGGCCCACTCAGTAGTGGTGAAGTGTGAACGGCGCAAATTGCGAGTTGATTGCGCCTGTTGCAGCTGATACACCATTACTGCTGGCTGCTGCTCACACAACCGCTCCAACATATGTAACGTGGAATTCCACCTGGTGGGTACGTCACATATGATGCGATGTTCAGGAAGGCGAAATCTGACTTGCAGAGCTGCAATGCGCGATCTGGCCATGCTGGAACGTCGCAAGTGAGCGCACTCTAGGCGGACCTTGTGCAGCAGTGCATCAAGATCCGGATAGTCCCTCAAAAAACTCTGCACGACCAAGTTGAGCACATGTGCCAGACATGGTATGTGAGTGAGGTTGCCAAGGCCCAGAGCTGCCACCAGATTTCGGCCATTGTCACACACTACCAAGCCTGGCTGGAGATTAGCTGACAAAAACCACACATCGCTCTCCTGCTTGATGGCATCCCAGAGCTCCTGCGCTGTGTGGCTTCGATTCCCCATGGGAATTAATTTCAGTACGGCCTGTTGACGTTTGGCCACGGCTGTGCTCATATCGGTCGCAACAGGTAAGCGTTCACGGGTCCATGTGGAGGTATACCGTGACGGCTCGTGCAGCGATGATTCTGAGGAACTGGAGTAGGAGGAGGAATCAATGTGCACAGACTGGATTCCTGCAATCCTTGGAGTTGGCAGAACACGTACAGCGCCACTGGCAAGATCTGTACCCGGCTCCACAACATTGACCCAATGGGCAGTGAGGGAAAGGTATCGTCCCTGGCCATGGGTACTGGTCCACGCATCGGTGGTCAGGTGGACCCTGCTACTGACGGCGTTTAGTAGCGCATGTTTAATGTTTCCCTCGACATGTTTTTGCAGAGCAGGGACAGCTTGCCTGCTGAAATAAAATCGGCTTGGCACATTATATTGTGGGACTGCCAATGCCATAAAGTTCCTGAAACTGTCAGTCTCCACCAGCCTGAATGACAGCATTTCAAGGGACAGGAGTTTTGCAAGGCCAGCATTCAGAGCCTGTGCTCATGGATGGTTTGCCGAGTATGGCCGTCTTTTATCCCATGCCTGTGTTACCGATGGCTGTTTTTTGTTCTGGGAGTGTGACGATGACTGTGAACTTGCTGCAGTGGGTGGAATAACAGTTTCTCTATGGACAACAGTGACCGAGGTTCTTCCATGGAGATCCTGTGAGGAAGCCGAAACAGGTGTGTGAGAGCTGGAGGTAGAGGCTCGAACATGACCTAAAGATGTAGGTGCTGCTGTAGGTTGGCCTACATCTCCAGTGTGTCTTTGGAACTCAGCTACGTGCTTTGTCCGTACATGTTTCCACATATTTGTGGTATTCAGGTTCCTGATATTTTTACCTCTTTTAACTTTTTGCTTACACAGCTTGCATTGAACATAGCAAATATCATGTACAAGTCTGTCAAAAAAGGACCACGCAGTGCAAGTCATGGGAGCGCCAATTTTGACAGTTCTAAGAGAACTGCTCCCAACAGGTGCCAAACTGGAGGCTACAGGCAAGCAAGTCTGCAGCCTACCTCTCCCTCCTCTTTGTACCGTTGGGACAATCTCTTCCTCAGAGCTGCTCCCACCACCTTCCTGTTGCTCACGCCATGTTGGGTCTCGGACTTCATCATCTCCACTACCCTCTTCCAACACCTGCTGCTGTTGGATGGTCTGGACAGCACCATGCTCCACAAAACCTGCCACCTGAGTCTCATCATCATCATAAGATGCGTTCTGCGGTGTGCTGTCCATCGGCACTGGCTCACCCGCCTCTTCAGATTGAGAGAGACACAGCTGTTGCGCATCACTGCATACTCCCTCTTCTTCAAATTGCAGAATGCTGCTTGCCTGTGCCCGTGTTTGCGAGCCAACAGATTCTGAGAACAGAAGCAGAGACTCAGCTGGCTCCTGTACAGAACTCTCTGACTGCCTTGGCAATTTGACAGGCGGTGAACAGACAGATGGTTGCTCAACAGTGTTGTGTTCCTGAGAGGAGGTGGAAGGAATTGAAGTCGATGCATTGGCTGCCATCCAACCAACAACGGCTTCAATTTGTTCTTCCCGCAGCA
>JARQOD010000001.1:685612387-685665443 GCA_033576555.1 Oophaga sylvatica
GGTTTGCCGAGTATGGCCGTCTTTTATCCCATGCCTGTGTTACCGATGGCTGTTTTTTGTTCTGGGAGTGTGACGATGACTGTGAACTTTCTGCTGTGGGTGGAATAACAGTTTCTCTATGGACAACAGTGACCGAGGTTCTTCCATGGAGATCCTGTGAGGAAGCCGAAACAGGTGTGTGAGAGCTGGAGGTAGAGGCTCGAACATGACCTAAAGATGTAGGTGCTGCTGTAGGTTGGCCTACATCTCCAGTGTGTCTTTGGAACTCAGCTACGTGCTTTGTCCGTACATGTGTCCACATATTTGTGGTATTCAGGTTCCTGATATTTTTACCTCTTTTAACTTTTTGCTTACACAGCTTGCATTGAACATAGCAAATATCATGTACAAGTCTGTCAAAAAAGGACCACGCAGTGCAAGTCATGGGAGCGCCAATTTTGACAGTTCTAAGAGAACTGCTCCCAACAGGTGCCAAACTGGAGGCTACAGGCAAGCGAGTCTGCAGCCTACCTCTCCCTCCTCTTTGTACCGTTGGGACAATCTCTTCCTCAGAGCTGCTCCCACCACCTTCCTGTTGCTCACGCCATGTTGGGTCTCGGACTTCATCATCTCCACTACCCTCTTCCAACACCTGCTGCTGTTGGATGGTCTGGGCAGCACCATGCTCCACAAAACCTGGCACCTGAGTCTCATCATCATCATAAGATGCGTTCTGCGGTGTGCTGTCCATCGGCACTGGCTCACCCGCCTCTTCAGATTGAGAGAGACACAGCTGTTGCGCATCACTGCATACTCCCTCTTCTTCAAATTGCAGAATGCTGCTTGCCTGTGCCCGTGTTTGCGAGCCAACAGATTCTGAGAACAGAAGCAGAGACTCAGCTGGCTCCTGTACAGAACTCTCTGACTGCCTTGGCAATTTGACAGGCGGTGAACAGACAGATGGTTGCTCAACAGTGTTGTGTTCCTGAGAGGAGGTGGAAGGAATTGAAGTCGATGCATTGGCTGCCATCCAACCAACAACGGCTTCAATTTGTTCTTCCCGCAGCAGGGGGGCACGCCGAGCTCCTACCAAAGTGCGCATAAAGGAACGCTCACGGGGATAAATGGCGGATGCTGTGTCACTGAGGGCGGCAGCAGACACAGAATCCCCACGTCCTCTCCCTGCTGAAACTCCACGGCCACAACCACGTGCCTTACTCACTGACTTCTTCATCTTGGTAGATTGATAAAGAAAGTCAGAAAAGTTATAAGGCCTAAGTGTGGTTATTACGCAGAGACTGAAGTGAACACTGAAACACAACTGTTCACAATCTGTGAAAGGCTACTCCTTTGTCTACTTCTATAGTGTTTGCAACCAATGTATTGGATACGGATGGAAGCGCGTCACACTAATAGTTAAATTGCATGGAGCTGCAAGAATTACACTGAAGGAAAAAAAAAATAGTCTGTGAGTGACAGGTGCAGATGCCTACAGACAGCGTTGCATGCAGAGCAAACTGCAGCGTCACCTGCACTCACACACACCTTGCAGAGCTGTTAAAACAACACTGCAGGCAAAAGGAAGCTTTACACAGCGGTTGGTGCTAGCCTGCCTACAGCACAGTACACTAAATCGCAATCTCTAACTGTCCCTCAGAGTCAGCACAGTAGCGTTCTGTCCCTTACTGAATTCACAGCACAGTGACGCTAAAATGGTGGCGGCGCCTTTTATAGTGCATTCTGACATCATTTCAGCATCCAATCACAGCCATGCCATTAGTTAACATGACCGCAGCAGTACAGGATGTGCCCACACTTCTTAGGATTCCTCATTGGCTGACTAAAATCACATTGCCTCGCAAAGAATTATGGGAACTTCCGATTACGGTATTCAATAAGACGAAAATATCGAAACGAATTATCGAAAGGCCGATAGAGCTAATATCGGCCGATAGCCGATATTTGCATTATCGTATCGCTCAACACTATTGGTGATACATGGTCAGTGCACCAGGACAGGAGGTACGTGAGTTTCTGAGGAAGAGTCAGCAGAAGTGTTCTGATGTGCCGGTCGTACTTCTCTGGCCAGGCACTATATCGAAACTGAGCCCGGCCCTAAGGTCAAGATGAAACCGTGCAGGATACCCGAGGCCCGCAGAGAGCATAGGCCTGGGAGGGTACAGGGTAGTGCGGATGCTTCAGATGAAGAGAAAGCTGATCTTGGCTATGGCTCAGGTGAAGATACAGATGACAGTAGTGAAGATGAAGCTGATGAGGGCCATGAATGGTCCAGAGTTCACTGTCTCTTTTGGATTGTTGACCAGCCCTCCGGTCTGGATGACCAGCCCTCCGGTCTGGAGAAGAGGGGGGGGGATATGTGAGACAGTGAGAGTATGAGTGTTGAATGGGGTGTACATTTCACCTAGATACTGTGCTGACTGGTATAAGGGAAATGTATGGCTTTGTAAACCTAATGGTAGAGAAAGGTCACTACACCTTACATTCATTACACACTTGCAGCTCAGGCCTGAAACTACTCAGGTGTTAATTAGGAGACCAGAAGTAGGTGTCTGCAAACACAGTCAGAGAGCTCGCTTAGTCTGGACACAGGAGGGGTCCAGGCACAAGAAGCAGTCTCCAGGAGTAGGAGCTCGCTTAGTCTGGACACAGGAGGGGTCCAGGCACAGAAGGTGTCTCCAGGAGTTTGAGCTGTCTCAGTCTGGGTGCTCGATGTACCCCGGACACAGGAGTAGTCTCTGTGAGAATCCATGCGGATAGCTGCTGAATAGGAGGGGAGCTCTCTCAAGTCTGGACGTTGAAGGTGCCTTCAGACACAAGGAGGAGACTGTTATGTTTCGGTAGCTGAGGAGTGCAGGCAAAAAAAGCAATACACCAGAGCAGTTGGAATCTATGAGATTGCAGTACCCTGACTAACCACCACAACTAGAGGCAGCCGTGGAGCGTTCCTACGTTGGTCCTAGACGCCTCGTCACAGCCTGAGAAACTAACTACACCTAAAGATTGAAATAGGAAAGCTATCTGCCCCGGAGCAGAACCCCAAAGATAATAGAAAGCCCCAAACATGTAATGGCGGTTAGACAAGAGGAAACACTGACACAGAAAGAAAATAGTATGAGCAAACGCTGGGGCCCAAACTATCTAAATAGAAAAGGATAGGAAGGGTACTTACTGCAATCTCAGAAAACCCTGAAAAACACCAACTCTACTAATTTCAAAATCACCTGAGATCACACGACCTCTACCACCTAAATTAGTTCTCTGGTGTAACAAAATCAAAACAGCAGCCACTGAAAAAACTGGAAAAAGCAAAAGAACAAAACTCAGTGGCTGAACTAAACAGAGAGGGCAGAAGCCCCCGGAGGGGACCCAGAAGGCCCCCACAGAAGTGCAGGACAAAATGCAAAAATATAGTACAAACACAAAAGAAGAAAAGGTCTTATCTGATAGCAGGAGATGCAGACACGACACAGCAGGCTACAAGGGAAACTGGAATGAAGGATTCAGACCAGAACAATTGATCACCGGCAACCCTGATGGGAAAATGACTCCCTTATATAAGACCAGTCAGTAACACCTGATTCCCAGTCCTCACAATCTTCACTAGCACCGCTTGTAACCACCAGAGGGAGCCTCTGCTCAGAACTCATCTCAAACCCATTCACAACAGTACCCCCACCTTGAGGAGGGGTCACCGAACCCTCATTTGAGCAACCAGGTCGGTCGGGATGAGTTCTATGATACGCACGGATAAGTCTCCTAGCATGGATTTCCGAAGCAAACACCCAAGAATTGTCTTCCTGACCATAACCTCTCCATTTAACCAAATATTGGAGTTTCCATCTAGAAAAAACGAGAATCCAATATTTTCTCAACCACATACTCCAGATTGCCCTCAACCAAAACAGGGTCAGGAGGCACAGCAGCAGGAACCACTGGCTCAACAAACCTCTTCAACAAGGACTTGTGGAACCGTTATGGATCTTAAATGTCCCTGGAAGAAGCAAACGAAAAGAAACAGGATTAATAATCTCCATGATCTTATAAGGTCCAATGAACCTAGGCTTAAATTTAGGAGATGCTACTCTCATAGGAATATTCTTTGAGGACAACCAGACCAAGTCCCCCACTTTAAACCGAGGACCATCAGTCCTATGCCGGTTAGCAAACCGCTGGGCCTTCTCCTGAGAGAGGGACAACCTCTCCACTACCTGGTCCCAAATCTGTTGCATACGCTCCACAACAGAGTCAACACCTGGACAGACAGAAGCCTCCGTCTGTCCTGAAGAAAATCGAGGGTGAAACCCAGAATTACAGAAAAACGGAGACATCAAAGTGGCAGAGCTAGCCCTATTATTAAGAGCAAACTCAGCCAAAGGCAAAAAAGAGACCCAGTCATCCTGATCAGCAGACACAAAGCATCTTAGATAAGTCTCCAATGTCTGGTTTGTTCTCTCAGTTTGACCACTGGTCTGAGGATGAAATGCCGAGGAGAAAGACAATTGAACACCCAGTTTAGAACAAAAAGTCCTCCAAAATCTGGAAACAAACTGGACTCCTCTGTCAGACACAATGTTCTCAGGAATGCCGTGTAAACGAACCACGTGCTGAAGGAACAACGGCACCAATTCAGAGGAGGAAGGCAACTTAGGTAATGGCACAAGATGTATCATTTTGGAAAACCTATCACAAATTACCCAGATGGTGGTCATTCTCTGAGAAACAGGAAGATCGGAAATGAAATCCATAGAGATATGGGTCCATGGTCTCTTGGGCACAGGCAATGGCATCAACAAACCACTAGAGCGAGAGCAAGGCTTGGAGCGAGAGCAAGTCCCGCAGGACTGCACAAATTCCCTGACATCACGAGACAAGGTAGGCCACCAAAAGGACCGACTAACCAAGTCTCTGGTACCAAAAATTCCGGGATGCCCAGCCAATACGGAACAATGAATCTCAGACATCACACTCTTTTTCCATTGGTCCGGGACAAACAATTTTCCAACAGGGCAGCGCTCGGGCCTATCCTCCTGACACCCCTCCAGAGCAAGTCTCAAATTGGGCGAGATGGCGGAAAGAACTACACCCTCTTTCAAAATAACAGAAGGATCAGATAACTCAGGAGAGTCCGCAAGGAAACTCCTCGAGAGGGCATCCGCCTTAACATTCTTAGTGCCAGGAAGAAAGGAAACCACAAAATTAAAACGTGTGAAAAACAAGGCCCACCTGGCCTGTCTAGGATTGAGTCGCTTGGCAGATTCCAGATAGACCAGATTCTTATGGTCCGTAAGGACCACCACCTGATGTTTGGCTCCCTCCAGCCAATGTCTCCACTCTTCAAAAGCCCACTTCATGGCCAATAACTCCCGATTACCCACGTCATAATTACGTTCAGTAGGAGAAAATTTTCGAGAGAAAAAGGCACAAGGGTTACTTTTAGAGGTCTCTGGATCTTTTTGGGACAAAACGGCACCTGCCCCAATTTCAGAGGCATCAACCTCCACCTGAAATGGCAGAGAAACATCAGGCTGCCGTAGAACAGGAGCAGAAGTGAATCTCTGCTTAAGTTCCTGAAATGCAGAGACTGCCTCAGGAGGCCAATTCACCACATCAGAACCCTTTCTGGTCAAATCAGTTAATGGTTTAACAATAACCGAGAAATTACCAATAAATTTACGATAAAAATTGGCAAAACCCAAAAATCTCTGAAGAGCCTTTAATGAAGTAGGTTGGACCCAATCACAGATGGCCTGAACCTTGACCGGGTCCATTTCAATAACAGATGGGGACAAAATGAATCCCAGAAATGAGATCCTCTGTACGCCAAAAAGACACTTTGATCCCTTCACATACAGAGCATTCTCTCTCAAAATCTGGAATACAGTTCGAACATGTTTCACATGAGAGTCCCAGTCATTAGAAAAAATCAAGATATCATCCAAATAAACAATCAGAAATTTGTCCACAAAATCCCTGAAAATGTCATTCATGAAGGACTGGAAGACGGAAGGAGCATTAGTGAGCCCAAAGGGCATCACTAGGTACTCAAAATGCCCTTCAGGGGTATTGAATGCCGTCTTCCATTCATCCCCGTGCTTAATGCGAATAAGGTTATACGCCCCCCTGAGGTCAAGCTTGGTAAACCAAGTAGCGTTTTTCACCCTGGAAAACAGGTCAGAAATCAAGGGTAACGGGTATTGATATTTCACAGTAATATTGTTCAAGAGACGATAATCAATACACGGCCTTAATGAACCATCTTTTTTGGCCACAAAGAAAAAACCGGCACCTTAGGGTGAAGAGGATGGTCTGATATGACCCTTCTCCAATGATTCCTTGATATAAGACCGCATAGCGTCATGTTCAGGTACAGACAAGTTAAAAAGGCGACCTTTAGGGAATTTACTACCCGGCACTAATTCAATAGCGCAGTCATAGCTCCTATGGGGAGGCAAGGATGCAGATTTACTTTCGCTAAACACATCAGAAAAATCAAACAAAAAGTCAGGAACATCCTGAGCCTGGGGGAGGCAGAAAAAACAGGAGTGTTGGTATTAACACATTGGCAGCCCCAACTGGTTACAGACACAGATTTCCAATCCAAAACAGGATTATGAGACTGTAACCAAGGGAAACCCAGCACGATAATGTCATGCAGATTATATAGAACCAAAAATTTGCAGCACTCCTGGTGATCAGGTTCAACCCTCATTATCACCTGAGTAGAAAACTGGGGTTTATTCTCAGCCAAAGGGGTAGAATCGATCCCCAGTAGGGGAATAGACTTCTGTAGGGGTATCAAGGGAAACCCACAACGTTTAGCAAAATCATAATCCATCAGGTTAATAGCTGCTCCAGAATCAACGAAAGCCTGAGCAGAAAATGAGGACAGAGAGCATATCAGAGTGACAGTTAATAAAAACTTAGTCTGAACACTACCCAAGACAACTGAGCATGCAAAACGTCTTCCCCGCTTAGGGCAGACTGAAATAGCATGAGAGGCATCACCACAGTAGAAACATAACCCATTGCGCTTTCGAAACTCATGACGCTGTGCCCCAGACACCACTCTATCACACTGCATGGGTTCAGAAGCTGGTTCACAAAGCAACACCATACCACGCATACTTCTCCGCTCACGCAAACGTCTGTCAATGACATAGAATCATTGAGACCAGAGGGGACAGGGAATCCCACCATAACATCCTTTACATTATCTGACAGACCCTTCCGGAAAAGGGCCGCCAAAGCGTCGTCATTCCATTTGGTCAGGACTGCCCACCTACGGAATCTCTGACAGTATAACTCAGCGTCATCAAGCCCCTGATTTAATGCCAACAAGGCTTTTTCAGCTTGATCAGTGACATTAGGCTCATCGTACAATAACCCCAAAGCCTGAAAAAACGCATCAACATCACTCAAAACAGGATCCCCAGGTATCAGGGAAAAAAGCCCAATCCTGAGGATCGCCGCGCAGGAGAGAGATGATAATTTGAACCTGCTGCACTGCGTTTCCTGAGGACTTAGATTTTAAGGCAAAAAACAATTTACAATTATTTTTGAAATTCTGAAACTTAGCTCGATCCCCTAAAAACAAATCTGGCATGGGGATCCTAGGTTCCACAACAGGCAACCTAGCAAGATATGCAGCAATACTCTGAACCTCAGTGGCAAGCTGATCCACACGGCCAGACAACTGTGCAAACTCCATTGGGAGAAAAGATCCTCCCCAGCACCCAGAGATACAGAGGGAAAAAAAAATGCAACAAACAGAAAAATATCTCTGACAACTCTGACAACCGTTTTTTCTTTCACAATATTTTTTCCCTTCTGTGAGTACCATACAATTTTAAATTTTTAGGCCGGTGATACTGTTATGTTTCGGTAGCTGAGGAGTGCAGGCAAAAAAAAGCAATACACCAGAGCAGTTGGAATCTATGAGATTGCAGTACCCTGACTAACCACCACAACTAGAGGCAGCCGTGGAGCGTTCCTACATTGGTCCTAGACGCCTCGTCACAGCCTGAGAAACTACACCTAAAGATAGAAATAGGAAAGCTATCTGCCCCGGAGCAGAACCCCAAAGATAATAGAAAGCCCCCAAACATGTAATGGCGGTTAGACAAGAGGAAATACTGACACAGAAAGAAAATAGTATGAGCAAACGCTGGGGCCCAAACTATCTAAATAGAAAAGGATAGGAAGGGTACTTACTGCAATCTCAGAAAACCCTGAAAAACACCAACTCTACTAATTTCAAAATCACCTGAGATCACACGACCTCTACCACCTAAATTAGTTCTCTGGTGTAACAAAATCAAAACAGCAGCCACTGAAAAAACTGGAAAAAGCAAAAGAACAAAACTCAGTGGCTGAACTAAACAGAGAGGGCAGAAGCCCCCGGAGGGGACCCAGAAGGCCCCCACAGAAGTGCAGGACAAAATGCAAAAATATAGTACAAACACAAAAGAAGAAAAGGTCTTATCTGATAGCAGGAGATGCAGACACGACACAGCAGGCTACAAGGGAAACTGGAATGAAGGATTCAGACCAGAACAATTGATCACCGGCAACCCTGATGGGAAAATGACTCCCTTATATAAGACCAGTCAGTAACACCTGATTCCCAGTCCTCACAATCTTCACTAGCACCGCTTGTAACCACCAGAGGGAGCCTCTGCTCAGAACTCCTCTCAAACCCATTCACAACAGGAGACTCTGTGAACCTCCATGCTGGTAATGCTGAACATATGAGTTGTTTTGGCCCTGGCTGTTAGAGTCGGGACCCGGATAGATAGGGAAATCTATCTAAGTGTAATTAGTGGCTGGACAAGCCCAGGTCTTATGTTTATGATTTGTTTTTATCTGTTTGCTGTGGACTTTAATAAAGCTGGTTGCGGCCAGTTTTCACCAGAACTGCTGTCTGAATGAACTGTTTCTGTGCCACTTCGTCTACCCGGACGGCGATCTCAGAGCTATATCCCCTGAACAGCTTACAGGCCCTTCAAGAATCATACCACAAACTCCTCACAAGGTGGTATTTTGCTCCTGCTAGATTATCTAAAATTAACAAAATTCATTCACCTAATTGCTGGAGAAACTGTGGTCGTTATGGTAATCTCCTACACATTTTCTGGCAATGCCCGAAAATCCGTCCCCTCTGGAAGAAAGTTTTGGGTCTTATTAATGCCATCTCTTGTAAACAAATTCTACTAACACCTCAATTGGCCCTTCTCACACTAAATACTTAAAAAATTTACCCACATTTGAGATTATTAATAGTCCACATCCTACTGGTAACCAAAAACAGCATTGCTCTCTACTGGAAAAAATCAGAGTCATCCTCTTTTCAAGACATTGTTGATAAAATCACACTTCATAAATCGTTTGAATATAAACTAGCATTGGTTAATAACCTCTGCGATAAATTCTTCAAAAATTGGTCCAAATGGATGGAATTGTTTCCCTAATATACGAAATGTACTTGTCTGTTTTCTTTCTTATTAGTTCATTTTATGTTATAAACTTTGTCAGTAATGTACTATAGTTACAATTTCATATTGTTTCCTCCCTCACTGCCTTTCCTGCTTTTTCCTTTCCCTTTCCTTGTATCTCCCTCTTTCCCTTCCTTATTCCCTATTGTTTCCCTTCCCGTCCTTGAAAACTTGAATAAAATTATTGGAAAAGAAAAATACATGCTTGATCTGGATATTGATGGAAAACCCTCCTTGTACCCCCCAATGTACTGTCGTTATGCATACATTTATAGTTATACTACCCCTTTTACTATGTACAGTCATGGCCAAAAGTTTTGAGAATGACACAAATATTATATTTTCACATGATCTGCTGCCCTCTGGTTTTTATGTGTGCTTGACAGATGTTTTTATCACAGACAGAAATATAATAATTGCAAACATATGAGTAACAAAAGCTTATATTGACAGTTAGAATGAGTTAATGCAGCAAGTCAATATTTGCAGTGTTGACCCTTCTTCTTCAGGACCTCTGCAATTCTCCCTGGCATCCTCTCAATCAACTTCTGGACCAAATCCTGACTGATAGCAGTCCATTCTTGCACAATCAATGCTTTCATTTTGTCAGAATTTTTAGGTTTTTATTTGTCCACCTGTCTCTTGATGATTGACCACAAGTTCTCAATGGGATTAAGATCTGGGGAGTTTCTAGGCCATGGACCCAAAATCTCTATGTTTTGTTCCCTGAGCCACTTAGTTATCACCTTTGCTTTATGGCAAGGTGCTCCATCATGCTGGAAAAGGCATTGTTGATCGCCAAACTGCTCTTGGAGGGTTGGGAGAAGTTGCTCTTGGAGGACATTCTGATTTTTTAACTGAGGTGCAATCTTTCTAGCTGTGATACTCTTCCCTGTTAGGCCATTTTTGTGCATTGCAATGATGACTGCACGTGTTTCTTTAGAGATAACCATGGTTAACAGAAGAGAAACAATGATGCCAAGCACCAGCCTCCTTTTAAAGTGTCCAGTGGTGTCATTCTTACTTAATCCTGACAGATTGATCTCCAGCCATGTCCTAATCAACACTCACACCTGTGTTAATGGAGCAATCACTGAAAAGAGGTTAGCTGGTCCTTTTAAGGCAGGGCTGCAATGATGTTGAAATGTGTTTTGGGGGATAAAGTTCATTTTCTAGCCAAATATTGACTTTGCAAGTAATTGCTGTTAAGCTGATCACTCTTTATAACATTCTGGAGTATATGCAAATTGCCATTAGAAAAAGTGAAGCAGTAGCCTTTGTAAAAATTAATATTTGTGTCATTCTCAAAACTTTTGGCCATGACTGTATATTGTATTTTCTTGTACTTTTTCACCACAAAAAAAAAAAAAAGGAATTTCCAAAAAAAAATTTTAATTAGATCTACAGGCGGTGGCTACTCCACTGACTAGCAGACACTGAAGCTTTGGAGCAGACCTCTGATTCCCAGGCTATAGTATTAGTAAACAGCTCAGTCTTGACACTCAACCATCTGTGTTACCCCAAGCCATAGTGTATGTAGTTTCTTTCGGTTAAAAGGGGGGGAAGACCCAACCCACCTGTAATTGATGATGCCATCGTCACGTAAAACACAGCAAGGGGACTCCAAAAAGAGTCTCTATTTTTTCCAAAAATTTGGGGCACAGACACCACTTAAGAAGCATCAATTGCCCCAGAGTTGCTTAAAACGTTTGGTGAGGTGATTTTAACAAATTCTCAAGATTTTACTCTTCCCAGGATGACACAGGGGTAGAAAAGTCCTTGCGGATCCATGATTTGTTCATCTTTATGAACGTGAGTCTGTCTACATTGTCAGTGGACAGCCGCGTGCGCTTATCTGTCAGCACACCACCAGCAGCGCTGAACACACATTCAGAGAGAACGCTGGTTGCGGGGCATGACAAGATCTCCAAGGTGTGAGTGGCGAGCTCCAGCCATTTATCCAGATTGGAAGCCCAAAAAGAGCAAGGGTCCAGTGACACAGTCATGGCTTCCATGTTCAGTTGGAGATACTCCTGTACCATCGTCTCTAGGCGTTGACTATGTGTCTGACTTCTTGTCTCCTGTGGCCTTGCAAAGGATGGGCTAAAAAAGTGGTGAAAGGATTCCGCAAAATTGCTGTTAACACCAGCAGATACTGTGTTTCTGTTACGGTTTGAGTGCTGAAGACTCGACAGTCCCACGGTTGGCAAGTTAGAACTGTGAGATTCACTACGTGCACCACTGATGTTTTGTGGAAAAGCACATGTAAGATTCTGCAACAGTCTCTGCTGATACTCCTGCATGCGTGAATCCCTTTCTATGGCAGGAATTATTTCGGCAAATTTACTTTTGTACCGGGGATCTAACAGTGTGGCTACCCAGTAGTCAGGATTATTTCGAATTCTGACAATTTGAGGGTCATGTTGCAGGTAGTGCAGCAAGAAGGCACTCATGTGTCCCTGTTGTGTTGGTGGCGAGGTAAGAATCCTGCTTCATTCCTCTGCCCTCTCCCCCAACCTCACACAACAGAAATGTTATCAAGGTCTCCCTCATCTGATGAGTCTTCCATGCCCATCGCCAGTTCGTCCTCCACTTCTTCCTGGGCTCCTGCACCTTCCTCACTAGTTTGGCTGCTACCATGCGCCCTGGTTAATCCCTCTCCCCCACCCTCCCATGCCAGCCGCCTCGGTGCTGCCAACCGTCTGGACCTTGCAGATGTTAGCCCTTCCGCATACAACTCCTCCTCCTCTACTTCCTCCACCTCCTCTTGTTCCACCACCTGACTCCGAATTCTGTTTAACATGTGCTCCAGCATGTAAATCACTGGAATAGTCATGCTGATAATGGCATCGTCAGCACTAGAGTTGAGCGATACTTTCCGATATCCTAAAGTATCGGAATCGGAATGGTATCGCCGATATCACTAAAATATCGGCGATACCCGATACCGATACCGGAAGTCCCATGTAAGTCTATGGGAACAAAATATCGAAATTAAAAAAAACCCATTCTTGCCTTGTTGGTTAATTGTACATGAAGGAAAACAAGAAAGAGTAATGTAGAATGTATTGGGGAAGGTTGAGGAGACATTAAAGGCATAGATGTTTAACCCAATCAAATGGAATAGCATAAATATTTTTTTTTTTAAAGATGTTCGGATTGACGAAGAAATTGACAATGTTAACGTTTTTTATATTTTGGCAAATATGTATATTACACAACTTCCATGCTCTTCATCTTCACCTTTTTAACTTTTCACACACTTTCTCCTTCATAATCTTCTGCAGCATCATCTTTTTCATCAAATTATTCTTCATCTTCACCTTCTTTATCTTCTTCTTAAACTTCTTGCTATTCATCTTTGTTAACATTACTCATATTCTTCTTATTAAACTATTATTCTTATTCATATTCTGCTTCATCTTCTTCATCATATTCTTATTTGTGACAGAGAATCCTGTACTTGTAATCTGTCAAAGTATGAATTTTTCATCCTTCCGTTCTTGCTGTCACAAAAGATTTAAATTACAACAGTATTTGTCCGTGTTCAGTTTAGCCTGCAGCAGCAGGCATTTTCCAGGGGCACCACGAGGAGGAACGGACTCACCCCCATACACTGCTTAGTCTTCTTCTGCTTAGAATTTAGAGCATATATTTTGCTCTTCATTTTGGTCTTATACTTCATGTTCTTCTGCTTTTAGATCTTCTGCTTATTGTTCTTGTGTCTCTTGTTCCGTATCTTGTATTTGTAGCACAATCTTGTACCAGCTGTGATATTTTTTTTTGTTTTTAACTCAGGGAGCAACACGACACGGTTTCTTACTAAGCAGGAGGTACCTGTGCTCCAAAGCACTACCAAGGACCAGCAGACGTTGCTGGAACTCGGATACCGAGATGGAGGCACCTAGGCCAAAGGCACTGCGGAGAACCAGTTGACGGTACTGGAACCCGGACGGGTAGCAGAAGGTACAAGAGCCAATGCAAGTAACGAGGACCAGCTGACTGTGCTGAACCCGGAGGGGCAGCAGAAGGAAAAGAGCCAATGGCACAACCGAGGACCAGCTGACGTTACTGGGACACGGTTACTAAGCAGGAGGTACCTGTGCTCCAAAGCACTACCAAGGACCAGCAGACGTTGCTGGAACTCGGATACCGAGATGGAGGCACCTAGGCCAAAGGCACTGCGGAGAACCAGTTGACGGTACTGGAACCCGGACGGGTAGCAGAAGGTACAAGAGCCAATGCAAGTAACGAGGACCAGCTGACTGTGCTGGAACCCGGAGGGGCAGCAGAAGGAAAAGAGCCAATGGCACAACCGAGGACCAGCTGACGTTACTGAACCCCAGTAACACAGGAGCAAGTGTTGACTGTGCTAACAGCACTTCCGAGCAACAACTGGCGGTGTTGGAGCCCAGGGTCAAGGAGGATGTTTAAATACTAGATCAAGTAATTTCCTTGTTACCTGTCAATTTTAAATGTCTATACTTCAAACAAGAGAAAGATAACCTTTACTACCATAAGATGATGATTTCATTTAAACTAATATCTAGATAAATAAAGAATTGACAAACATAAACACATACATTAACATGTTGAACAGCAATGCAAACCACAAAATAAATTAGTTAAGGAATCTGCTATACGGTTGTACATAAAAGCATACAAGTACATATCTGAATCCATTAATGATGGATAAGTAACAGTATGTACACCATTTTTATTGTATAGACAATGAATGTCTGACTTCAAAACATCATCAGCATTACAAGTTATCTGTGATATTACTAAAATGTTCCATTTGCTGAATAATGTCCCTAAATATTTTATACAAAATTATACAATTTCCATCATGTAATACTCATAATATGTGGCAATAATCATTTTTATTAACAAACATAACCTTTAAAAAGTGCATAGTGCATAGTGAAAATTGCTATTTATGGCTGACTGTCGACTTGGAAGCATGACAACAGATAGATAAGGTATATATAGATGACACTGCATAGCCACAGATGGTGAATGGCGATGTAATACTGTACCTCAATAAAGTGTGCGTCACTACTACATATTTTTTTTTATATAGCTGTATAAACAGGGTACATGGATGTATGCTTGTGCCTTTGTTTTGACGCACAGACTGCCTTCCTGCTGAGACGCATTGGGTAGTGAACAGTTGTGTGCAGTGTTCACTGCAGTCTCTGCGGAATAACCACACTTAGACCTTATAACTTTTCAGACTTTCTTTATCAATCTACCAAGATGAAGAAGGCAGGGAGTAAGGCACGTGGTCGTGGAGTTTCTTCAGGGAGAGGACGTGGGGATTCTGTGGCTGCTGCGGCCCCCAGTGACACAGCATCCACCAGTTTTCCCCGGGCCGTGAGCGTTCCTTTATGCGCACTTTTGTAGGAGCTCGGAGTACCCCCCTGCTGCGGGAAGAACAAATTGAAGCCGTTGTTGTTTGGATCTCAGCCAATGCATCGACTTCAATTGCTTCCACCTCCTCTCAGGACCACAGCACTGTTGGGCAACCATCTGTCTCTTCACCGCCTGGCAAATTGCCCAGGCAGTCAGAGAGTTCTGTACAGGAGCCAGCTGAGTGTCTGCTTCTGTTCTCAGAATCTATTGGCTTGCAAACAGGGGCCCAGCCAAGCAGCATTCTGTAATGTGAAGAAGAGGGAGTATGCAGTGATGCGCAACAGCTGTGTCTCTCTGAATCTGAAGAGGCGGGTGAGACAGTGCCGATGGTCAGCACACCGCAGAACGCATCTGATGATGATGATGAGACCCAGGTGCCAGTTTCTGTTGAGCATGGTGCTGGCCAGACCACCCAACAGCAGGTGTTGGAAGAGGGTAGTGGAGATGATGAGGTCCAAGACCCAACATGGCATGAAGAACAGGAAGGTGGTGGGAGCAGCTCAGAGGAATAATAATAATATTTATTTATATAGCGCCATCATATTCCGCAGCGCTTTACAGTTTAGCAGTTTCAGAACACAAGTCATAAGTAACAACGTTAACAATACAATAATTTAAGCTAAATAAGTCGCCCCTGCTCGTGACAGCTTACAATGTACAATGAGATGGGGGAGATACAAAGTATAGGTGTTTATATACAATGGTGCATTTACAATGATGTTCCAGCCATCTTAAGGGACTGAGGGATGGAGATAGTGAATGGGCTAGAGACACACACACACTTACACAGAATACATAGAATGACTTTGATTAGTGAATGTGATAGGCCGCTCTGAACAAATGTGTTTTGAGGGAGCGCCTGAAACCATGCAAATTGTGGATAGTCCTAATTTCTTGGGGTACAGCATTCCAGAGGATTGGCGTAGAGCAGGAGAAGTCTTGGAGTCGGGAGTGGGAGGTACGTATTAGTGCAGAGGTTAGTCGAAAGTCGTTTGCAGAGCGCAGCAGTCGGTTAGGCCGATAGATAGAAATGAGGGAGGAGATGTAGGAGGGGTGCTGCACTGTGGAGAGCTTTGTGGGTGAGAACCAGTACTTTGGTTGAAAGCTGGGAGAGGCCTAGAGAAATGGTTAGTGATAGAAGGAAGATAGAGGAAGACATTGCCCCAACGGTACAAACAGGAGGGAGAGTTAGGCTGCAGACTCGGTTGCCTGTAGCCTCCAGTTTGGCACCTGTTCGGAGCAGTTGTCTTCCAAAAGTCAAAACGTGCGCTCCCAGGACTTGCACTGCGTGGTCCTTTTTTCACACACTTGCACATGATATTTGCTATGTGAAATGCAAGCTGTGTAATTAAAAATTAAAAATAGCTAAAAGTGTCAGTCACCTCAATACCACAAATATGTGGAAACATGTGCGGACAAAGCACATAGTTGAGTTACAAAGACACACTAGAGATGTAGGCCAACCTACAGCAGCACCTACATCTTCAGGTTGTGTTGAAGCCTCTTCATCGAGCTCACACACAGCTGGTTATGCTTCCTCACAGGATCGCCATGGAAGAACCTCGGCCACTGTTGTCCAGAGACAAACTGTTATTCCACACACAGCAGCAAGTTCCCTGTCATCCTCACACTCCCAGGCCACAAAACAGCCATCGGTAGCACAGGCATGGGATAAAAGACGGCCATACTCCGCAAACCATGCACGAGCACAGGCTCTGAATGCTGGCATTGCAAAACTCCTGTCCCTTGAAATGCTGTGATTCAGGCTGGTGGAGACAGACAGTTTCCGTAACTGAATATCATTGTCAATCCCACAATACAATGTGCCAAGCCGATTTCATTTCAGCAGGCAAGCCGTCCCTGGTCTGCAAAAGCATGTTGAGGGAAAAATTAAACATGCGCTACTAAAAGCCCTCAGTAGCAAGGTCCACCTGACCACCGATGCGTGGACCAGTACCCATTGTTATGATCTGCTACAACCAGTAAGGAAAGAAGGGAATTCTGTCCCTACAATACAACTAAGCTGAATCCCTACGATGTAACGGGGAACCTGATCCTGCGACCAGACACGCTAAAGTCCTCATCTAGTGTGAACGAAGACCTATAGTTGCGAGGGAGTAATCCCTACAAGATCTAGGGACTGTGAGAAAAGGTGGACACCTCCTAACATAAATTGTAGCATGGATAATTAAACAGAAAAATAAATACTTTGTGATCCTAACATCAAGCAAAACTGACAGATTAAGGCACCTAAGCACCCGGCTAGCTTAACAGTAGATAATACAATGAAGTCAAGCAAAGCCAGAAGGGCGGAGCCAGACTAAATAGGGAAAAAAGGTCATGTGACCAGCAAACTGAAACAAAACCTAACAAGAGGGTTCTAACACCCATGGCCAGGGACAATACCTTTCCCTCACTGCCCATTGGGTCAATGTTGTGCAGCCGGTACTGATCTTGCGAGTGGCGCTGTACGTGTTCTGCCAACTCCAAGGATTGCAGGAATCAAGTCTGTACACATTGATTCCTCCTCCTATTCCAGTTCCTCAGAATCATCGCTGCAGGAGCCGTCACGGTCTACCTCCACATGGACCCGTGAACGTTTACCTGTTGCGACCGATATGAGCACAGCCGTGTCCAAATGTCAACAGGCCATCCTGAAATTAATTTCCATGGGGAATCTTAGCCACACAGCGCAGGAGCTCTGTAATGCCATAAAGCAGGAGAGCGACGTGTGGTTTTTGGAAGAGAATCTACAGGCAGGCTTGGTAGTGTGTGACAATGGCCGAAATCTGGTGTCAGCTCTGGGCCTTGGCAACCTCACTCACATACCATGTCTGTCATATGTGCTCAACTTGGTCGTGCAGAGTTTTTTGAGGGACTATCCGGATCTTGATGCACTGCTGCACAAGGTCCGCCTAGAGTGCGCTCACTTGCGACGTTCCAGCATGGCCAGATCGCTGATTGCAGCTCTGCAACGCAGATTTCACCTTCATGAACATCGCATCATATGTGACGTACCCACCAGGTGGAATTCCTCGTTACATATGTTGGAGCGGTTGTGTGAGCAGCAGCCAACAGTAATGGAGTATCAGCTGCATCAGGCGCAGTCAACTCGCAATTTGCGGCGTTCACACTTCACCACTACTGAGTGGGCCTCTATAATAAGAAATAATAATATTATTTATTTATATAGCGCCATAATATTCCGCAGTGCTTTACAGTTTAACAGTTTCAAAACACGAGTCATAAGTAACAACGTTAACAATACAATAATTAAAGCAAAATCAGCCGCCCCTGCTGGTGAAAGCTTACAATCTACAATGAGGTGTGGGAGATACAAAGTACAGGTGTTTATATACAATGGTGTTTTTACAATGATGGTCCAGCCATTTTAAGGAAGTGAGGGATGCATGGAGATAGTGAATGGGCTACACACACAGAATTACACATAGAATGACTTTGATTAGTGAATGTGATAGGCCACTGTGAACAAATGTGTTTTGAGGGAGCGCCTGAAACCATCCAAATTGCGGATAGTCCTAATTTCTTGGGGTAGAGCATTCCAGAGGATTGGCGCAGCGCGGGTGAAGTCTTGGAGTTGGGAGTGGGAGGTACGGATTAGTGCAGAGGTTAGTCGAAGGTCGTTTGCAGAGTGCAGCAGTCGGTTAGGCCGATAAATATAAATAAGGGAGGAGATGTAGGGGGGTGCTGCGCTGTGGAGAGCTTTGTTGGTGAGAACCAGTAATTAGAATTGGATCCTATAATGAATGGGCAGCCACTGCCAGTGTAATGAGTGGCGAATAACTCTATGAAGGATATCTGCCACGTTTTGCGTGCGTTTGATGAGTCAACGCGGATGGCGAGTGCAGATGATGCACTAGTCAGCCTGACTGTCCCCCTTATCTGCCTGCTTCAAAAAACACTGCAAGCACTAAGGCATGAGGTTTTGGAAGAGGTGGAGGATGAGGAGTCACAAATTCCATCACCTTCTGGACAGTCAGCGCAACGTGGTTCCTCACAAAGGGCTGGAGGACTTTCAAAGTACCATGCTGTATCAACAATTGAACCTCCAGAGTCG
This sequence comes from Oophaga sylvatica, assembly GCA_033576555.1. NCBI lineage: Eukaryota > Metazoa > Chordata > Amphibia > Anura > Dendrobatidae > Oophaga > Oophaga sylvatica. The sequence goes on from JARQOD010000001.1 coordinate 685,631,372, forward strand.
CTGTCTATATTTTCATAACCATTACAAACTTTTAATGTATTTACAAAGCACATAATGTACATTTTTTGTCTATCCTTTTGTAATGCTATTGTGTTTCCATAAACTGATGTTACAGAATTATGATACAAAGTTTTTAAATTTTGAGTTTTAAATTTTGTAAATTTATATGTATTTGAAGGACTTTGTGAGGAGGATGAGGAGGAGTCAATGGAGGAGGAAGACATCGCTCCAGAGGGAGGTAGACAATGCTCTAGTCAGTATGTAGACCAAGGGTGGGGTGATGCACAGCAGGCGGAGATGACGCCTCTTGCAGGGGACAACGTTTCTTGGCCAGTTGGGAGTCTGCAGCACATGGTTGATTTCATGCTGCAGTGGCTGAGAAACGACCGCCGCATCGAACACATTCACACCACGTCTGATTATTGGGTGTACACCCTCCTAGACCCTCGCTACCGGGACAACTTACAAAGCCTCATCACACCGTTGAACCGGGAGCGTAAAATGCGGAAGTACCAAGACACACTGGTGCAATCCATAATGTTCTCCATTCCAGCCGAGAGCACTGCTGCTGCTACTGATTTACAAAGCAGCTCTGTGCGTCGAGGCAGTGGAGACAGCTCTGCAACAAGAGGGAGCACAAGCAGCGCCTCTGCACAGGGCAAGAACAGTATGTTCCAAATGTGTCGAAGTTTTGTGGCAGCGCCACCAATGTCTACACCATCCGAGACGGCTCCAGTCAGCAGGAGGCAACATTTCCGTAAGATGGTGACAGACTACATGTCTTGCCCTCTCAGTGTACTCCCAGATGGCTCTTCCCCATTCAAGTTTTGTGTCTCTAAGCTGGATACATGGCCAGAGCTTAGCCAGTATGCATTGGAGGTGCTGGCTTGATCTGCTGCCAGTGTATTATCGGAGCGCGTCTTTACTGCTGCAGGTGGTGTACTAACAGACCGTTGCATGCGACTATCCTACGATAATGTAGAACGGCTTACTTTTCTGAAAATGAACTAGGCATGGATCTCGCCTGAATTTGCCTGTCCGGTTTCAGATTAACTAACTGGTTGGCAACGTTTTCCATGTCTCCTGTTATGTTCATCTTTCTACCACCTGAGCTATACTCCCTGGGCTACAACACTGCCAGTTGCTGCTCAGAAGTGTCGTGTCCACAGACCAATACACAAGCTATAGTGATAGTTGGGTTCAGTAACGCCTGCTGTTCCCCTGCTGTGTGTCCGGCAAAAATTACTGCTACCTAGCTACACATGTTTAAAAAAACATGACATGTTAAAGTGGCTAGTGCTACACATAGATATCAGGCTACACCCTTATTTCTAAGCTGTAAACAAGTGAAACGTCAAATTTAAAACCATTCAATGATTAGTGTTGGTAACAAATCTGTAACTAAATAATTGTGACATATTATGGCAGATATCCACATGTCTAACACAAATGCTAACACAAAAGCATACTTATGCTATAGGGTACTGATGGTGAACCTTCTCACTCCATAACTTTGACCAATCCAACTCACATCATGCCTCAAATGCTGCAATGTTGGAAGTGCATAATGTGGGTTGAACTTTGACAACAGCTGCAGTGCGAAGGTTATCCTTCTGTGTTCTTGGCTTTTAAATAAAAGCATACAAGTAAATATAATAATACATTGTTGATTAAGGGACATGATGTACACCTGTAATATTGTGCAAACAATGGATGTAGGACTATTCCTCTTCAACATTACTTATATTTGTGTCATTTGAAAAAATACATATTTTAGTTAAAAATTAAAAACCCATGTTCAGTAGCTGTGAAAGGCCCGTTTGTGTACTTCTATATTGTTTGCAACCAATGTATTGTATACGGATGGAAGCGCGTCACACTAATAGATTAGATTTATTTTAAATGGAATGTAGCAGAACCAATTGGAGATAAATGAAAAGGATGAGCCACTGAGACACGCTCAGCAGAGTACAAGCAGCAGTGCTTGAACATGTAACTGGAGCGTGATCTGCACTCAAAAAAGTAAAAAACACAGACTGAAGTGAACACTGAAACACAACTGTCCACAATCTGTGAAAAGCTCCTTTCTGTACTTCTATAGTGTTTGCAACCAATGTATTGTATACGGATGGAAGCGCGTCACACTAATAGATTAGATTTATTTTAAATGGAATGTAGCAGAACCAATTGGAGATAAATGAAAAGGATGAGCCACTGAGACACGCTCAGCAGAGTACAAGCAGCAGTGCTTGAACATGTAACTGGAGCGTGATCTGCACTCAAAAAAGTAAAAAACACAGACTGAAGTGAACACTGAAACACAACTGTCCACAATCTGTGAAAAGCTCCTTTCTGTACTTCTATAGTGTTTGCAACCAATGTATTGTATACGGATGGAAGCGCGTCACACTAATAGATTAGATTTATTTTAAATGGAATGTAGCAGAACCAATTGGAGATAAATGAAAAGGATGAGCCACTGAGACACGCTCAGCAGAGTACAAGCAGCAGTGCTTGAACATGTAACTGGAGCGTGATCTGCACTCAAAAAAGTAAAAAACACAGACTGAAGTGAACACTGAAACACAACTGTCCACAATCTGTGAAAAGCTCCTTTCTGTACTTCTATAGTGTTTGCAACCAATGTATTGTATACGGATGGAAGCGCGTCACACTAATAGATTAGATTTATTTTAAATGGAATGTAGCAGAACCAATTGGAGATAAATGAAAAGGATGAGCCACTGAGACACGCTCAGCAGAGTACAAGCAGCAGTGCTTGAACATGTAACTGGAGCGTGATCTGCACTCAAAAAAGTAAAAAACACAGACTGAAGTGAACACTGAAACACAACTGTCCACAATCTGTGAAAAGCTCCTTTCTGTACTTCTATAGTGTTTGCAACCAATGTATTGTATACGGATGGAAGCGCGTCACACTAATAGATTAGATTTATTTTAAATGGAATGTAGCAGAACCAATTGGAGATAAATGAAAAGGATGAGCCACTGAGACACGCTCAGCAGAGTACAAGCAGCAGTGCTTGAACATGTAACTGGAGCGTGATCTGCACTCAAAAAAGTAAAAAACACAGACTGAAGTGAACACTGAAACACAACTGTCCACAATCTGTGAAAAGCTCCTTTCTGTACTTCTATAGTGTTTGCAACCAATGTATTGTATACGGATGGAAGCACGTCACACTAATAGATTTGATTTTTTTCTAATATAATGGAGCTGCACCAATTCCACTAAATAAAATAAAAAAAAAAAAAAAAAAAGTGACACGTGCAGATGCCTACAAACAGCGGTGGATGCAGAGCAAACTGCAGCGTCACCTGCACTGTCACACACACACCTTGCACAGAGCTGTTAAAACAACACTGGCAAAATGAAGCTTTACACAGCGGTTGGTAAACTAGCCTGCCTCAAGCACAGTAGTACACAAAATCGCAATATCTAACTGTCCCTCAGAGTCAGCACAGCAGCGTTCTGTCCCTAACTGAGTTCACAGCACAGTGACGCTAAAATGGCTGCGGCGCCTTTTATAGTGCATTCTGACATCATTTCAGCAGCCAATCACAGCCATGCCATTAGTTAAGATGACCGCATCATTACAGGATGTGCCCACACTTCGTAGGATTCCTCATTGGCTGACTAAAATCACATTGCCTCTCAAAGAATTATGGGAACTTCCGATTCCGGTATACGATATGGAAAAAGTATCGGAATTAAGTATCGGAATTCCGATAACGCGAATATCGGCCGATACCCGATACTTGCGGTATCGGAATGCTCAACACTAGTCAGCACTAAACATCTTCGTGGCCATTTCAAAACTGTGCAGAAGGGTGCATAGGTCCCTGATCTGAGACCACTCCTCCAGCGTGATTTGCCCCACCTCTGGATCTCGTTGGCCCAGGCTTTAAGTCAGAACGTATTGCACCAGGGCTTGTCGGTGCTGCCACAGTCACTGCAACATGTGCAGAGTTGAATTCCACCGTGTTGGCACATCGCATTTTAGCCGGTGAAGCGGGAGGCCCAACGACTTCTGTAGAGATGTAAGTCGCTGAGCTGCGGGATGCGAACGGCGGAAGTGCGCACACAGCGACCATGCCCTCTGCAGAAGGCCATGTAGTCCGGGATAGTGGGCTAAAAATTTCTGGACAACCAAGTTCAACACGTGAGCCATACAAGGCACGTGTGTGACATTGCCCCGGTGAAGGGCAGCACCCAGGTTTGCTGCATTGTCTCACACGGCCTTCCCTGGTTGCAGGTCCAGTGGAGACAATCTTTGATGAAACTGGTTCTCCAGAGCTGACCACAACTCCTCAGCTGTGTGACTCACATTTCCAAGACATTTCAACGTAAAAACCGCCTGATGACATTGAGCCCTGCTGCCAGCATAGCAAGGAGGTGTGCAGGATCCCTTCTGCGCAGTTAGAAAGCCGGTGGTGTGACCTGACAGGCTTTGGATGCAGGTGGAGGACCGACAGGAGGTTGAGGAGGCAGAAGCAGTGGAGGAACTTCGAGATAAAGAGGATTGACGCACAACTCGTGGGGACGGCAAGACTTGGACAGCAGCCCCTTGTCCTGCTGTCACCATAGTTACCCAGTGCCCAGTCAGCGACATGTAACGCCCCTGTCCATGCCTACTCGTCCAAGTGTCTGTGGTGAAATGCACCCTGTCACACACTGAGTTTCTCAAAGAAGCGGTGATGTTGTGTGCGACATGCTGGTGGAGCGCAGGCACACCTTTCTTTGAGAAGTAGTGCCGACTGGGCATCTCGTACTGGGGCACTGCGACGGACATAAGGTCTCGAAAATCCTCTGTGTCCACCAGGCGTAAAGGCAGCATTTCTGTAGCCAAGAGCTTGCAGATGGTGAAATTCAACCTCTTTGCTTTCTCATGGCTAGGAGGAAATGGTCTTTTACTTGTCCACATCTGAGGGACCGAGGGCTGGCTGTTGTGCGTAGACGCGGTTGAGTAGGGTGTCCCCGGACAACTGACGGTCTGTGAGGAAGATGCAGGCGCAAAACTTAGGTTGCCTTGAGCCAAAGTTGGTGCTCTCGATGTCGGAGAGCGCTCAACACCAGCTGGTGTTTCCTCTTCCAAATGAAATGATGATGACCTGACAATCAGACTGGCTGTTGCAGGTAAAGAGGTGCCAGGTCTGAGTCTCAAAACAGGTCTGACTGCTGTCACCCCAGTCACAGAGGATGAAGAGGCCACGGTCACGGATGCACAAGATGGGGCAGACGGTGGTTGGCCCGGCCCTCTAGGCCGCATTGTAGCACAGTGAGCTTGCCACTGCAACTTATGCTTCATATCCATGTGACGGTTCATGCATGAAGTACTCAAACTATGGATTTTTTGGCCTCTATTTAGCTTTTGGTCACAAATGTTACAGATAACACGAGTTGGGTCATCGTTATCGATCTGAAAAAATGCCCAGGCTATGCAAGGCTTAGAACCCATGTGACCTGAAGAGCCACCACGACTTGTGGTCAGAGGCAGAGTTGTGGTTGAGGATGCAGTTGGTGACGTGCTTCCAGTACTACGTCTCTGTCCAGGAAGGCACAACCTGACCTCGTCATCACTAGAATCCTCCTCCACCTCCTCTGCTGACCTCATCGACTGGCTGACTGGGTTGACAGTAAGTGGGATCTGCAACCTCGTCATCATCCCCCTGTGTGTTCTGACACCCGTCGTCCTCAGAGCCAACCTCTTCCTGCCCTGAGAAAGAACTCAAGTTGGCGCTGAAATCAGGTATTTGAGTCTCATCATCGTCTTCCTCATTGTCTCCACCAACAGGAGTTACAGTTTGGGAACGAGGGTCTACATTATGCTCAGAAACTTCTTCATCTGGTCCTGTATCCGACTCAGAAAGATTCTGGGCATCAGTGCAGATCATTTCCTCGTCTGGATTCACAGAAGCTCTGGAGGCGACCTCTGATTCCCAGGCTATAGTATGAGTAAACTGCTCTGCAGACTCAACCATCTGTTCTACCCCATACTCAGACGGGCAGCTGGAGACTTGTGAGCTGTGAGGAACCAAGTGCGATTGGGGTGACACCTCTGAGGACTGGAGTATTTGTTTTTTGTTGAATATGTATTTATTAACACACATGTATAACACATATCAAGGGTATGAACAGTAACAAAACATGTCACATAATATAAGCCAAGCGTCATCATATCAAATCATGTTCAATAAAACAGAGCATCATATATCTGAATGAAACGGCGTGATCTAGGATCACTACTAGTATTGCGTGAGATTTGGCACACAAATTGGGTTCCCAAACCAACGAACCCCAATAACATTCTACAAGAACAAAAACTAAGAACAAAATATAACAAGAAGACACAGAAAATATAAGAGGAAATAAAGAAAAATAGGGGAAGGAAGAAGGAGAGGGGGGTCGCCCTTGGCCTCCGCCCACAGCACACCACGTGGCAGAGAATCTTACATACAAAAATAGTACTCCAATGAGTCACTTACACTATGTAGGCGAAGGGGTACGAAAGGCAATCCACGGGGACCAGATGGTCTGGAATTTATCCCGGGTATGGTTGATCCATGCCGACAGGTCTTCCATATCCCTGATATGGTCCACAGCAACAGTCCACTCCTCCAGAGAAGGCGCCACAGTAGACAGCCAATGCCTAGGCTCTAGAAGTTTGGCAGCCGTCAACATAAAGGTCGCCAGTTTGTGCTTAATGGGGTTGTAACCCGTCGTCGGCACCCAAAAAAGGACTGAATCCCTGGGTAAATCACAAGGCAGGAGGCAGATATCTTTGATTTTTTGTCGTATCACATTCCAGAAGGGCACAATGAGGGGACAATCCCACCAGATGTGAACATAAGTTCCTGAACCCGCCCCACATCTCCAGCAGGTGTCAGAGGTCTGCAAGCCATGGCGAAATAAGAAGGACGGGGTTCGGTACCACCTGGCAATCAGTTTATATGAATTCTCTTTGGTGCGAACGCATCTAGAAAATCCCAGTGCGTGTCTCTTAATACACCTGGCGACTCGTAGAGACAACGGGTGTCCCAGTTCCCGTTCCCAGGCAGCAAGGTAAGTAGGTTCAGTATCAGAGCGAAGAGACATAAGCCATTTGTAAATGGTGGAGATCACTCCTTTGACAGGACTCCGCGCCAGCAACAGCAGTTCCAAGTTGGAGGCAGCCCGTAAGGGACGATGTTGCTCCAAAAAGGTCTGACAGACATGATGTACATGTGCTAGCGATAAAAAGTTGGCGCGTGTAGGTCTGAGGATGGATGACAGGCCCTCCATAGAAGGGACATTGCCTCCAGCAAAAAAGGAATTGAGGGGCGTTACCAGCTTGCTCCACAAACCCTGAAAAGTCCAAAAACCCTCATCCGAGCAAGTCAACAAAGGGAGTAAGCGTACAGGCATGAGCGGAGAGGGGAACTTACTCATAGAATCATGATGTAGACAGTTCAGGCATGTGTGAAGCAAACCCTTCAGAAGAGGGGAGAAGCTGCGTGTACGAGGGATCTGAGTATGCACACCCCATAACTCAAGTGCCTCCTTAGGCGAAAGAAGAGCCGTTTCTAGGGAGGACAAGAAAGACCTTTTGTTCCAGCTGTTTATCTCCACCCAACGACGAAGATGGCAAGCAAAGTAATAGTTCTTCAGGTCGGGCATACCCACTCCACCTGCATCTGTGGGCAGAGTCAAAGTCGAAAAAGCGATACGAGCCGGACATTGGTTCCATAGGAACCGTGAGAACAGAACGTGTAAGGCACGAAAAAAGGAATTGGGAAGGAATATAGGAGCTGCCTGGAATAAGTAGAGGAATTTTGGGACTATATATGTGGACAGATAATTTTTTCGGCCCAACCAAGACATGAACGGTATTCGTAGACGTTGGAGCTGTGTCCTAACCGAGGAGAGTAAGCATAGGTGGTTCAAAGCGTATAGGCGAGAAATATCCCTCGGAATAAGAATGCCTAAATATTTTACATGGTCTGTCTTCCAGGTGAACGATGACATTCGTTGGAGGCGGGTTAGAGTGTCCCTGGAAAAGCCGATAGCAAACGCGACCGATTTATTATAATTGATTTTGAAGTTTGAAAGAGTACCAAAATGGTGAAAAAGATCCAGCACAGCGGGTATAGCGGTCTCCGGGTTAGTGATACTAAGCATGATGTCATCAGCGTATGCGGACACGAGGGCCTCGCCTTTAGGCGTGGACGCGCCTCGGATGTCTGGGTGTGTACGAAAAGCCTGTAACAAAGGCTCCAGGCACAGAGCAAACAGACTGGGAGACAAGGGGCAGCCCTGACGGGTTCCATTGGATATAGAGAATGGAGCCGAAAAAGAATTGTTCACCTTGACCCTGGCAGTGGGCGAAGTGTAAAGTGTAAAAATGGAGTCTATAAAACGATCGGGAAAATTAAATAGGCGTAGGACCGATTTCATGTAAGACCAATCTATGCGGTCAAACGCCTTTTCGGCATCAGTACTTAACAACAACAAAGGCGTTTTTCGGGAAACTGCCCCATGGACTAGGTGTAAGATCTTTGTGGAGTTTTCCCTCCCCTCTCTACCCAATACAAACCCAGCCTGATCGCTCTGCACCAGGAGGGGAACCAAGTGAGACACGCGGTTCGCCAGAACCTTCGCCCAGAGCTTCAAATCACAGTTAAGAAGAGAAATCAGCCGATAACTACTACACTGTGCTGGATCTTTGTCCTCCTTATGGATTAAAGCTATATCCGCAGAAAGGGATTGGGGAGGAAAGGAGGAGCCAGTCATTAAGGCGTTAAAAAGTCGGGTGAGGTGTGGGAGAAGGGTAGTTTTAAACTTTTTATAGTAAAGTATTGTCAGACCATCTGGGCCAGGAGATTTTCCCGATGGAGTAGACTTCAGAGCTTCCTCCACTTCCTCCACTGTAATTGGAGATAACAATTCCGCGTGATGGGAAGGTTTCAATTTAGGGAGGTTCAGGGATGAGACAAAGTCCACAATGGCAGGATGGGGGTCTACAGTAGGGGCAGATTCATACATGGGGTTATGTAAGTTATACAAGGCGGTGTAATATTGATGAAAATCTTGCGCGATTTGCGCCGTCTCAGTGTGTGCGGCACCCAAGGGGCACCTCGTCTCAGCGATGAATTTACGCGGAGACGTTTCTTTGACATAAGCGGACATAAGTTTCCCACCTCTGTCACCTGAAGCATAAAGACGGTGTTTTGCGTGTAAGAAATTTTTCGCAATTTTTAGGTTTAGTAGGGATTTAAGGGCCATACGCAAGGACAGGAGATCGGAGAGGTGTTGCTGGCACAGAGATCGCTTGTGGAGCGACTCCAATTTGCAAATTTGAAGGAGCAAGGCATCGGTTTGTTTCTCCCTAGATTTTTTAAGTCTAGAGGCCAGTGAGATGAATTCACCCCTGACAAAAGATTTGTGAGTTTCCCAGACGATGGGGATTGACATGCCTGGAGTGTAATTTCTATGGAAGAAGTCCTGAAGGGGTATTTCAATGGCATTTATGTTATCTTGAGCGTCCAACAGTGTCTCATTGAGTCGCCAGGTGTACCCGAGACCACCCACCCCAGGTAAGGCCAGTGTTAAGGATATAGGTGTATGGTCCGATACTGTCATGGATCCAATATCCGCCATAGAATAACACCCCAGGTGGCGTCGGGATAGAAAGAGGTAATCAAGTCTTTGGTATGAGCGATGCGGCGTTGAATAAAACGTATAATCCCTAGAGTCAGGATGGAGGACTCTCCAGGCGTCCACCAAGGACAGCTCCGCCAATAGCAGTTTAAGTCGTCTGAGATTCCGAAAAGAAATGGCGGAGCGGCCCGTGGAGGAGTCCACCAGAGGCTCCATAGTGAGGTTAAAGTCTCCACCCAGTACCACTAGCCCCGACATAAATTGCTGTAAAAGACGTAGAGTAGATAATAGCCAGTCGACTGTGCGAACATTGGGCGCATAAATATTAGCAAAAGTCACTAAAGTGTTTCCCAGTTTACCCTTCAAGAAAAAATATCGACCATCTGTATCTGCCAACTGCGCTTGCAACTGAAAGTGAAGATTGCGGCAAAAAGCTATACTCACCCCTCTCGACGCGTGGGAGTCGCTGCAAATGTGGAACCATACTGGGAATGAAGAGCGAGACAGTTGTGGAACATGATCGTGACGGAAATGTGTTTCCTGCATAAAAATTACAGAGACACCATCTTTTTTAAGGAGTCGCAAAACCTGAGCACGTTTCGCAGGCGCATTCATACCCTTAACGTTATAGGATTGAATAACAATATCACGTGGAGTCATCATGGAGGTGCATTGGGAGGATAGAGAAGCGATAAAGCGGTGTACCGTAGCAAGGACAGAGCGACCCCAAGGAAAGAGGAGTGTGACAGGAGGACACAAGAGGGAAAGAACACAAAAAAAACAAAATCAAAACAAAGACAAAAAATAAAGCACCATAGGTAGCGGTGCTTGTGAACATTTGGAGACATGTGAATTAGGCGGATCCACAAGGGGAGCCGGGAGACACTGCACCCCTCCTGAAGAAGGAGGAGGGGGCAGTGGAGGCGATGCAAGGTTCGCATAAGAGCCTACCTGCAATAACCTCCAGCCAGCTTGTGGGACCCAAGAAAACCTGGGTCATAGTGAAATGTATTTGTCCAAAAATGGGGAAGAGAGTGGGGAGAGAGAGACAAGGGAGAAAAATACGAGCCTGAGTGAACAAAATCATAAGTTGGATATAACCACAGTGAGTTAACAATTCAACAGGAAGGCTGCAAAGTGGAAAATGTAAACCTCAGGTTTCAGGTAGAAGGAGGGCATAAGACCTCCAGAACAAAGGCATTACACCGGGTCTACCATGTCCTGGTAAGAACAAGAGCAGCAAGCTAGTCCGGTAACAGCTCAGTCTCCAACTGGGTCATCGCGTGCAGATAGAGAGCGACGATGCGACTTGTTCTTAGAGCGGGTGACTTGCCAATCGTCCGGGCGCGGCTGGATCGGTGGTATGGACGACTCCGGAACAGGTAGCCAGGACGGCACAGGCAGTGAAGGGATGGATAAGGCCTTCCACAAAGTAGGTAAGTCCTCTGGATGACGTATAGTAACTTTCTTGTCGTGGCGTGTGACAAAGAGCCCAAAGGGGAACAACCATCTGTACTGGGCGTCATGTTCCTTCAGGTGGGTCAGAAGAGGTTTTAACAAGAGGCACTTCTGGAGGGTAGAACTGGCCAGATCTTGGTAGAAGGCCACTGGGGACCCGTCTAGCATCGGGGACCCCTGCTCCCTCGCGGCAGTGAGAAGCACAGCAGTATGAATTGTAGTCCAGTATACCACAAATAACGTCCCTAGGGGGATCAGTGTCCCTGGGGCGAGCTCTGAGGGCCCGGTGAATGCGCTCCACAACCACAGCTTCAGCAGGTTCTTCCCCCAGCAATGCAGAGAATAAAGTGCGTGCCACAGAGCGCAGGGCCTCGGGAGCATGGGACTCAGGGATACCTTTCATACGCACATTGCGGCAGCGATTCCTGTTCTCAAGGTCTTCGGCAGCACCGAGGGCCGCATTAAGATGCTTGGAGTGTTCCTGGAGAGTAGTACAGATACCATCGCCGAATTCCACATAGGAAGTGTGTGCCTGCTCCAGCTCCTCCACACGGCGTCCCACGTGTGACACCTCCGCCTTAATGCTGGCCAGCTACTGTAGCACTGGAGCAATGGTCCGGCGGATGAAAGAGCGGGTGACCTGGTTGGAACGTTCCGGCTTGTGGGGTGATTGCCCTGAACAAGCATCAGTGTCGATATCCGAGTCCTCTGCATCAGACAGAGAGAGGGTTCCGGGCGCCATCTTAGGTGAAAGCACTGGTGCAGAAGCTGGCTTTCTCCGGAGATAATGATCCAAGTCCCCCGTCTTTTTTGGGAGTTTTGGGGTGCCAGTGGAGTCTTTAGCCTTTTCTCTTCCTGATTTCCCCATTTTGGGCAAAGATACGCTATGACAATGCTAAAGCTGGCTGGGTTGAGGAAAGGAGCTCACAGGTTCAGTTCCTTCCTCATGTGCAGTTAGGCTCCGCCTCCGGACTGGAGTATTTGTGATGTTGAAGTTGAGGTGGAGGAGAGTCGACTTAAAAGAGCACTTGATATCTGTTGAAGCACCTGCTGTTTTTGTGCCTCATATGGAATTTGTAGCAATGGGCGTGGCCGTAAGAAAGGGATCGTATCACATTGTCCACTAAAAGAAGTAGACATCTTAGTTTGTGAAAATCAGTGGCGCTCTAGTGAATAAAGTTAATAGTGCAGCAAACAAGAGCACTACCACTAAAAAGTGCCAGTAATAATAAATAAATGCAGAACAAAGACCATCTTCCAGCCAAACTAAGATGTCTAAATAAAACAAGTGGTTTGCGCACATAAAAACTAGAAATAAAGCAATACCAATATAAAATGTGTATTTAAAAAATAATAAATAATAAACGTAAACAATATAATAATACAACTGGTAGATAGGCAAATGTGAGATTGCACTACGCCCAGTGAGAAAGTGAAAAGAAAAAGCCTGTATAAGAAATCACCACTCCCATTGTGACTTCAATTGAACATTAATTTATTCCATTAATCTAATAATATCAATTGGGTTAAAATATAAGAATAGAAAATATGAAATATGTCCCGGTACCTATGTGTATAGAGGAAAAAGCTCAAAAAATGTAGCATAGATATATTGCATAAAGCTATCTTGGCCAGCAATAGTTCAGTGGTAGATGAATCCAATGCGGTTAAAATCTAACCTGCAAATGCAGGTGTTACCTTACAATCCCGATAGGTCTCTTAAATAAACACAGTGCTCTTTCAGCTCCCTTGTCCTGGAGCAAAGAAAAATCTGATTCCGCCTCCCTTGGCTTGATAGAAGTCCCGACGTCGGTAGCTGGGAACCGATAAGTGTAGAATCCTCCAGGAAAATCCAATGTACGGCAGTGAGAAAGTAGAGCAGATCGTAGTCCCTCCGCTAACCGTGCAAGTGCGGACAGGACCTGCCGTGACGTAGGAGCTCACGTGACTCAGCACAGAGAGCCCTGATTGAACTAGTACGAGTCACAGAAAGGACCAAAAGACATCTTACGAGTTTCGGAAAACCCGGTTTCCTTCTTCAGAGATGGTCCCTTCTGAGATGTAAGTCCTTTTATGACCGTACCAATTGATCTGATGACCTCCAACTTCTGAGCCGCACTCCACATGTATATATACTTACATCTCAGAAGGGACCATCTCTGAAGAAGGAAACCGGGTTTTCCGAAACTCGTAAGATGTCTTTTGGTCCTTTCTGTGACTCGTACTAGTTCAATCAGGGCTCTCTGTGCTGAGTCACGTGAACTCCTACGTCACGGCAGGTCCTGTCCGCACTTGCACGGTTAGCGGAGGGACTACGATCTGCTCTACTTTCTCACTGCCGTACATTGGATTTTCCTGGAGGATTCTACACTTATCGGTTCCCAGCTACCGACGTCGGGACTTCTATCAAGCCAAGGGAGGCGGAATCGGATTTTTCTTTGCTCCAGGACAAGGGAGCTGAAAGAGCACTGTGTTTATTTAAGAGACCTATCGGGATTGTAAGGTAACACCTGCATTTGCAGGTTAGATTTTAACCGCATTGGATTCATCTACCACTGAACTATTGCTGGCCGAGATAGCTTTATGCAATATATATATGCTACATTTTTTGAGCTTTTTCCTCTATACACATAGGTACCGGGACATATTTCATATTTTCTATTCTTATATTTTAACCCAATTGATATTATTAGATTAATGGAATAAATTAATGTTCAATTGAAGTCACAATGGGAGTGGTGATTTCTTATACAGGCTTTTTCTTTTCACTTTCTCACTGGGCGTAGTGCAATCTCACATTTGCCTATCTACCAATTGTATTATTATATTGTTTACGTTTATTATTTATTATTTTTTAAATACACATTTTATATTGGTATTGCTTTATTTCTAGTTTTTATGTGCGCAAACCACTTGTTTTATTTAGACATCTTAGTTTGGCTGGAAGATGGTCTTTGTTCTGCAGATGTTACTGTTGCTTTAACACCTACCCCACGGACACAACCTTTTTTCCCTTCCCAACACGCCTATTCCCCTTTCCACCAGCAGCAGGCCTTTTGCCACTCATTTTGGTGGCTACCTAATTGACAACTCTGAAGTTGTTTGCACAAAAAACGATGGATGGAAACCCAGCAGAGCTGAGTAGCTAATTTGTGGTACTAGCCCAAAAGGATTGGCTGGGTTAGAAGCAATAAAACAATTTTATTAGATACACTGGTGGTGGAGCTTAGTATAGATGGCCTAATAGAATGAGTACCACACACTGCTATTATGCCCACAATTATTGTCCAGGCAAGATGCAGCTAAAAATTCTTTTTTATTTTAATGCTGGTGGAGCTTTGTATAGATGGCCTAATAGAATGAGTACCACACACTGCTACTATGCCCACAATTATTCTACAGGCAAGATGCAGCTCAAAATTCTTAGTTATTTGAACGCTGGTGGAGCTGGCAAAAAGTGATAGGATCTGATGTAACCTAGCCCTCAAAAGGGCTGCAATTACAAATAGTCACTACTCCCAACCTATCTGTCTATTTTTTAAGAGCACAGACCTGCCTGCTAAAAGTGCTAGGAACTGCTGTAACCTAGCCCTCAAAAGGGCTGCAATTACAAACTAGTCCCACTCCCTAATCCATAAACCTTTCTGTCGCTTTAAGTGAAATTTCGCTTCAAATTTGCTGCTGCACAAGATAGCGCTCACAGCAGCAGCAGTGCCGTCTAACACTGAGCTGCAGCAGTGAGAAAATGGTGGCGACAGGGAAAATGGCTGGGTCTTATAGGGCAAGGACATGTGACATACACAGCCAATGACACATGCCCTTGCTTGTGTGAAAAAAAAAAAATTCGCTCCGTGTGTGCGCTGCTGATAGGCTGACAGACTGCACCGCCCACTGGAAATGCGGGAAAGAGAAAAAAAAATGAGATCTTCATTATTTCTGCAGAGATCCATCCCATGCCCCTCCCCCCGCCCCGCTGTACACTCAAACTGTGTATTAACATTGATTCTCAGCATTACTGAGAAAAAATCCAGTTACGATTTTGGTGCACGAACAGTATCGAACATAACCTCGAACAGCCGGATTTTTTCCAAATCGTTCAGGTTCGTCGAATGGCTCGAACACCGCCCAAAACAGCTCGAATTTGAAATTGGCGAACAGTTCGATTCGAACACCGCTCATCTCTATTTATAACACCCGGCTGTGAAAATAAAAAATCATATTTTTTCCCACAAAAATTATCTTTTAGTCCCCAATTTTTAATTTTCCCAAGAGTATCAGGAGAAATTGGACCCCAAAAGTTGTTTTCCAATTTGTCCTGAGTACGCTGATACCCAATATGTGGGAGAAAACTACTTTATGGGCACACGTCGGTGTTCGGAAGGGAAGTACTGATGTTTTGGAATGCAGACTTTGATGGAATTGTCTGCGGACGTCATGTCGCGTTTGGAGAGCCCCTGATGTGCTTAAACAGTGGAACTGCCCCACAAGTGACTGCATTTTGGAAACTAGACCCCCCAAGGAACTTATCTAGATGTGCCTTAACAGTGGCAATGCCCAAAAAGTGCCCCCTTTTTAAACTAATCTACTGTTTCCTGGTATGTGAACTTTATAAGTGACCCCAGATCTCACCACAGCTCAGCACAGCTGGGAACAGATCCCAGTGACCGGATGTAAATGCGGTGACTTTGATGAGATCCCCGCTAGCACCATGAGCGCTCACGATGTTAGCAGGGATCTCACCGGATCTCACTGCAGCTCAGCTCAGCTTGGGCTTATACCGTTCCGTGTTTTATTCTTTGGGTCAGTACGATGACAGCGATACCTCATTTATAATTTTTTTTTATGTTTTGGCGCTTTTATATAATAAAAACTATTTTATAGAAATAGAAATAGAAATAATGAGCGCGGCCGATCGCTTAACCGTAATGATCCATCCATGGTCAAATTGGCCCAGGTCACATGGACGGATTATTATCTCTAATTTCAGAAAGAGGTTAAATTATTTATTTATTAGGTTAAACCAGGCTAAAAGCACCTGCGTAAATGCACTTACAACACATGTTTTTTTTGTAACATGGATTTACTGCGTCTAATGCAAGTCTTTGAGGAAATTCCACACAGAAAGTGCTCCTGCCAAAGAAATTGACATGCTGTGGCTCGGAAACCCGCATTGCAGGTGAGTTTTAAACAGCATAATAAAGAAGGACAGTGGGTATGGGATTTCAGGATACAGGAAAAATATGATGCATCCAGAATGGTAGCATTACTGATCGTAGGAATGCAACCTACAACCCGATGATGCGATGAGGCCGGCCAATCACAGTAATGCCAGTAGCCAACATGGCTATGGCATTACCATGTCTGGCAGTCAATCCCCTCATGGTTATTGGCTGTCTAAACATTACTTTATGTTATGTTACTATATCAAAAAGTATATATCAGAAGCCAATCGACCGTCCAACATACCTTAAATGGGACAGTTTCCATCCAAAACACATAAAAAACTATATTGTCTACAGCCAAGCCATCAGATACAATCGTATATGTTCCAACCCTATGGATAGAGATGAACACCTTATTCGCCTCAGAAAGACCTTTTTGAACCAGGGCTACCATCCAAGAACAATTGAAAACCAAATTACAAGAGCCACCAGAATATCAAGGAATCACCTGCTACATTACAAAGCTAAAGAAGAAAATAACCGGGTGCCTCTAGTGGTCACCTACAATCCAAATCTGGAGATGCTAAGGGGAGCTGCACGGAAACTACAACCTTTACTACAAAAAGATGCCCGATTACAATCCATATTTCCAGACCCCCCACTACTGTGTTTTAGGCAGCCCCCAAATCTAAGAAGCATCATTGTCAGAAGCTCCCTGTCCTCCCCAACAGCTGCAGGAACCTTTCCTTGCAACAAGAAGAAATGCAAAACCTGTCCATTTATAATGACCACAGACAAGATAAAGATCCCCAACTCCCGTCAGGACTACAAGATCCCAGGTACTTTCAGCTGCATCACATCTAATGTGGTGTACCTAATTATAAGTACTAAATGTCCAACTGGGGGTCTGTATATGGGAGAGACCGGGCAAAAACTGAGAACAAGGATGAATTCTCATCGCCACACAATAAGAGAAAAAAGAATGGATTTACCTGTGGCAAAACACTTTTGTATGCCCGGTCATAGCATGATGGATATGGAATTACTTGTATTAAAATCTAACTTTAAATCTGAGAAAGATAGAAAGGTTTGGGAATATAAACTTATGATGACCTTTGACACTCTTAGTGCTGGAATGAATATATCACACGGATTCATGTCTTTCTACATCAATTAAGGAATCTGCTTCTCTGACCTTCTAGGGGCATCAAAACACAATAGCAGACTCCAATCAGAGGGCAATAAAACTTTCACTCCTTATCTATGAACTGTTCCAATATTTATGTTCATCCCTCTGCCATAATGATAGTTCTGCTTCACTTCACTTGTCTTATCTTATTGCATTTTTTCTGTGCTGTTATGTATAAATATGTGATTCTTCAGATGTTGTATTAGTCTTCGCCTGATGAAGAGACCT
The DNA here is from genome assembly GCA_033576555.1 of Oophaga sylvatica. Classification (NCBI taxonomy): domain Eukaryota; kingdom Metazoa; phylum Chordata; class Amphibia; order Anura; family Dendrobatidae; genus Oophaga; species Oophaga sylvatica. The sequence continues at coordinate 685,649,067 of JARQOD010000001.1, forward strand.
GAGTAGTCTCGAAAGCTTGCAATTTGTTACCATCTTTTCAGTTAGCCATTAAAAGGTATCAACCACTGAGGACTCTCAAGTCTAAATATTTTTCTATCTACTGGCTAATATGGTACGAAGATACACATCTTTCATATATCAAAACATGCAGGGCAGGGACTCGAGCAGAGCATGGCCTTCGAGCACCCAGGATATTTGATATAGTAACTATCATACCCAAGCATCTCAATGTGCGATCGAATATCAAGCAGTGGCGAGCATGCTTGTTCATCACTAGCAGTCAAGACAGCTGTGGGATGGCTGAACACCCCCATGCCTATCATGTGATCTCCTCTGTGACATCAAACCTGTGGATGGGTGTCATAGAAGACAGTGATTTTTACAGTAGTGCTGTGATTAAAAGAGATCAGACAAATGCAAGTTCAAATCCCCTATGGGAACTAACAAATACAGTAAAAAGTAAAGAAAACAATGTATTTTTTTAAGTAAAAGAAATATGAAACTTCAAATTATCCGAAAAGTCCAGTCTATTAAAATAAAATTAAATTAACCGACTTGTAAAAACTGTAAGGAGAAAAAAAATCAAAATGCGATCAAAGTATTGCACATACCCCAAAATAGTATCAACAAAAACATCAGTTTACTACACAAAAAGTAAGCCCTCACACAGCTTCATCGACCAAAAATAAAAATGTTATGGGCTTTGCAAAAAACCGATTGAAGCTAATTTTTGTTTCTTCATGAAATGCTGATTTTTTTCAGCACTTAAATAAAAAAAAATGCAAGTTTGGTAGTTTTGTAACTGTACTGACCTCGACAAACATATTTCCAGGTTCAGAATAAAAGTAAAAAAAAAAACGAATAAACAATTGTAAAATTGCGTGTTTTTTGGGGTTTTTTTTGCAATTTTACTACACTTGGATTTTTTTCCCATTTTCCAGTAAACCATATGATAAAATAGTTGTACTTCCTACAAGAGACATGGAGGCAAAGTCTACCAATAAAAATACCGTATATACTCGTGTATAAGCCGAAATTTTCAGCCCATTTTTTAGGGCTGAAAGTCACCCTCTCGGCTTATACGCGGGTCCTATACGGGGGTCGGCGGGGGAGGGGGAGCGGGGGTGTCGGATTATACTCACCTCTCCGCCGGCGCGGTCTCTGCAGCCCCCCTGCTTCTCCCACGATCTCCTGCTCCTTCCTGCAGCGGTCACATGGTACCGCTCATTAAAGTCATGAATATGCACATATTCATGACTTTAATGAGCGGTACCATGTGACCGCTGTAGGAAGGAAGCGCTGCAGAGAGCGCCGGGAGAAGAGGAGAGGCTGCAGAGACCGCGCCGGTGGAGGGGTGAGTATAGCGATATTTACCTGTCCCTCGATCCACCGTTGCGTCCTCGTCAGGCAGAGGGCGCGATGACGTCGTTAGTGAGCGCCGCGCCCCCTGCCAGATCATTCACAGCCAGAAAGTCTGACAAGGACGCAGCGGTGCAGAGAGGACAGGTAAATATCTCAGGTGCCGGGGTCCTGAGCGAGCGGTGACACTGGCACCTGTCTCCGCCTGCTCAGGACACCGGCACCTGGCCCCCAGCGACGAGAGGTGAGTATGTCATTTTTTTTGCAGCAGCAGCAGCATATGGGGCATAATCTGGAGCATATGGGGGCATAATCTGGAGCATATGGGGGCATTAAATGGAGCATATGGGGGCATAATCTGGAGCATATGGGAGCATTATCTGTGGAGCATCATATGGGGGCATAATCATTTTTCACCCTAGGCTTATACGCGAGTCAATAATTTTTCCCAGTTTTTTGTGGCAAAATTAGGGGGGTCGGCTTATACACGGGTCGGCTTATACATGAGCATATACGGTAAGTATCACATTAAATTTATAAAAAAAACAGTACACAGGCAAAAATCAAATGACGTAATGAAAAAAGTCAATAGTAATGACACAGGTGTTAGTAGCAACTGATCCACAATAATGTGGTGGGTAAAGGTAATGTAGGTCACCTATACACGTATACCATAGATAAACAGTGTATTCATATACAATATTGGCACATCTGTTTGGGAGATGACACGATGGATCACTCACAACTATGTTTGTTATACATCAAGTATTAAATGTGCATCAATTCTAAATCCCTTATAATGTGTGAGTGGGTTAGAGCTAACAAATCAAATGCGGATGCATGGAAACCACTATGCCTCTAAATACAGATGGTATCAGATATTGTAATCACTACAGTGCCATAAAAGTGCAAAGTGGAGGAGATGCATAAAAAGGGATGATCGTACCCATTATAACCCATGTGGATCAGAGCAAATGATAGCATTTCAGGCTATGATTAACTGTGTGTCAGACCAACTATAAATAGGAGCCTGGACTGTTGATTACGGTTATACATAAATGTCAGAACACGCTCGGTAAGGTACGCAGTGTCCAAGCAGCTGTATGTGATTCAGTATGGATGTCAGTACATGCAGAATAAAACACAGGCCGGAACTGGCATCGTTTCTGGCATTCGAAATGTCAGGGGGATTTCCCTTGTAGGAAATATATGTTTGGAAGTGTCCATTAGAACTATTTATATAGGCTTTCCAATTTTTGGACAATTGGCCATGATACGTTAATATAGTGGGTACGGAAAGTATTCAGACCCCTTAAAAATTTTCACTTTTTGTTTCATTGCAGCCATTTGGTAAATTCAAAAAAGTTTATTTTTTTTCTCATTAATGTACACTCTGCACCCCATATTGACTGAAAAAAACAGAAATGTAAAAATTTTTGCAAATGTATTAAAAAAGAAAAACTGAAATATCACATGGTCATAAGTATTCAGACCCTCTGCTCAGACATTCATATTTCATATTTAAGTCATATGCTGTCCATTTCCTTGTGATCCTCCTTGAGATGGTTCATTGGAGTCCAGCTGTGTTTAATTAAACTGATAGGACTTGATTTGTAAAGGCACACACCTGTCTATGTAAGACCTTACAGCTCATAGTGCATGTCAGACAAAATGAGAATCATGAGGTCAAAGGAACTGGCCAAGGAGCTCAGAGACAGAATTGTGGCAAGGCACAGATCTGGCCAAGGTTACAAAAGAATTTCTTCAGTACTCAAGGTTCCTAAGAGCACAGTGGCCTCCATAATCCTTAAATGGAAGAAGTTTGGGACCACCAGAAGTCTTCCTAGACCTGGCCGTCCAGCCAAACTGAGCAATCATGGAAGAAGAGCCTTGGTGAGAGAGGTAAAGAAGAACACCAATATCACTGTGGCTGAGCTCCACAGTTGCAGTAGGGAGATGGGAGAAAGTTCCACAAAGTCAACTATCACTGCAGCCCTTCACCAGTCGGGCCTTTATGGCAGAGTGGCCCGATGGAAGCCTCTCCTCAGTGCAAGACATATGAAAGCCCGCATGGAGTTTGCTAAAAACCACATGAAGGACTCCCCGACTATGAGAAATAAGATTCTCTGGTCTGATGAGACAAAGATAGAACTTTTTCATGACAATTCTAAGCGGTATGTGTAGAGAAAACGAGGCATTGCTCATCACCTGCCCAATACAATCCCAACAGTGAAACATGGTGGTGGCAGCATCATGCTATAGGAGTGTTTTTCAGTTGCAGGGACAGGACGACTGGTTGCAATTGAAGAAAAAATGAATGTGGCCAAGTATAGAGATATCTTGGATAAAAAAATCTTCCAGAGTGCTCTGGCTGAAGGTTCATCTTCCAACAAGACAATGACCCTAAGCACACAGCTAACATAACAAAGGAGTGGCTTCAGAACAACTCTGTGACCATTCTTGACTGGCCCTGACCTAAACACAATTGAGCATATCTGGAGAGACCTGAAAATGGCTGTCCACCAACCATTCAACCTAACAGAACTGGAGAGGATCTGCAAGGAAGAATGGCAGAAGATCCCCAAATCCAGGTGTGAAAAACTTGATGCATCATTCCCAAGAAGACTCATGGCTGTACTAGCTCAAAAGTGTGCTTCTACTCAATACTGAGCAAAGGGTCTGAATACTTATGAACATGTGATATTTCAGTTTTTTTTTTAATAAATTAGCAAATATTTCTACATTTCTGTTTTTTCAGTCAAGATGGGGTGCAGAGTGTACATTAATGAAAAAAAATGAACTTTTTTGAATTTACCAAATGGATGCAATGAAACAAAGAGTGAAAAATTTAAAGAGGTCTAAATACTTTCCGTACCCACTATATATTGTCATATAATGCTGATTGTTCACTTGATATTGATCTCATGATAAAATATTTGGTGTCATTCAAAACTACAACTAGTCCCTCAAAAAACAAGCCCTTACTTGGCTTTGGCATTCCTTAAGGGGTTAAAGAATTAACAAGTAACATTAAAAAATATGGTAAATACAAGAGTGAGTTTTAGGTGCTTTATCCATAAAAACTCTTATCCAGATGGCCCAGTTCAGCAAGGCAGAAAATAACATTACTATCTTAAAAATACTAGGAAATTGCAATCTTTTATCAAGCTGTGATAACATATATTAGATCACTGGCCTTAGCTCCAGTCTCAAAATCCTTGGAGAAAGTTCACAATTATAGAATATGTTCATTTTATGACTTTCAATTCTGCTGTGCAGACGTTACTAAACATAATTACTTTGAGTACCCTCTAGAGAAATAAAATATATATTTACTTTAGTGATTACATGGTGTGTCCCAGGACTGTGTATGGGAGTTGAACTGGCTAAAAGCCAAACCCTTGCAAGTGAGCAAAAGAGAATCTTATTTGTCCGAATAAGCCTCAGTTTTACTATTGCATTCTTGGCCAGTTTAATTAGTGTCCATGTTTTTGTTCCAAGCTTTGCTTCTTGACGGCCGCCACCTTAATTACTAGCATAATATTGCAGGAAGAATTGAACAGTTTCAGCAAAATTGAAAAATCTTGGCTTTAAAATTATTTTAAGGTAGAGAAATTATATAGATTTTCAGAAACTATGCAAAAGAAAACATTGTCCTAAAAAAGTACTTCATATTAGGATCAACAGTGGGGGCTTTCATTAGCTTCATAGGTAAAATCACATTGTTGCGACCACAGGGCGTGAAGATGTATAGTGGACTCACTAGACCACTGATGGTGCAGTGGTAGCTGTATACCCGATATACAAGAGACAGGAGAATGAGCTTCAAAAAACCAAGGATGTTTATTAAAGGAAGCAAACAAGCGGAAAAGGTGTCTGAGGGAAGAACCCTCTGGACCATGACACAGAACCACGTAGTGGAGCACCGGGCAAGGTGTACTCCGTCACAACACCAGGTGACCTTAATCCCTTCACCCCCAAGGGTGGTTTGCACGACCGGGCCAAATTTTACAATTCTGACCACTGTCTCTTTATGAGGTTATAACTCTGGAACACTTCAACGGATCTTCGCGATTCTGAGACTGTTTTCTCGTGACATATTGTACTTCACGTTAGTGGTAACATTTCTTTGATATAACTTGCGTTTATTTTTGAAAAAAATGCAAATAATGCGAAAATTTTGAAAATATTGCAATTTTCAAACTTTTAATTTTTATTCCTTTAAAACAGAGAACTATGTCACACAAAATAGTTAAGAAATAACATTTCCGGGGGCGTGTCTTGGGTCTCAGACCATGTGAGTCGCATCTGCTGAAAGCTCCTGAAGATTCATCTCTAATCCGACTAAAATCTACATCAAATCAAGCCATCAACGTAAATCTGTATCAGATTCCATTTAATCTACACTACAAGCTCACATACGGTCCTTCTCCGGAGGGAAAAGACCCATCCTAAAGGCATCTGCAACCTTCAGAGACCGGAGGCCTTCCTGGGCCTACCTGAGGCCTACCCACGCTGCACATTACCGGCATCTCTACTGCAACCCCCTCCTCGGCTTGGGTCGAGACGGTCGCCTGCATCCTGCTCCCTGTGGGCCCCGTCTCTCACCGCCTGCATCGGGGCCCAGTGCGGGGACCTCACCGGCTCCGGCCTCCCTGGGGGAGACCGGAGCGCTCGCGGCTGAGGGCCGCTGCTGCGTCCACCGGACCTGCCTCGGGCCGCCCAGGGCCCCGCCGAACTCCACTTACCACCGGAGGATAAGGTGAGCCCGGCACGGCATCCAGCGACCGCTGCTGAATCAGAACTATCCCGGCTCTGCTCTGTAGACATCCAGTGGGTTGCCTGTGATTGGGGCTGCTGGAGCGCGTGTGCGGCTCTCTGCGGCGGCGGCGCTCCATTTCCTGACTCACCACTACACCGCCAGAGCCAGCCGCCATCAGGTGAGACAGTCCCGGGACAATCCACAACCCCTACCTCAATCCAGAGCTGCTGGTGAGTTTGGTGTCGTGTGGGCCGCGGCTTGTGATAGCTCCATGCGGCTGCTACTTAGTTGAGTCTCCGGTGCCCATACAGGACCTGTGCCCTTCTTTAAGAGTGCTTACCTGGCCTTGGGGACCTCGTCTATGCCCAGTGACTCCCTGTTTGGCCAGAGATTTGGCTATTGAGAAAAGTTATTAACCTAAACAGGCGGCGGTATTGGCGCAGGCAGAGGCTTGATTGACAGCTTGAATCTCATACACTGCAGCTGCCGACGCTGAAGCACTCCTCTGGGGTCACTGTGGAGGGGCTCCGCAGATTCGGGGTGTGAGACTGGACTGTGGGGCTTACCTGGGAAGTCTCCTGGACCCTTGTGGATTAGGCTGCCTGGATGTCCGCTTGAGCGGGGAGGGGAGCGATCGCAGCCTGCAGGAGAGTGGAGCTGCTTGGTCGCTGATTGAAGTGCGGCCTCTGCTGACATTGAATCGTTGCCCGGGGTCGCCGGTGGGCCTGGTATCTTCATCTGTGATCTTGGGAGTCTGCCGGGAGGCGAAGCCAAGGATTGGCCGCTTTCTAGTTAAGCTCTCCGCTGATTATCTCTATCCCTCATCTTATGAGAGGAGAAACAGTTTAATTGGCGGGGGAAATACCTGGACGGGGGACTTGTTTGTCAGGTCTACCTCTCCAGGTTCCTCGGGAGGCTCGAGGCGTCGGGAACGCCACACAGCGTGATACGGGTCACGGGACAGCCGGGCTACACATTCTAAATAGGAACTATATGTTACTAAGCAGATTCTAATGTAACGTTTCTTGTTTGAGACATCACCGTCATCTATCTTTTTACCAATGTCACTAAGCATGGATAAATTTGTGGGCAAGCAAACTAAAGGAGGCCGAGCTTCTACCCGAAATCAACAAGGATCATCATCGCCTAAATTCACCTCTGATACAAGTAGTGAGACCTCTCATTCAATAGTGGATGCCATCATGGAACGCCTTATGCCTGAAATAGACTCTAGATTTGCCACTCTTCAAACTTCAATGGATTCTATAATATCACAAGTTAATAGCCAGGGTACTCGTCTGGATGAGGCTGAACAACGTATTTCTGATCTGGAGGAGGTCACCAAGGAAATGGTAGAACGTTTAGAGGATAAAGAGAAAAAGGTCACAGAGCTTCAATCCAAAGTGGACGACCTGGAAAATCGTTCCAGACGAAATAATTTGAAACTGAGTACCTGAGTCAGTACAGCCCTCTGAATTGCTTAAATTAACATCTGAGTGGTTGCCGGGTGCCTTGGACATTCATCTAACATCTGGATCAATAGTGGTCGAGAGAGCACACAGAATAGGTCCACAGAGGGGAAAGGACAATGATAGACCCAGACCGGTGATTTTCAGGGTCCTTGACTTTCAAGATAAAAATCGTCTACTTACTGCCTACAGGAAGAAAGCGCATCTGTCATATGAAGGGCACAAAGTTCTGATGTTTCAGGACTATTCGGCTATGGTGACGTCCAGACGCAGGGCCTTTAACCCGGTGTGTAAATTGCTGGCTGACAAAAACATCAGGTTCGGCCTACAATATCCAGCAATACTGCGCTTTAATATATCTGGGAAAAACTGGGTCGTTGACGACCCGGTGAAGGCTCTGGAGGTCGTCCGAGAAATCTCTCAGCCGCCATGAGCAAGATCCTGAATGGTTTACTGAGTGACATTTTCATAAATCACATAAGGTGATGTCAACTGACATTTGTAGTTATGTTGGTGTTTTTTGCTGTATTCTTACTTCTGCATCTAACGTTGAGATGCAGTTATGGGGGAAATGTTGAACATGGTACACTGATACAAATGTTGTGGGAGGGGAGGGTTTATTGGGGAGAAGATCTCTGCATTCGATTTCAGATAATCATTAATCCAGGGATTCTAATGCCTACTCGCTGGGATAGGCTGGACTCCTACTATTGTGTAATAGTTATGTCTTATCATTTTTCCCGCACTGGTGTGGGTTAATGGTGGATATTAACAGGCAAAAAATGTCTGCTATGACATTTCTCCTTTGGTGCTCTTGGAATGTCAATGGCCTGAATTCCCCGGTAAAGAGGAAAAAATTTTACATTATCTACATCAAAAAAATGTTCATATTGTACTTTTGCAGAAGACACACTGGGTGAAGGACAATCATCCGGGGCTTTCTAGCAAAAAATTTACGGTGTGTGCGGAAGCCTCCTTTACCAAAAAACAGAGGGGTGTCGCTATCATGATAAACAGAAATATTGACCATGAAATAGTGGATGTGCTAGAAGATCCTCTGGGAGGTTTGTTTGCGTTAAGCTGGTTTTAGAGGGGACAACTTACAGTGTCATTAATATTTACGCGCCAAATTCGTCGGATCCTTCCTTCTGGGCTAATGTGCTAAAGAAAATCGCAGGATGGGACACCTCCAATATGATTATAGGCGGAGACTTTAATGAAGTGCATGACATCGAGATGGATAGGTCTAAAGGTACTGCCACACTAAGCTATCCCGCTAGCGATCTCGTTAGCGTTGCATACTAATGAGATCACTAGCGGGATTGTTTCTATATCGCTAAATGCGGCCACATTTAGCGATATAGTTAACGACGCTATCGCCGTTAGCGATCTTCTTAATGACTTTAGCGGTACAAAAGTACCGCTAAATCGCTAAGAAAAGGTGCCACACTAGCGATATATACTTACCCAGCGGGAGCGCCGACGAGAAAATAGGGCCCGGAACGATTCCAGCGACGAGCGAGATCACAGCAGGAAGCTCGTCGCTGGAAGCTGCCGCACTGAACAATATCGCTAACGGGATCGCTAAATAGTGACGTTTTTTAGCGATCCCGTTAGCGATATTGTTTAGTGTGGCATACCCTTAATTCTCAATCCCCCATATATCTACACAGGGGAAATTAATACAATCTCTTTTAGATCACTTGGGTTTGCTGGACATCTGGAGAGTGCAACATCCTGTTGAGAGAGATTACTCTCACTTTTCACATGTTCATAACTCCCATGCTAGAATTGACTACTGGTTGTTGAATCCCTCACTCATGCCAAAAGTCACACATACCAAAATTTTGGACATACATATCTCAGATCAAGCACCAATAACGTTCAACCTAAAATTAACTAAGCCAATCTGTTTTCACAGGAAATGGAGGTTCCCATCATACTTATACCAATCAGAGGACTTCAAAAAATTCCTACAATTCTCATGGGATACGTACAAATCTGATAACCAAATACATTGTGAAACACCAATTCTATTCTGGGATACCTCTAAAGCGGTGTTGAGAGGGCAAATAATTGCATATATATGTCATAAAAAAAAGCGGTTGTGGGAGCGGACCCTGGCAGCTCAGAAGACTTTAACCTTAGCATATAAAAATTTTAAATTTAATAATTCACCCCTCACGAAAAAACAATATCTCGAGGCAAAAGAATCGGCGGATACGCTCGCTCATGAATGGGCCACATATAGTATTGATCTCCAAAAGCACAAATTTTTTAAGTGGGGCAACAAACCCGGTAAATTACTTGCATCTCTCACCAGACCATACAGAAAAGCCACAAGGATTCACAAAATTCGGTCCAAAGAGGGCAGAGTGTTGATAGAGAATAAGCAGATTGTAGAGGAATTTAGATCGTTTTTTAGTTCCCTTTACAAAGCAGAGAAGAGAGAGGGGGATGATATTCTTAACTTTATGCAATCGGAGGTGGCACCTTTACTAACAGAGGAACATAGGGAAATCCTTAATGCTCCTATATCCCCTTCAGAAGTCATCCAAACTATCAGCTCCTTGAAGCTCTCTAAATCTCCTGGCCCTGATGGGTACAGTAATGAAATTTATAAGATTTTGGGAGGCAGTATAGGGACACATCTTTGTGAAGTTTTTAATCAGGATCCTTCATTAGTGGAAGGATACAGACCAATCTCGCTTTTAAACTCAGACTTTAAAATTTTTACTAAAATCTTAGCTAATAGAGTGCAAAAAATAATCCCCAACCTGATATTGCCTCAACAAATTGGGTTTGTCCATGGGAAATCCATAACATACAACATACGGACGGCCTTGGGTGCTATCTCTTACGGAAAATCTCATGGTTGCTTAGAGTCTATTGTGGTTAGCCTGGATGTCGACAAGGCGTTTGACAGGGTTGCATGGGACTATCTCCTAGACATCCTGGAGTTTAGAAACTTTGGTCCATGGTTCTGTGAGGCGATAAAACTGTTATATAAGAATCCGGTGTCGAGGCTGGCCATAAATGGTATACTATCTTCCACATTTGTAATCCAGAGAGGAACGCGTCAGGGCTGCCCCTTGTCTCCCTTACTTTTTAACATTGCTTTAGATCCTTTTCTTAGAACCCTCCAAAATTCTTTAATATTCAGAGGCATAGAGGTAGGCTCCACCTCTCTCAAAATTGCGGCATTTGCCGATGATATACTTCTTTTCATCTCCAACCCCAATGAGGCAATACCGGTTATCATGGAGGTCTTAAATCATTTTGGCAAATGCTCAGGCTTTAAAATAAATTATAATAAGTCAGAGGCCCTGGCTCTGTTTGAGCAAGGAAAATTAGATAACGCGACACTTCCTTTCCAATGGAGCACATCATCTATTAAATATTTGGGCGTCCACCTCCCGGCAGATCTGGCGTCCTTATATCACATTAATATTAGACCCCTAATCACGTCCATATCTAACCTTTTAAACTCCTGGAAACATTTTACTCTGTCCTTTTCGGGAAAATGCCACTTACCGTATTTTTCGGACTATAAGACGCACCGGACTATAAGACGCACCCAGGTTTTAGAGGTGGAAAATAGGGAAAAAATATTTGAAGCAAAAAATGTGGTAAAATATTTAATAACATACTATTATATGTGGTGTTATTATATATAATAGTATGTTATTATGTTGGAAGCTACGGGTAGGAGATGGTGCTGCGGGACCAGTGTGGTGTCTGTAAAACTACTATGTGAAGACGCTGGAGGGTGAGTATAAGGCCGGGGTCACATACGGGGCATAGAAATAGAGACAGATGATAGAGACAAAGATGATAGAGACAGAGATGATAGAGACAGAGATGATAGAGACAGATGATAGAGACACAGATGATAGAGACAGAGTTTATAGAGAAAGGTGATACAGACAGAGATGATAGAGACAGAGATGATAGAGATAGATGATAGAGACAGAGATGATAGAGACAGAGTTGATAGAGACAGGTGATAGAGACAGAGATGATAGAGACAGAGATGATAGAGACAGAGATGATAGAGACAGAGTTGATAGAGACAGATGATAGAGACAGAGTTGATCGAGACAGGTGATAGAGACAGAGATAATAGAGACAGATGATAGAGACAGAGATGATAGAGACAGATGATAGAGACAGATGATAGAGACAGAGATGATAGAGACAGATGATAGAGACAGAGATGATAGAGACAGAGATGATAGAGACAGATGATAGAGACAGAGATGATAGAGACAGAGATGATAGAGACAGAGATGATAGAGACAGATGATAGAGACAGAGATGATAGAGACAGAGATGATAGAGATGATAGAGTCAGAGATGATAGAGACAGATGATAGAGACAGAGATGATAGAGACAGATGATAGAGACAGATGATAGAGACAGAGATGATAGAGACAGATAATAGAGACAGATGATAGAGACAGAGATGATAGAGACAGAGATGATAGAGACAGAGATGATAGAGACAGATGATAGAGACAGATGATAGAGACAGAGATGATAGAGACAGATGATAGAGACAGAGATGATAGAGACAGAGATGATAGAGACAGATGATAGAGACAGAGATGATAGAGACAGATGATAGAGACAGATGACAGAGATGATAGAGACAGATGATAGAGACAGAGATGATAGAGACAGATTATAGAGACAGAGATGATAGAGACAGATTATAGAGACAGATTATAGAGACAGATGATAGAGACAGAGATGATAGAGACAGATGATAGAGACAGATGATAGAGACAGAGATGATAGAGACAGATGATAGAGACAGATGATAGAGACAGAGATGATAGAGACAGATGATAGAGACAGATGACAGAGATGATAGAGACAGATGATAGAGACAGAGATGAGAGACAGATTATAGAGACAGAGATGATAGAGACAGATTATAGAGATAGATGATAGAGACAGAGATGATAGAGACAGATGATAGAGACAGATGATAGAGACAGAGATGATAGAGACAGAGATGATAGAGACAGATGATAGAGACAGATGATAGAGACAGAGATGATAGAGACAGAGTTGATAGAAATGTGACACGTATGCGTTTCATGTGCGCATGATGCGCTGCACAAAAAAACGCAAGTGTGAAAGTAGCCTAACCTTTTAATTAATTCTCTGTTGTACAGTGTGTCTGAAGGACCTGTGATGACATCATGAAGAGGCAGGGCTTTGTTCATGTGATGCTCCAGCCCGCCCTCTTCATGACCTCATCACAGGTCCTTCACAGGAGCATTCAGCCTCCCATCAGCACAGCCCCAGGCTGTCAGGTATGCCAGCTGCTCCTGCTGCCTCCTTCTCCTTCAGACACCGATCTGCCCAGCTGCTGCAGGAATCAGGCGCTGGGGAAACTGTGTGGCTCTGTGATCTGCTGCTCCCCGCTCACTGCTCAGCTGATAGGTGGGCGGGAAAGCGGCTGGTTAATATTCACTGCACTTAAGTAGGGACCAGGGGTTTCCCCAGCGCTTGTTTCCTGCAGCAGAGGGGATATTTTCTTGCCTCCTGCTGATCCCACTCCACCGCTGCCCCCTGCCCCCCTCCCCACATGTTACATTCCGACCATAAGACGCACCCACACTTTCCTCCCAAATTTGGAGGAAAAAAAGTGCGTCTTATGGTCCAAAAATACGGTAATTAAGATGATAATATTTCCAAAAATATTGTACATTTTCCATTCACTTCCTATTTTGCTGTCACGTACTGATGTTAATACTCTAAACACTGCTTTTAGGAATTTTATTTGGAGAGAAAAAAAGCGTACACGCATAGGTCTAATCGAACTACAAGCCCCAAAGGAGGAGGGTGGTATCAATTTCCCAGATATTGCAAAGTACAATCTAGCAGCAAATCTCAGATACGCTATTGACTGGTTGAGAGGTAGTTCACATTTCACAAACGTACTATTAGACCAACAATTAAGTCCCCATGTCTCTCTGCCAGCATTATTACATATGACTAACGAGAACATTATCGCAGAAATAAGAGACCACCCCACCTTATGGCAAACGATACAGACGTGGAGGAAATGCAGGAGACTGTATCATTTGAAAAGTGATGTCTCTCCCTTTGTGCCCTTTCTAGGTAACCCGGGCTTTATAGGAGGTAAACCACCCTTATCTTATATTGAGCTGGCTGGACAGGGTTGCATCTTGGCAGCTGACCTATTAGATGATAGATTTTCTATGCTCACATTTGACACAGCAGCACGGCGCTTCCCAGCATTTGTGAACAGGCCCTTCCTTTTTCCCCAAGCAAGGAGCTTAATCTTGAAAGGCATGGCGGCTAGGGGTGGGGAAGGAGGGAGGAACGCTTTGGATGGCTTCCTTAGGACCGCCAGGGTGCAGTTGGCCTCGACAAGCAGCATTTATTTACTATTGCGTAAGCAGTGGTCATGGGAGGGCAAAAAGACAGGTCCAGCACGATGGGTCAAGGACATACAGAACATCACAGTGGGGGAAATCTTAGACGCCACTTTGATGCAACGGAAGGTGATCCCCTCCAGCAGTTATGCAGACATGTCTCTATTACTTCTCCATAGAGCTTATATTACCCCACATATTAAGTCTAGGATGTCTCCAGAGGGCACTTTCACCTGTTCCAAATGCGGGACAGGAAATACAGACATATTTCATCACATGTGGGGATGCCCCCAAGTGCAAAAATTATGGCACTCTATTCATGCTGAACTACAGAATCTTGGCGGATAGTGTTCCCTCTGTGTAGCGTCGGCGTCCCTGCCTTCTGCCAGGCAGGGACGCTGTTCCCCTGCAGCAGCGTCCTCTGCCAGGCAGGGACGTCGCCCCCCTTACCCTTCCTCAGCGTCCTCCTTCCGCCCTGCTGGGGCCGCGCGCTCCTTCCCTGCTGCTGGACTTAGGGCGCGTGCCCGCGCCCTCCCCCGCTCTTAAAGGAGCCGCGCACATTTTTCAAATAAGTCCCCGGCCAATGCCGGAGGACTCCACCCTATATTAAGGGCTTCCTCCTTAATGGAGGTGCCCGAGCAATGTTGTTGTTGCACTGTTTCACTCTGCTTCAGCCCTCAGGTCCCGTTACCAGTTACCTGCCTGTTTCCTGCCCGTTTGCTGTATGCTACCTGTCCGCAAGTCTACCCGGAGGTTTGGACGTCACAAGTGGTGATCCACGGCTATTCCAGAGACTCTTGCCTGCTCGCTTGGGAGCGATCATCTGCCATCTGACTGCAGCCCTACCCAGAGGTTCGGACGTCACAAGCGGTGATCCCCGGCTATTCCAGAGACTCTTGCCTGCTCACTTGGGAGCGATCATCTGCCATCTGACTGCAGCCCTACCCGGAGGTTCGGACGTCACAAGCGGTGATCCCCGGCTGTTCCAGAGACTCTCGCCTGCTCACTAGGGAGTGTCCATCCGCCATCTGCCTGCTAGCCTACCGGGAGGCTTCACCATCTCAGGTCGTATATACCTGTCCATCTAGAGACTGCCCCGGTTACTTGCTGTGACAACCTGCCTGTCAATCCAGAGACTGCCCCGGTCACTTGCCGTGACAACCTGCCTGTCTATCCAGAGACTACCCCGGTCACTTGCCGTGACAACCTGCCTGTCAATCCAGAGACTGCCCCGGTCACTTGCCGTGACAACCTGCCTGTCTATCCAGAGACTGCCCCGGTCACTTGCCGTGACAACCTACCTGTCAATCCAGAGACTGCCCCGGTCACTTGCCGTGACAACCTGCCTGTCAATCCAGAGACTGCCCCGGTCACTTGCCGTGATCCTCTCCCGTATAACCAGAGACTGCCCCGTCACTTGCCGTGACTTCCTGTCCGTCTCCCTGGGCACCACCCGCTCTCTTACAAGTATAACCTTCTTGTATAAATAAAGCTCAGAGGTTCCACCTACCTGACCCGTTACACTCTGACTCCGCAATGGGCAATATTTAACATACTTGATAGCTCCCAACATAAACTTCCCAAACATGTTAAGGCCATGTTAATAATTTGGGCCTCAGCTGCCAGGAAAAGTCTATTGCAACACTGGCTGGATCCATTACCACCACCCAAATCTCTCATTTATTCTAAAATAATGTACATTTTTCGAATGGACTGGCTGGATACCTTAATGAATAAAGAGAAATTGACCGGGAAATTTTTAACCACATAGTCATTCTTCATTCCATCTCTGACTCAAGACACTAGGGATAAATTAAAGTCAAATTTTGAAAATACTCAATGGTATTTTCTTCAGAAAATTAGTGGACATGATCCTATTCCTTAAAAATTTTGATGGTTGTCAATTGAATGCAGGGAAGTTATAGGGGTTTACATGTTGGGGGGATGGGAGGGTGGAGGGTTGCGGGGGGACATTTACGAAAATTATACTTATGTGACAAGTTTGACATCTTTAAATTTGTTTGACTTACTTGATGGTAATGTTCCTTAATTCATCACATTGAGTTTTAAGTATGTCATTTCAGTTTGGTACTTCTTGACTTGTATGATTAAAAATTTGCTGTAATTCTTTTAAAATCAATAAAACATATGGAAAAAAAAAAAAAAAGAAATAACATTTCCCACATGTCTACTTTATATCAGCACAATATTAGAACCAAAAATTTTTTTGGGTACGAAATTATAAGGGTTAAAAGTTGACCATCGATTTCTCATTTTTACAACAAAATTTACAAAGCAATTTTTTTAGGGACACCTTACATTTGAAGTCACTTTGAGGGGTCTACATGGCAGAAAATACCCAAAAGTGACACC
>JARQOD010000001.1:685665543-685753411 GCA_033576555.1 Oophaga sylvatica
CCTCTGCACAGGCAAGAACTGTATGTTACAAATGTGCAAAGTTTTGTGACAGCGCCAGCAAGGTCTACACATCCGAGACGGCTCCAGTCACCAGGAAGAAACGTTTCCGTAAGATGGTGACAACTACTTGGCTTTCCCTCTAAGTGTACTCCCAGATGCCTCTTCCCCTTCAAATTTTGGGTCTCTAAGTTGGATACATGGCCAGAGCTTAGCCGTATGCATTGGAGTGCTGGCTTGCCCGCTGCCAGTTGTTTATCTGAGCGTGTCTTTAGTGCTGCAGGTGGTGTAGTAACAGACCATCGCATGACTATCCTCAGAGAATGTGACCGGCTTACTTTTCTGAAATGAACAAGGCATGGATCTCACCTGAATTTGCCTGTCCGTTTTCAGATTAATAACTGGTTTGGCAACGTTTTCCATGTCTCCTGTTATGTTCACTCTTTCTACCACCTGAACTTACTCCCTGGCTACAACACCGCAATTGTGCTCGTAAGTAATTGGCAGGGGTACTGACTCCTGGCCAGCCTGGTTCAGCACGACGCTGTTTCCTGGCAGTGTGAACTCAATTATCCCCAATAAGTTGTGCTGTCGTGTTGCATTCGGGTTAGCCGACTCTATGGTGCCTGCCAGTTTAGGTGATTCCTATGTGTGCTGTGGGATAGTAAATAAAGGCGGTTTCCATTGTGACAATAGGATAAGCACTCCTGTTGGCTGTGTGATTCGGTAACTGCGGACGGCTTGCGTCCTGTCAACTTACAATTTTCATGGGTGCGTTCTTTACCCGTCGGGGTCCAGTACCTCAAGTGGTTCTCTCCCCAGTGCCTTTGGCCTAGGTGCCTCCATCTCCGTATCCGAGTTCCAGCAACTGTGTTGAGCATTCCGATACGCAAGTATGGTATCGGCCCGATATTCGCGTTATCGGAATTCCGATACTTAATTCCGATACTTTTCCATATCGTATACCGGAATCGGAAGTTCCATAATTCTTTGAGAGGCAATGTGATTTTAGTCAGCCAATGAGGAATCCTACGAAGTGTGGGCACATCCTGTAATGCTGCGGTCATCTTAACTAATGGCATGGCTGGATTGGCTGCTGAAATGATGTCAGAATGCACTATAAAAGGCGCCGCCGCCATTTTAGCGTCATGTGCTGGTGAACTCAGTAAGGGCCGAACGCTTACCTCTGCTAACTCTGAGGGACAGTTAGATATTGCGATTTTGTGTACTACTGTGCTTGAGGCAGGCTAGTTTACCAACCGCTGTGTAAAGCTTCATTTTGCCAGTGTTGTTTTAACAGCTCTGTGCAAGGTGTGTGTGTGACAGTGCAGGTGACGCTGCAGTTTGCTCTGCATCCACCGCTGTTTGTAGGCATCTGCACGTGTCACTTTTTTTTTTTTTTTTTTTTTTATTTTATTTAGTGGAATGGTGCAGCTCCATTATATTAGAAAAATCAAATCTATTGTGTGACGTGCTTCCATCCGTATACAATACATTGGTTGCAAACACTATAGACTACACAAAGGAGCTTTCACAGATAGTGAATAGTTGTGTTTCAGTGTTCACTGTAGTCTGTGAGCTTTTCATTTTGTGAGTGCAGATTACGCTCCAGTTTGTACTTCAAACCATGGGTTGTAGTCTGCTGAGCGTGTGTCACCTGCCTCATCTTCACATTTTTTCTCTAATTGGTGCTGCTCCATTTTTAGTGGAAAAAAATCTAATCTATAGTGTGACGCGCTTCCATCCGTAATACAATACATTGGTTGCAAACACTATAGAATACACAAAGGAGCTTTTCACAGATAGTGAATAGTTGGTTTTCAGTGTTCACTGTAGTCTGTGAGCTTTTCATTTGTGAGTGCAGATTACGCTCCAGTTTGTACTCAACCACTGCGGTTGTAGTCTGCTAGGCGTGTGTCACGCCTCATCTTCACATTTTCTCTTAATTGGTGCTGCCCCATTTTAGTGAAAAAATCTAATCTATTAGTTGTGACGCGCTTCATCCGTATACAATACATTGGTTGCAAACACTATAGAAACTACACAAAGGAGTTTTCACAGATAGTGAATTGTTGTGTTTTCAGTGTTCACTGTAGTCTGTGAGCTTTTCATTTTGTGAGTGCAGATTTCGCTCCAGTTTGTAACTCAACCACTGCCGGTTGTAGTCTTGCTGAGCGTGTGTCACTGCCTCATCCTTCATTTTCTCTAATTGGTGCTGCTCCATTTTAGTGGAAAAAAAATCTAATCTATTAGTGTGACGCGCTTCCATCCGTATACAATCATTGGTTGCAAACACTATAGACTACACAAAGGGCTTTTCACAGATGTGAATAGTTGTGTTTCAGTGTTCACTGTAGTCTGTGAGCTTTTCATTTTGTGGTGCCGATTACGCTCCAGTTTGTACTTCAACCACTGCCGGTTGTAGTCTGCTGAGCGTGTGTCACTGCCTCATCCTTCACTTTTTTCTCTAATTGGGGCTGCTCCATTTTGTGGAAAAAAATCTAATACATTTAGTGTGACGCGCTTCCATCCGTATACAATACATGGTTGCAAACACTATAGAACTACACAAAGGAGCTTTTCACAGTAGTGAATAGTTTGTTTTCAGTGTTCACTGTAGTCTGTGAGCTTTTCATTTTGTGAGTGCAGATTACGCTCCATTTGTACTTCAACCACTGCCGGTTGTAGTCTGCTGGCGTGTGTCACTGCCTTCCTTCACATTTTCTCTAATTGGTGCTGTCCATTTTAGTGGAAAAAATCTAATCTATTAGTTGTGACGCGCTTCCAACCGTATACAATACATGGTTTGCAAACACTATAGAACTACACAAGGAGCTTTTCACAGATAGGAATAGTTGTGTTTCAGTGTTCACTGTAGTCTGTGAGCTTTCATTTTGTGGTGCAGATTACGCTCCAGTTGTACTTCAACCACTGCGGTTGTAGTCTGCTGAGCGGTGTCACTGCCTCATCCTTCAATTTTTCTCTAATTGTGTGTGCTGCTCCATTTTAGTGGAAAAAAATTAATCTATTAGTGTGACGCGCTTCCATCCGTATCAATACATTGGTTGCAAACACTATAGAACTACACAAAGGGGCCTTTCACAGATACTGAACAGTTGTCTGCAGGGTTCACTGTAGTCTGTGAGGAATAACCACACTTAGGCCTTAACTTTTCTGACTTTCTTTTCAATCTACCAGATGAAGAAGTCAGTGAGTAAGGCACGTGGTCGTGGTCGAGGCCGGTGGATTGCAGCAGGGAGAGGACGTGGGGATTCTGTGGCTGCTGCGCACCCAGTGACACAGCATCCACAGTTTTCCCCGTGAGCGTCTTTATGCGCACTTTTGTAGGAGCTCGCGACCCCCCTGCTGCGTGAAGAACAATTGAAGCCGTTGTTGGTTGGATGGCAGCCAATGCATCGACTTCAATACTTCCACCTCCTCTCAGGACACAGCACTGTTGAACAACCATCAGTCTCTTCACCGCCTGCCAAATTGCCCAGGCAGTCAGAGAGCTCTGTACAGGGCCAGCTGAGTCTCTGCTTCTGTTCTCAGAACTGTTGGCTTGGAAACAGGGGCCCAGCCAAGCAGCACTTCTGGAATGTGAAGAGAGGCAGTATGCAGTGATGCGCAACAGCTGTGTCTCTCTGAATCTGAAGAGGGGGTGAGCCAGTGCCAATGGTCAGCAACACCGCAGAACGCATCTGATGATGATGAGACTCAGTTGCCAGTTTCTGTTGGCATGGTGCTGGCCAGACCACCCAACAACAGCAGTGTTGGAAGAGGGTAGTGGTGGAGATGATGAGGTCCAAGACCCAACATGGCGTGAGGAACAGGAAGGTGGTGGGAGCAGCTCTGAGGAAGAGATTGCAACCAACGGTCCAAAACAGTAGGGAGAGGTAGGCTGCAGACTCGCTTGCCTGTAGCCTCCAGTTTGGCACCCGTTCGGAGCAGTTTCTCTTACAACAGCCAAACCGGGCGCTCCCGGACTTGCTTGGCGTGGTCCTTTTTTGTACAGTTGCAGATGATATTTGCTATGTCAAATGCAAGCTGTGTATCAAAAAATTAAAAGAGGTGAAAGTGTCAGTAACCTTAATACAACAAATATGTGGAAACATGTGCGGTCAAAGCACTTTGTGAGTTACAAAGACACACTGGAGATGTAGGCCAACCTACAGCAGCACCTACATCTTCAGCTCCTGTTGGAGCCTCTTCCTCCAGTTCACACACAGCTGGTAAGGCTTCCTCAAAGGATCGCCATGGAAGAACCTCTGTCACTGTTGTCCAGAGACACAAGTGTTATTCCACCCACAGGTGCAAAGTTCCTGTCATCCTCACACACCCAGGCCACAAAACAGCCATCGGTAGCACAGGCTTGGGATTAAAAGACGGCCATACTCGGCAAACCATCCACGACACAGGCTCTGAATGCTGTCATTGCAAAACTCCTGTCCCTTGAAATGCTGTCATTCAGGCTGGTGGAGACTGACAGTTTCCGTGAATTAATGGCATTGGCAGTCCCACAATACAATGTGCCCAGCCGATTTTATTTCAGCAGGCAAGCCGTCCCTGGTCTGCAAAAGCATGTTGAGGCAAAATTAAACATGCGCTACTAAACGCCGTCAGTAGCAAGGTCCACCTGACCACCGATGCGTGGACCAGTACCCATGGCCAGGGACGATACCTTTCACTCACTGCCCATTGGGTGAATGTTGTGGAGCCGGGTTACAGATCTTGCGAGTGGCGCTGTACGTGTTCTGCCAACTCCAAGATTGCCGGAATCAAGTCTGTCCACATTGACTCCTCCTCCTACTCCAGTTCCTCAGAATCATCGCTGCAGGAGCCGTCACGGTCTACCTCCAATGGACCCGTGGACGCTTACCTGATGCGACCGATATGAAACACAGCCGTGGCCAAACGGCAACAGGCCGTTCTGAAATTAATTCCCATGGGGAATCGAAGCCAACAGCGCAGGAGGTCTGGAATGCCATCAAGCAGGAGAGCGACGTGTGGTTTTTGCCAGCGAATCTCCAGCCAGGCTTGGTAGTGTGTGACAATGGCCGAAATCTGGTGGCAGCTCTGGGCCTTGGCAACCTCACTCACATACATGTCTGGCACATGTGCTCAACTTGGTCGTGCAGAGTTTTTTGAGGGACTATCCGGATCTTGATGCACTGCTGCACAAGGTCCGCCTAGAGTGCGCTCACTTGCGACGTTCCAGCATGGCCAGATCGCGCATTGCAGCTCTGCAACGCAGATTGCGCCTTCCTGAACATCGCATCATATGTGACGTATCCACCAGGTGGAATTCAACGTTAATTGTTGGAGCGGTTGTGTGAGCAGCAGCCAGCAGTTATGGAGTATCAGCTGCATCAGGCGCAATCAACACGCAATTTGCGCCGTCCACACTTCACCATTATGAGTGGGCCACTAAAGAAGGACATGTGCCACGTTTTGCGTGCGTTTGATGAGTCAACGCGGATGGGAGTGCAGATGATGCACTAGTCAGCCTGACTGTCCCCCTTATCTGCCTGCTTCAAAAAACACTGCAAGCAATAAGGGATGAGGTTTTGGAAGAGGTGGAGGATGAGGAGTCACAATTCCATCACCTTCTGGAAAGTCAGCGCAACGTGGTTCCTCACAAAGGGCTGGGCAGGGCTCACTTTGTGAGGAGGATGAGGAGGAGGAGTCAATGGAGGAGGAAGACATCGCTCCAGAGGGAGGTTACACAACGCTCTAGTCAGTATGTAGAGCGAGGGTGGGGTGATGCAGAGCAGGCAGAGATAACGCCTCTTGCAGAGGACAGCGTTTCTTTGCCAGTTGGGAGTCTGCAGCACATGGTTGATTTCATGCTGCCAGTGCCTAAGAAACGACGCCGCATCGCCCAAATTCTCACGACGTCTGATTATTGGGTGTACACCCTCCTAGACCCTCGCTACCGGACAACGTCAAAAGCCTCATCACAAACCCTTGAACCGGGAGCGTAAAATGCGGGAGTACCAAGGACACACTGGTGCAACCCTAATGTTCTACCTTACTGCCGAGAGCACTGCTGCTGTACTGCTTTACAAGCAGCTCTGTGCGTCGAGCAGTGTAGAGAGCTCTGCAACAAGAGGGAGCACACGCAGTGCCTCTGCACAGGGAAAGACCAGTATGTTCAAAATGTGGCCAAAGTTTTGTGGCAGCGCCACAAATGTCTACCTCGAGAGGGCTCCAGTCAGGGGAGGCAACGTATCCGTCAGATGGTGACAGATTACTTGGCTTTGCCTTCAGTGTACTCCCCGATGGCTCTTCCCCATTCAAGTTTTTGGGTCTCTAAGCTGGATACATGGCCAGAGCTTAGCCAGTATGCATTGGAGGTGCTGGCTTGCCCTGCTGCCAGTGTATTATCGGAGCGCGGTCTTTAGTGCTGCAGGTGGTGTTACTAACAGACCGTCGCATGCGACTATCCTCCGATAATGTAGACCGGCTTACTTTTCTGAAAATGAAAAGGCATGGATCTCGCCAATTTGTCTGTCGTTTTCAGATTAAAAAAACTGGTTCGCAACGTTATCCATGTCTCCTGTTATGTTCATCTTTCTACCACCTGAACTCTACTCCCTGGGTCCAACACTGCCAGTTGCTGCTCAGAAGTTTTCGTGTCACAGAAACAAACACAGCTCTACTGTTAGTGGGGTTCAGTAACGCCAGCTGTTCCCTGCTGTGTCAAACGGCAAGAAGTCTCCTGTTCCGACACATGGACAGAAAAAACACATGACCAACATGCTCCAAATAGGGAAGAGCCGTCACCCTGCTTGTTATGCTGAAAACATGAAATTGTGAAGTTTTGCAGGCCTAGAATGATAATTTTTATGACAAATATGGACAAATAATAATTTGTCATCACAGCGCATATCTGCACATGTCTATTAGAAATGGTAACAAAAAAAAAACATAGTCTACTCTTCACATTTTGAAATTAATGCATAAAAGTACATTTCAGACTTATGAATTAATGCTTTTTAAGGAACTTTATCTGTACCTGTAAGATAATGCACTCAATGGATGTACGAATCATTACATCCTCATCATCATCATCACGAGTTTTATTTATGACAGACATTATAAAATACACATACTGATGCCAACTGTAACTAAAAACACCATATATGAAATGGCCAGCATGTAAACATGGTAATAATGTCCAATAATAAAATTTTACATCTAGAAAGTGCATCATGCATACTGACAATAGGTACTTATACCTGCAAGTGCTGTTGAAACAACCACAAGAGATATAAATTAATACTGGTATATAGGTATCACAGTGCATAGTTACTCATGGACAATGTTGATGTAATACTGTATCTCAATTAAGTCAGCGTCAACCATTAGGCTTGTTAGTCTTGTACATTGTTAAAGAGGGAACGTAATTTTTGGTTTGTCATAGGTGTAGTATTACACATTAAATTATTACTGCTGTATTTTTTTTGCGTCCCTAGTGCGCAATAACGCAGCCTAACCTCACATTTGATAGTCAGCTAATTGCCACACGCTACCCTACCCTACGCGTGACAGTAGGAAGGTAGTGTTGACGGATAAAGCTTTGCGCAAACAGACATTCTTTTACCCTCTTCAACACTCTACAAGCAAAAAATGCATGATTTCAGCCGCAGACTTTATTGACGTACAGTATAACATCGGCATTACCCATCAGAGGCTGTCCACTGTGTGATACAGACATAGAATATACCTTTGCTATCCGTAGCCTTTGTTTCACCTACACTTGCAGGCACACACTTAAATTGTGACAAACAATGCCTAATGTTTTTTTAAATGGTTATTTTTTATTGTACATTATTGTGTCATCAATCACATTGATGAGTCCATGCTGGACATGTCATACATGCTATAGAAAGTTACGATTTTATGAACTTAAATAATTAAATTGTCTGTGACTGTCACATAAAATTTGCGATGATGATGATGAGTGACTATTACAAAATCCATTGTCTTCACTATGTTATAGTTTAACATTGCGTTCCTTAAGCATTATTCATAAAAAAAAAAATGTACTTTTATTCTTAAATTTACAACACTATATTTTGTTACCAATTTTTTGGGTGTTGTGTTGTTCCATTTATTTTTGGCATGTGCATATATGCGTTTATATTTGTATTTTCTTTATTTTTCCTTCTTGAAATTAGAAAACATGTGTATCTTTGTACCGTGTTAGCCAGTAGATAGAAAAATATTTAGACTTCAGAGTCAGCAGTGGTTCATACCTTTTTATGGATAACTGAAAAGATGGAAACAAATTGCAAGCTTTCAAGGCTACTCACGTCTCTTCATCAGGAAAGACTAACTAAAAAATTAAGCATCACATATTCTATACACAACAGGACACAGGAATATTGCAATAGGTAAGACAAGTAAGTGACGTGTATCAGAACTGTCATTATCTCACAGGGATGAACATAAAAATTCGAACAGTTCCTAGATAAGGATAGAAAGTTTGATTGCCCTCTCATTGGCGTATTTTTTGGGGTTTTCATGACCCTGGAAGGGCATAGACGCAGATTCCTTAATTGATATAGAATGACATAAATCCATGTGATCTATTCATTCCATCACTAACAGTGTCAAAGGTCATGATGAGCTTATATTCTGAAACCTTTGTACGTTTCTCATATTTGAAGTTATATTTTAATAACAGTAATTCCATATCCATGATGCTATGACCGGGCATACAAAAGTCTTTTGCCACAGCTAAATTCATTAATTTATCTGTGATTGTGTGGCGCTGATAATTCATCCTTGTTCTCCTTTTTGTTGCCGGTCTCCCCTCACTTGTCCCTCCCTCACTTGTCTTAGCTATTCCTGTGTCCTGTTGTGTGTAGAAATATGTGATTCTTCATTTTTGGCTTTACTCTTAGCCTGATGAAGACACCTGAGTAGTCTCGAAAGCTTTGAATTTGTTACCATATTTTCAGTTAGCCATTAAACGTTATCAACCACAGAGGACTGTCAAGTATAAATATTTTTCTATTCTTGTAATTGAAATTTATCATTTTATTGTTGTAGTAAAACTTCATTTATTCTTGTTTGAAGTACATACATTTGCAATGGCCACGTAACAAGGCAATAACTCAATATTTTATGCCTACACCCTCCTTGACCCTGGGCTCCAACACCGCCAGTTGTTGCTTGGAAGTGCTGTTAGCACAGTCTACACTTGCTCCTGTGTTACTGGGGTTCAGTAATGTCAGCTGTTCCCCTGCTGTGTGGAACGGCAAACAGTCCTGCTGCCTCCACCATGTTCTCTTCTCATCCCTGGGTTACAACACCGCCAGTTGTTTCTCGGAAGTGCTGTTAGCACAGTCTACACTTGCTCCTGTGTTACTGGGGTTCAGTAATGTCAGCTGTTCCCCTGCTGTGTGTACGGCAAACAGTCCTGCTGCCTCCACCATGTTCTCTTCTCATCCCTGGGTTACAACACCGCCAGTTGTTTCTCGGAAGTGCTGTTAGCACAGTCTACACTTGCTCCTGTGTTACTGGGGTTCAGTAATGTCAGCTGTTCCCCTGCTGTGTGTACGGCAAACAGTCCTGCTGCCTCCACCATGTTCTCTTCTCATCCCTGGGTTACAACACCGCCAGTTGTTTCTCGGAAGTGCTGTTAGCACAGTTAACACTTGCTCCCGTGTTACTGGGGTTCAGTAATGTCAGCTGTTCCCCTGCTGTGTGAACGGCAAAAAGTCCTGCTGCCTCCACCCTGTTCTCTTCTCATCCCTGGGTTACAACACCGCCAGTTGTTTCTCGGAAGTGCTGTTAGCACAGTCTACACTTGCTCCTGTGTTACTGGGGTTCAGTAATGTCAGCTTTTCCCCCTGCTGTGTGAACGGCAAATAGTCCTGCTGCCTCCACCCTGTTCTCTTCTCATCCCTGGGTTACAACACCGCCAGTTGTTTCTCGGAAGTGCTGTTAGCACAGTTTAACACTTGCTCCCGTGTTACTGGGGTTCAGTAATGTCAGCTGTTCCCCTGCTGTGTGAACGGCAAACAGTCCTGCTGCCTCAACTTTAATTTCCATGGGTACCTTCTGCTACCCATCCGGGTTCCAGTACCGTCAGCTGGTTCTCCGCAGTGCCTTTGGCGTAGGTGCCTCCATGTCGGTATCCGAGTTCCAGCAACGTCTGCTGGTCCTTGGTAGTGCTTTGGAGCACAGGTACCTCCTGCTTAGTAACCGTGTCCCAGTACGTCAGCTGGTCCTCGGTTGTGCCATTGGCTCTTTTCCTTCTGCTGACCCTCCGGGTTCCAGCACAGTCAGCTGGTCCTCGTTACTTTCATTGGCTCTTGTACCTTCTGCTACTCATCCGGGTTCCAGTACCGTCAGCTGGTTCTCCGCAGTGCCTTTGGCCTAGGTGCCTCCATGTCGGTATCCGAGTTCCAGCAACGTCTGCTGGTCCTTGGTAGTGCTTTGGAGCACAGGTACCTCCTGCTTAGTAACCGTGTCCCAGTAACGTCAGCTGGTCCTCGGTTGTGCCATTGGCTCTTTTCCTTCTGCTGACCCTCCGGGTTCCAGCACAGTCAGCTGGTCCTCGTTACTTTCATTGGCTCTTGTACCTTCTGCTACTCATCCGGGTTCCAGTACCGTCAGCTGGTTCTCCGCAGTGCCTTTGGCCTAGGTGCCTCCATGTCGGTATCCGAGTTCCAGCAACGTCTGCTGGTCCTTGGTAGTGCTTTGGAGCACAGGTACCTCCTGCTTAGTAACCGTGTCCCAGTAACGTCAGCTGGTCCTCGGTTGTGCCATTGGCTCTTTTCCTTCTGCTGACCCTCCGGGTTCCAGCACAGTCAGCTGGTCCTCGTTACTTCCATTGGCTTTTGTACCATCACCAACAGGACAAAGAAGGTTAAGACAAACTACAAGATACAGAACAAGAGACAGAAGAACAATAAGCAGAAGATCAAAAAGCAGAAGAACATGAAGTATAAGACCAAAATGAAGAGCAAAATATATGCTCTAAATTCTAAGCAGAAGAAGACTAAGCAGTGTATGGGGGTGAGTCCGTTCCTCCTCGTGGTGCCCCTGGAAAATGCCTGATGCTGCTGCAGGCTAAACTGAACGCGGACAAATACTGTTGTAATTAAAATCTTTCGTGACAGCAAGAACGGAAGGATGAAAATTCAGAGTTTTACAGATTACAAGTACAGGAATGTCTGTCACAAATAAGAATATGATGAAAAGGATGAATAGGAAGAAGATGAAGAAGTAGAATATGAAGAATAATAACTGTTTAATAAGAACAATATAAGTAATGTTAACAAAAAGATGAATAGCAAGAAGTTTTAGAAGATTAATAAGGTGAAGATGAAGAATAATTTGATGAGAAAGATGATGCTGCTGAAAATTATGAAGGAGAAAGTGTGTGAAAAGTTAAAAAGGTGAAGACCATGGAAGTTGTGAAACAGACATATTTGACAAAATAGAAAAAAGGTTAACAACATTGTCAATTTGTTCGTCAATCCGAACGTATTTCCTAAAAAAAAATAAATAATGCTATTCCATTGGATTGGGTCAAACATCTATGCCTTTAATGTCTCCTCAACCTCCCCAATACATTCTACATTACTCTTTCTTGTTTTCCTTCATGTACAATTAACCAACAAGGCAAGAATGGGTTTTTTTTAATTTCGATATTTTGTTCCCATAGACTTACATGGGACTTCCGGTATCGGTATCGGGTATCGCCGATATTTTAGTGATATCGGCGATACCATTACGATTCCGATACTTTAGGATATCGGAAAGTATCGCTCAACTCTACCAGCAACGTCTGCTGGTCCTTGGTAGTGCTTTGGAGCACAGGTACCTCCTGCTTAGTAACCGTGTCACAGTAACGTCAGCTGGTACTCGGTTGTGACATTGCCTCTTTTCCTTCTGCTACCCGTCCGGGGTCCAGCACAGTCAGCTGGTCCTCGTTACTTCCATTGTCTCTTGCTCCATCTGATACCCGTCAGGGTTCCAGTAACGTCAGCTGTTTCTCGGAAATTAGACGACATTAAAGACCACCCAGAAGAAGATGACGACAACAAGGACGACGAGCATGAAGCCAACCAGCCTGAACACCATCACAAAGAAAAAATAAAAGATTACCCAGAAGAAGATCACCAACAGGACAAAGAAGGTTAAGACAAACTACAAGATACAGAACAAGAGACAGAAGAACAATAAGCAAAAGATCAAAAAACAGAAGAACATGAAGTATAAGACCAAAATGAAGAGCAAAATATATGCTCTAAATTCTAAGCAGAAGAAGACTAAGCAGTGTATGGGGGTGAGTCCGTTCCTCCTCGTGGTGCCCCTGGAAAATGGCTGCTGCTGCAGGCTAAACTGAACACGGACAAATACTGTTGTAATTTAAATCTTTTGTGACAGCAAGAACGGAAGGATGAACAATTCATACTTTTACAGATTACAAGTACAGGAATCTCTGTCACAAATAAGAATATGATGAAGAAGATGAAGAGGAAGAAGATGAAGAATTTGAATATGAAGAAGATTAATTAGTTTAATATGAGTAATGTAAACAAAAACATGAATAGCAAGAAGTTTAAGAAGAAGATTAAGAAGGTGAAGATGAAGAATAATTTGATGAGAAAGATGATGCTGCTGCTGAAGATTATGAAGGAGAAAGTGTGGCACTGGCAAAAGTTAAAAAGGTGAAGAGCATGGAAGTTGTGAAACATACATATTTGCCAAAATAGAAAAAAGGTTAATAACATTGTCAATTTGTTAGTCAATCCAAACGTATTTCCAAAAAAAAATATATTAATGCTATTCCAATGCATTGGGTTAAACATGTATGCCTTTATTGTCTCCTCAACCTCCCCAATACATTCTACATTAGTCTTTGTTGTTTTCCTTCATGTACAATTAACCAACAAGGCAAGAATGTTTTTTTTTAATTTCGATATTTTGTTCCCATAGACTTACATGGGACTTCCGCTATCGAAATCGGATATCGACGATATTTAGTGCTATCGGCGATACAATTTCGATACGATTTTTTAGATATCGAGCAATATCGCTCAACACTAGTCACCAACTATCACAGAAGGTATAGGGGGTTTTTCACTTTTCTCCAGTTCCCCTTGAACCTTCTTTACTTCATTGAGCTTCTCCAGAAGATGCTCATGGCTCTCATCACGCTCCTTCATCACAGTTTGGAGTTTTTTCTGAGAAGTAATCAATTCATCTTGTACCTGTTGGACGTCCTTTATGTCTTCAGCCCCTTCTTCAGGCTCTTCTGGTAGGACATGCTCAGAAGCCCTACCGTCAGTCTTACATTCTACTTCTTCATTCACATCATTATGGTCTCCAATATCTCCATTTATTCCAGCTTTCAAGTTCTCCTTGATGGCTGCATCTGTATACTCAGAACCCGCCGGATTCTTCTCTTCCACCACGTTCTGCATCCCATCTGAGCTCCCGTGTGTCTGCAGCGGCAACGGAGTGACACATCACTTTTCCCATTTGTTGGGACGCGGCTCCGATGTAGACTCCATGAAAGTGCGCTTGAGCTCACCAACGCGAGCCTGATGTCTCAAAATCTCATCTTGTGATTTATCCAGATCCTTGGTATCACTCAGGAACACTGCTGGGGCTCCGGGCGCCGAACTTCCAGCCTGAGCTTCATGAGTTGCAGCTACTGATCCGGACCGTAACCCGTCCACGCCGCTGTCTTCGGCAGAAACAGATTCCTGGACAGAGTCAGTCCCCATATTTTCAGTCTTGTTCCTCACAGCTTCACTTGAGACCTCAGCTTCTGATGAGGCATCTGGCTTGGTGACCACCACTTCCATGGCTTTTTCCACCTCTGCAGCATTACCTTCAGAGTCCTGGGCATGATGCAGCTCCATACCATACATTGATAACTTCTCATCTTCAACAGTATCCACTTGTGCTGTGTTCAGTTTCAGAGTCCTGCCTTTAAAGCTCAGCTCTCCTCCTTTCACCTTAGTCTTCGCCAGGGAACCGGCCAACTGTAAAACATCTTCAGATGCCATCTTCTGTCCGGCTGTAAGGTCAGCATCAGCTTTCTTCTCAGGACTCTCAACCTCCTCTGCTACCATGCCTTTCTCATTTGCACTGGTTGCTTTATGGTCATCAGATGATTCACTATCACTACCACTATCCCTGTCTGACCCCTTTTCCTCTGCCACATCTGGCTCACTTTCAGGGTTATACACTTCATTTTCATTCACATCCGGCTCACTGTCAGGGCTATACAATTCATTCTCATTCACATCCTGATCTGGAACCTTAGTTAACATGTCATCCACAACATTAACTTCACCATCTGGTCCTCAAGTATGTGACTATGTGACAACCCCAGCACTATACTTCTATATAGCTCAGGTACTAGGAGCTGGCTCACGACCTCTCCCTGGACTTCAGTGTCCCTATACAACAGGTGAGTGTTTATGGCAACATGAGGTAACCTCTCCTCAGAGCCAGGCTCTTGGGAAACCTCATTTAGAACACTTATATTTTCCTGTGCCGTTTTTAAGAGAGGGGTCTCGCCACTGCTCACTCTCAAATTTGTCACAGGACACAGGTAAGTCAGGGACACTCGGTTCCCGAGAACCACCATCCTCGTCTCCCAACATCACCTGCAAAGGAATTTCATCTTTTTCACAGTCATCATCATTATCAATATCATTATCATGATTATGATCAGTATCATCATCACTATTATGATCATCATCATTATCATTATCAGCATCAGCATCATTATCATGGTCATTATCATTATCATGATCATCATCATCATTATCATTATCATTATCATCATCATCATCATCATTATCATATAAGTTTAACGGCCCACTAGCATTGTGTTCAGCCCCTCGGGACTGCGCACCCTCAATAGGAGCTTCATCACACTGTTCATCAGAAACATTTTTCCCCCAGAGATCTGTCAAGGTAAAATATAATTTTCTACTATACTTTTATATTTATAGTGTGTATATGTATTTTGTAAACACGAAGTTTCCCTTAAATGATATTATTACAATGTTAGTATCTACTGGTGTTTGTCTCCATCTTGTGTCCTATCACTGTATTACACTAAATTGAAGTGGATCTACTGAAATGCCCCCACCTTTGGAGAATTGAGGAAACACATGATCAAGAAACGAAACTGAGGATGACATGATCAAGGAGGACTTAGAAGAAGATCTAAGGACCAATTAGGATGACTCAGCTTATCTCTTTCTCCTCAATCCCGCCTTTACTCCACCCCAATATTCTGTGTATGTAATCTTATGTACGTGAATAAAGAGTTCAGTGCTTACTGGAGATGGCCGCCTAATAGCACCATTTTCTTTAGGGCACGTTCTGAAGTCTGAACCAGCGTATTGCCTGATTCATTCTCGGTCGACCCGTGCTCTTAGTCTAATTTGGAATGACTGGAGGATGAGTGGTTTGTCATTTTGACCCCGACAATTGGCGCCTAACACGTGGGGCCGTGGATTGCCGCCCGTCCGGACCCGTCTTGAGGACTTTGCGGTGATGCCCCGGTGACTGAATGCGAGGACTGCAGCCTCCGTTGAACACGGTAAGTTGGGATCATATATTTTATATGCGTCCCACTTGCCTGTGTGTCAGTCACTGTTTGGTCCTGTCGTATTGTCCATTTGGGTCTGGAGGGGTGACTGGTTGAGTGGTGAGACCAAGGGCAATCCCACGCCACGAACCAGCAAGTCTGACCGAGTGACGTTGCATTCCTGCACGTTCTCGTGAAAATTACCACGTTCCTCCTCCTCCAGTCACTGTACTTTTATGCAGATAGTTGCCTCCCGTGATTATTTGGTAGTGTCTAAATTTCTAGCATCTTGTAGAGAATTGTGGTAGGGGTGCGCATAACCAAATTTCCTTAGGAGACGAATAGAGGAGGGCTCTTCGTCTGAGAAAGTGACAAATAGAGGAGGACTCTTTGTCCAACCCGGGAAGTCTCATTAGGAGAAGCCCAGGTGTCAGCATATGGAGGGGGACTCTGTGCTGTGTAGAGTGTCACGGTGTACTGCGCTTTAAAGTCACCATCCACAGTTAGGGAAAAAGACAGAATAGAGGGGGACTCTTTGTCTTGTCACAGTATTGAGGGGGACTCTGCAGTGACGGGTGGTGACCTGCGAGTGACGCCGGTGGTCTGAGTCGCGACAGATCATTACACTCTGTTAATATTATGATGCGCATGTTTAAATCAAACAAAACCCACAAGTTAGAGGGTGGTGCTTTGGGAGTGGTTGAATTGATGAAATCACGTGGAGGCAAGAAGGCTGTTAAGAAAGTGAGGAAGATAATGAGCTTGCCGAGTACAGGCAGGCTTCAGCCTTCAGTGTGGAAAGACTTTGTCGCACAGAATGAGGGAAAGTTGAGAGATCAGGGGCTCTTGTATCAAGCCCAAGCACATTTGAGAGTAGTAAATGATTTGAAAGTTGAGGGTTGGAAAGAGGTAGATGGAATAAGGAGGTTCGGAAAGTGCTGAGCCTTTGTTCGGATATGTAAAATGCTCTGCATATGATCTTGTTGATGTAACTAAAATGGCCGCTCCAAG
Source organism: Oophaga sylvatica (assembly GCA_033576555.1). Classification (NCBI taxonomy): domain Eukaryota; kingdom Metazoa; phylum Chordata; class Amphibia; order Anura; family Dendrobatidae; genus Oophaga; species Oophaga sylvatica. Next base: position 685,682,135 of record JARQOD010000001.1, read on the forward strand.
CCCTCGGCCACCGCCCTATAATGGTGCCGATCTTAGAACAAAGGGAGGTTGGACCTGTCATGTGTGTGGTGAACAGAATCCGCCCTGGGCGGAGACCTGCCGTGTCTGTGGGGCGGGTCGCTCCTGGTGTAATGCCCAGCCCATCGCCCCTCCCACACCCAGCGGCCATTTTGGTAAACCCAATGGCCATCTTAATACACCTGGAAATGGCCAACACCCCATCTCCTCCGGCGGCCATCTTGAGACACCCAAGCACACCCAGTCAGGCCTATATCCCTTGCTGATACCAACCAGGGCCTACTACCAGCCCCCGCCCGCACCTGTGCAGGCCACAGCTCCCAATATGGCACCAGATGCAACACCATTGTTCCCTTTCACACACCCCAACCCGGCCATTGCTGCAATGCATGAATCTTCAGTTTTTCAAACAATAATCAGAAGCCGCCGCCATGATATTATGGGATCTAATGAAGGGGAGGAGGATCAGGAGATAGAAGAGGGATGGGCCCCTCAACAGCTACCACTATCCCCAGCAGCACCAGTATCTTTTCTTCCCTCCTCCATTCCCCCACCACCATTGTTAACCCCTGGTCCTAGGGCCTATTCCACCCCTACTTCAGAGATAAGGCACCTTCCTCTCCTTCACAAATCCTCAGAGAGGACAGTCGTTCTGTAAGATTCACGGAAACCCCGGTCAGGCCCCAGCTCCCGGTGTACTTGAAAACTGGTATCCCAGCCATTCACAGCATTACACAGACCGCAACTGAAATCCAGTGACATTATCCATAGGGTACGGTGATATCCTGACACATCGGGTTGGTGCTATAGTTAGTCCTGCCAACTCAAACTGCTCCAAGAAAGGGGGTCTGGCTCTATTAATAGCCCAAGCTGGTGGTCCCATCGTCACTGCAGAATGTATGGCTCATATATACACTCATGACCCTTTGCCACCTGGACAGACTCTGACAACCCATGCAGGGGACCTTCCCGCTGATATCATCATCCATGCAGTAGGTCCAGTCCATGATCCTCTAAACTCAAATGAGTCACGGGCCACCCTTCGGGCCACCATACATTCAATACTCCATCATGCTGGTATGTTAAAAACAGAAGACATTAGGCACCAGGAATTATTTGAAACCAATGATAAAGTAGTAAATTTGTGATTGCTTTGTCTAAAGAGTTAACTAACACCCACTCTGCAGTGTCTGCTTCTCTCCCAGAATTTACAGGTGACACGGTGCATGATTTCTCGCCTGATGACCTTATATATATAAAAATTTATGGGAAGAGACTGTCTCCAGCCCAGATTTGAGGGTCCCTACACTGTGGTCCTGACCACCCCTACTGCCCGAAGTTCGAGGGCAAGAGCACCTGGATTCACGCCTCCCATTGCAAGAAGGACAAGATTAATCAGCAGTCATGAAGTTTCTGATATACATATCCTTTTGAGCTATATCCTGATCTCCAGTAGTGCCACTATGCCCACCTCTGGGTTAATACTACAACCCCTGTGGTTATCTTTAAGTTCGATTTCTATCAAATATTTAACTGTGATAGGAATGATTTCAAGGGATCAACGCACCAGACTCAGGGGAAAAGGGATATTTTATCTCAGTGTCACCCGCCCAGGGAATAAAAACTGTCATGATTGGCAGATGAAGCTAGATACAATAGATTGATAAATGAGATATACAAGTATTATATTTGTAGGAACGGATCTAAGAATGCAGGAGTCAGTGACAGCAAGCAAAGGTATAAGGGAGGGAGGAAGTGCTGGTAGCAGCGAGATGGTATTTTGCTGTACACCAAGGTCATTCTACAGATAAGGAAGCTGAAGGCTGAGGGAGAGCACACTAACAAACTGCGCAGCGACCCGACTTACCCCTCCCATCAGGCATTCAGCATAGAGACGCAGAGCAAGAGTGCAACAGTTTTCAGATTTTGTTGAATAGGTTTTTGGAATAGACACAGTACGTAAGAATAGAAGGTCAGAGTATGTGAGAAGCAAATAGACAGGCAGAGAAAGGAAGTTACACTAGAGGACAGAGTTCAGGAAAGAGCCAAAAGATTATTTCTGGACTCTAAGGAAAACTTGGGTGGAAATGGGTTTTGTCAAAGAAAACAAGACTAGTGAGAAAGTTCTAGCAAGGTTTATATGAATGGCATAAAAAAAAAAAAAAAAAAAAAGTGACAAGGAAAAACTGAAAGTAAGTAGACCGGATTAGAGATCAGTTAAAGCAGAGGATCTAGCCAGAATAGCACAGGGGGCACAACATGATTTAGTGCAGGCAAAAAGAGGTAGCTTGCACATGAACCCCCTTGTCTCCTTACCCCCCACTCCTAATTGCACAGTACAGGTGAACCTACCAGGGGGACATGAGGTTGAGTTCCAAGTGGACACGGGGGCAGACAATTCAGTAATTACAGAAGAGGACTGGCCATTTGGGAAAAGTGATTTCTCCCACCATGTTATAGCGACTCCTTATAACTCTCCATCTATCCTGCTCCCCGTCACTAAAAAGATTCCCCTGCAAATTCAAGGAACCACTGTACACACACAGTTAATGGTGTCACCACGGGGTCAATGTAATCTTTTAGGATGTGATGTGTTGTTACAATTACAAGCACGTATTGAGTATTATCCAGTTGGAACTGTCACTATGACACCAGAACTGAAGCAGAGCACTCTTTGTAAAATCATGTCGCTAGACGTTGCTAGTACAGAGGAAAGAGAAGATTTTCAGGAAATATATTCCAATGTTATTTCTGGACCCCACCGTCATGATGTACTCTTTAGGATAAGGACAGGGGATTTTACGAAACAACATGTTGGGGTCATAGTAAATGCTGCAAATAATCAACTCCACTATGCTGGAGGACTGGCCGCAACAATTTCACAGAAAGGCGGACCCATGATACAGGACGAATCTAATTCGTATATACAAACGTGTGGTCAGGTAGAAATAGGACAGGTCCCAGCAACCAGAGCAGGACAGTTGCCGTGTCAATATGCAATATATGCAATGAAATCACGATATACTTCTACTAATATGCCTAGGTCCCAACAATTACTTACTGAAGCTGTCCAGAATGTAATCCTGTATGTTTTCCCTGTCCACTCCGAACAATCATTTTGCAAGCAGGCAGCTGCAGGTCCAAGGACAGTTCTGATCAGTGCCCATATAGCAAACTCCAGCCCCCCTTCAACTTAACCCTGTGTACGGGTTGGTACAAAAATTATGGGCAGTTAATGCAGCTACTGATCTGGAAAACTCCAGTGGTGTCTAATATATATATATACACTTTTGTTCCAGATATCTCAGGATGCTGCTTAGTTTACAGTTATTGATTTTGCCAATGTTATTTTTATAATATGTTGATGATTTACTGATTTGTGCCCCCTCCAGGAAACAGTGTCGTATTGCAACAATATTACTCATGTTGTTTTTGTACCAAGCAGGTTGTAAAGCGTTGAAGGATAAACTGCAATTTTGTAAATCTTCAGTTATCTTTTTGGGACATTGCATTATACCAGGGGGAACGACATCGGACCAGCGCTCGCAAAGAAGCTGTACAGAATTTTCCTATTCCTGTTAATGTTGCCGCTCTTAGGATATTTCTTAGACTGATTTTCTGCTGCAGGCAGTGGATTCATGCTGTATCAATCCTCATGCAGCCTCTCTATGACTGTATCACCATTGTGCTTTTTAAACTAACTCCTGAAGATATAGACGGTTTTTATTTTTCTCTCAAAAACAGGATTGTGGCAGCTCCAGCGCTAGGAACCCCCAACTATGAACTACCATTCATCCTGTATCTTTATGAACAGCGGGGACACGTGGCAGGAGTATTGACTCAGTTACATGGTGACAATCAAAGGCCAGTGGCCTGTTTCAGTGGAAGACTAGATGCAGTGGCTAAAGGTGCCCCGTCCTGTGTACGGGCGGTACATGCTGTAGGACTATTGCTCCACAAATCATCAGATATCGTTCTTGATTATCCACTGACAGCACTTACACCTCATGATGTATATATCATACTGAACCAGGTGCAGCCGGCATATTTTTCAGCTGCACGTCATCTTCGATTGCAATGTGCACTTTTGATGCTTCCAGGTGTTTCTTTGCAGAGATGTACCACACTTAATCCTGTCACATTCTTACCTCTCTCGGATCTAGGGGGGAGGTCAGGTATTGTACGGTATTGTACAAAGAAGATCCAAGAGAGGAGATTCCTTATGATTATGTTCAGCTTATGGCACAGGAAACAGCAGGCCTACCCACAGTGTTTGAAACTGAAAGATGTAATGTTGATTTTAAATCTTTTGTAGAACTCGCTACCAAGATGACTCAGGTGCCTTCCACACCAGGTATGCCATCGCTCCCTGAATGCAGTAATCAAAGCAGAACCAATGCTCCCACATCAGTCGGCCCAGGAGGCTGAACTTAAGGCTCTGACCGAGGCCTGTAAGATAGCTGAAGGTAGAATTGTTAACATCTACACAGATTCTAGATACACATTCGGTATAGCTCATGATTTGGGTCCAATTTGGAAGTCTAGAGGATTCCTGATGGCAGCAGGACATCCCATTAAAAATGCTGACGCAGTCCAGCAGTTAATTGATGCATTACAATTACCAAAAGAAGTAGCTGTCATAAAAGTTAAAGCACATACCAGATGCACTGATCAGGTGAGTAAAGGAAACGCAATGGCCGATGCAGCAGCAAAAACAGCAGCCAGTAGACCACTCCAAGGGGTAACGATGCACCAGGTAAGCGCTCCCAAAAATCCCTTTGTGTCGGAGGATGCCTTATCCCAGATGCAGGCTCAGGTGCGCCAGGAGGAAGTAGAAAAGTGGGAAAAAGAAGGTGCATGTCTGAATGCAGCAACTGGGGTATGGGGAAGAGGGATGCGCCGATGCCTTCCAAGAGCGTTGTACCCTGCGGTCGCCCAGATGTTATATGGGCCAACTCACCAGTCCAAAACTGCTGTAATGAGCGTGATGCAGAAGCATTGGGTGGCACCAGGCTTTTCCACCTGTATAGAAGGTTTGATCCAGGGATGCATGGTATGTGCTACACATAATCAGAGAAGGGTAGTCAAGACACCACCCAAACACGCCCCTCAGCCCCTCTATCCTTTCCAGAGACTGCAGATTGATTATATTCAGCTGCCAAAAATCAGGTTCATGGGAGTACGTGTTGGTGTGTTTTTGATTTATTCTCAGGTTGGCCGGAGGCTTTCCCGATTGCCAAGGCTACGGCTGCGGCAATCGCAAAGAAGCTGCTTGCGGAGGTGGTGTGCAGGTATGGAGTACCAAAGGTGATCGAAAGTGACAGAGGTACACATTTCATAGGTGAAATAATGAATGAAGTCTTGACAGCGCTGGGAATTCAACAAGTTTTCCACACCCCATATTATCCACAAAGCAGTGGAAAAGTAGAAAGACTAAATGGGACATTGAAGTTAAAAATCTAAAAGGCCATGGCTGAAACAGGGAAATCTTGGCCTGAATGTTTACCATTAGCCCTATACTCAGTAAGGTACACTCCAAGTAGAAAAACTGGACTTTCTCCGTATGAAGTACTATTTGGCAAAGTGCTTAGTTTAGGATGTTTCTTTTCCCAAGCATTGGAAATAAGTAACCATGTATTAAGCTCATATGTAAGGGATTTGTATAAAAGACTCAAGAAAGTATATGATAATGTTTTCAGTTCTCTTCCAGATCCGAACCAGGATCCTGGGAGTCTGCAGTCTGCAGTCTGGAGACTGGGTAGTCATTAAAAGACACGTGAGAAAGAGTCTGGATCCGAGAATATAGCTCCACTGATATCCAGAAAAAGAAGGAGTCTGGGTCAGCTGCACACCGGTTATGCTGAGGATCCCAAAGTTTATATGGATCCCATAGGTGTTCCTAGGGGGGTCCCAGACGAATACAAAGCTCAGAATCAGATCCTGGCGGGTTTCCGTTCTCTCATCCCAACTGTGCAGATCAATTACAATGTAGATTGGATAAAATATATATACTACACCAAGCAAAGATTTATCAATATCAATTTTAGTCAAGATGCTTTCCAGGGTATAGTTGAGAAACTGGGCCCAAAACAAAAGACTGACTCTTCAAAATAGACTGGCCATTGACATGATTCTAGCTGAAAAAGATGAAGTCTGTGGGATGATAGGGGAAGAATTTTGTACTTATATTCCTCAGAATTCTGGAGTCAATGGTAAAACTATAGTGGTCCTTACAGAGATTAAAAATCTGGCTCAGGAAATAAAAGCCAATGCAGAAGTAGATACCTCTTTCTTCTTAAGATGGCTTGAAGGACTTAAAGAATTTCTCCAACAAGCCTGCTTAGTGGTAACAGGGCTTTTGGTGCTAGGATTGATAATTCTATGTTGTGTGATATCTATGTATAGGAAAGCTGTGACCAATGCAGCCGCCTCCTCAGGTACTTTCCTTCATCAGGAAGTTGTGTCGCTACTATATGAAGACACTGATAAGGGTGATATGGAGAAATATACTCCGCAGGATAAACCTGATAAAACCCCCTATAACAAAATACAAATGGAAATAAGAGATTTAGTTTAGGGATAGGGGGAGAACTCCATGTGCATGTTTGGTAGGGACTTGGTTGTTTGGGGGCGGTCCATAAGGGGCCAGTTTCTAAAATGACCAAGCGAAGAAATCCATTACCCCTGTCCCCACACATGGACAGTCTCGAAGGCCGCATAAATTAAGGGAAAAACTTAGTGTTTAGGGGGGATTGTCAAGGTAAAATATAATTTTCTACTATACTTTTATATTTATAGTGTGTATATGTATTTTGTAAACACGAAGTTTCCCTTAAATGATATTATTACAATGTTAGTATCTGCTGGTGTTTGTCTCCATCTTGTGTCCTATCACTGTATTACACTAAATTGAAGTGGATCTACTGAAATGCCCCCACCTTTGGAGAATTGAGGAAACACATGATCAAGAAACGAAACTGAGGATGACATGATCAAGGAGGACTTAGAAGAAGATCTAAGGACCAATTAGGATGACTCAGCTTATCTCTTTCTCCTCAATCCTGCCTTTACTCCACCCCAATATTCTGTGTATGTAATCTTATGTACGTGAATAAAGAGTTCAGTGCTTACTGGAGATGGCCGCCTAATAGCACCATTTTCTTTAGGGCACGTTCTGAAGTCTGAACCAGCGTATTGCCTGATTCATTCTCGGTCGACCCGTGCTCTTAGTCTAATTTGGAATGACTGGAGGATGAGTGGTTTGTCATTTTGACCCCGACAGATCCTTAGACCGGGGAAAGTCATTACCCAATATGACGGGTTGCACCAGGTTCTTCACTACCCCCCCTTCATATGAAACCTCCCCGAGTTTGGGGACCAAGTCCACGGCAGTCTCTGGGTAGACTTTGGTGTCTCCATGGATGCACACCATACTCAGGTGCTTATCAGGGATGAAGTCCCTATCAATCAGGCTGTCACATACGGAAGTCACTGGACTCTCTGAGTCCAAGAGGGCCTGTGCTGGGCAGTCATTTACAACCACCGGGCACACCTGTGGTCCAGTCTCTTCGGCTGAGGTGGACACACACACAGGCTCTGCGCAGGGAGAGAGGGATCTGCCAACATCACAATACATAGGCTCCCCCTCTATTGGACAGTTAGCTGCAATTTCACGACATCTCCAACACTGTCCATCACACTTTTCCACCCACATGTCCCCTCGGGCCTGAACCCGCTTATCAGCATACCCCATGTCCCCAACAGCTGGAACGCTCTTACCGCGAGAGTTCAGCGTCCGGGAACTCTGAAGTGACGACCTCTCAGATGGCTGGTCACGGAGACAGTCTTTGCTGGCGAAGGCCTTCTCCATCAGGCTGGCTGTACCTCAGGAGGACATGCTCGGGTGTAGCGGTTCACTATCACCTCTTCAACCATGCCGACACGACGGCCGACGTCAGGCTCCAACCGCTTCTTTACTGCAGGCAACGCAGGTGCCTTTACAACATTACTCGGGTACGAGGTGCTGAGAGCTGCAATCTGCTCCTTCAGCAATCGGTTAAACTCCTGCTGCTGCTGCTGCCAGCTCTGCTGGGCCTGCTGCATGCTCTGCAGGTGTTTCTTAACAAGCTCCTCCATACTGCCGGACTTATCTGTCTCAATCACGGCAGTCTTATGTTGCACATTAACTTGCGCCATTTGTTCAAACAGCGCCTCCATGCTGTCATCCATGCTGTCAGACTTCTCTGTCTCAACAACGGCAGTCTTCACTCAAGACATACACACTCCACAGTCTTTTCCACAGAGAATTCAGTCTTGCTGTGCAGACACTTTTTTTTTTTTCTCTGCAAACTCTATTAGGGCCACTGTCTCTTTAAGACTGCTCCAATCAGACGTTTTTGCTGACACACTTTTTTTTTTTTTTCTCTGCTGCTGCTTCAACAGACTTCACCTTTATTGCTGTCTCTCGCCACTGTGCTGCACGCACATTCCAGCACCAATTGTATCAGCCACTGTGCTGCCCCAGCATTCTCCGCCAATTGTAAGCTTTTCAGGGGATATAGCTCTGAGATCGCCGTCCGGGTAGACGAAGTGGCACAGAAACAGTTCATTCAGACAGCAGTTCTGGTGAAAACTGGCCGCAACCAGCTTTATTAAAGTCCACAGCAAACAGATAAAAACAAATCATAAACATAAGACCTGGGCTTGTCCAGCCACTAATTACACTTAGATAGATTTCCCTATCTATCCGGGTCCCGACTCTAACAGCCAGGGCCAAAACAACTCATATGTTCAGCATTACCAGCATGGAGGTTCACAGAGTCTCCTCCTTGTGTCTGAAGGCACCTTCAACGTCCAGACTTGAGAGAGCTCCCCTCCTATTCAGCAGCTATCCGCATGGATTCTCACAGAGACTACTCCTGTGTCCGGGGTACATCGAGCACCCAGACTGAGACAGCTCAATCTCCTGGAGACACCTTCTGTGCCTGGACCCCTCCTGTGTCCAGACTAAGCGAGCTCCTACTCCTGGAGACTGCTTCTTGTGCCTGGACCCCTCCTGTGTCCAGACTAAGCGAGCTCTCTGACTGTGTTTGCAGACACCTACTTCTGGTCTCCTAATTAACACCTGAGTAGTTTCAGGCCTGAGCTGCAAGTGTGTAATGAATGTAAGGTGTAGTGACCTTTCTCTACTACTAGGTTTACAAAGCCATACATTTCCCTTATACCAGTCAGCACAGTATCTAGGTGAAATGTACACCCCATTCAACACCCATACTCTCACTGTCTCACAGGCCATAGAGAGAGAAGATGCATAGGAAAGCGTACATGCATATTCCCATTCAGAGTGGTCAAACGTTAAATGAAGTTCCGACTCCCATTTAACCATGTTTTGTGTTTTGACCAACTGCGTGCTGTGGTTAAACCATTGGTAAACGTAGTTAAGACTCCAAAAAATTTTATGATCTAAGTTGCAAAGTAAATTTAAAACCGGTTCAGAAATCCGAGGGCGCACTTGCAGGAAGACATAAATTTGTTCCTTGAGAATAATGTAGAGAAAAAATGATAGGGAGAATGAATGGAAATGTTCTTTAATAAAAGAATAAGGATAGAATTTAGAACCATCGTAGATATCTCCCAGTTTCTTAATACCCAATTTGAGCCAGAGAGGGTCCAAGACCAGTCCCCTAGATTCATGGATACGAGATAATGGAATATTCTTGAGGATATGGATTTTATCACAACCCTTTTTTGGTTTAGCAAGCCTTTTCCAGGCCTCAATGGAGGGCTGGAGAATGGGGTGGGAACTATAAGGAATTTGCTTGTTTAAGAGAAAACCTAATACTAACAAATGGGGAGGTTTGTAGTTGTTTAAAAAGAGTTCTAAATCGTACCAGGCTGGAGGGTCTTTATGAGGCCACCAAAAACAGCTCTGTTTGATCAGATTAGCAGAGTAATAAGCCAAAAATGTTCGGTAGTCCAGCTCCACCATAAATTTTTTGATTATAAAGAACATTTTGAGCCACTCTGGCTTTCTTCCTACCCCAAATAAAATGATTAAGTGAGCTTTGCAAACTGGTAAGGAATGAGGAGGAGATTTTCAAGCATGTATTTTTCAATATGAAAGATATAGAGAGACGCTCCGACCACGGCAGACCACCAATCAATAGAGTGCGATTATGATCATTGTTGTGCTGACATCACGGATAACTTTAGTTGGGGCCTTGATGGTAGGCGTCCGAGTTTTTTAAATCAATACAATTCCTCGAAATCACACAGTATCTATCAACATCAGCCGGTGAGATGGCAATGATATGCTCCATCCTATTAAGGAGGGAGATCTGCGCAAACCTTTCCTCCACAGTGGGTGGGTCTCTGCTTTTCCAGTGTGAATGACATTCTTAGCCACCTGTATTAGGTAGCCTATTGATGAGCTTTTATAACTACGTTTACTTATTGGTAACATTGATAAAATGAGGGCTTCGGGCGTATTAGGGATAGTCCAACCAGTTATTTTCTCAATCATGGGAACCACCTTTGCCCAAAATGCATTTATTATAGAGCATGCCCACCATATGTGTGACATTGTCCCTTCCCCCTCCCCACATCTCCAACATCTATCTGAGACCACTGGATACCATCTATGAAGGACTGCTGGTACCCAGTACCATCTAGAGATAATTTTGAAGGAGGTTTCCTGAGCTTTGGACCCTATTGAGGTTTTATGTGTTAGGAAGAAACATTTATCCCATTGTGAGTCACAGAAGGACTTCCCCAGTTCCCTTTCCCATGCACCGCATAATCCTGGCCTATTGTCAGTTACCTGGGCAATGAGGAAATTATACAGTAGGGAGATGGAGTGTGTAGGGGGTGACAATGATAGGCAGTTTTTCAAAGTTTGTGAGATCTCTATGAAGATGTGTGCGCTTCTTCACAGTTGAATAGAAGTGTTGTAACTGGCTATATTCAAAATTTGCCTTCGGGGAAGTGGCTCTTCCCCGTAACAAGTCATTGAGGGGGAGCAACAAAGTATTGGAGATGACATGAGAAAATAATATCGGATGGGATTTATTTGAACGCAGAAATCTATTTGCAGATAGTCCTGGTGGGAAATCTGGATTATCTGAAATCGGGAGCAAGGGGCCCTGGGGGTCGATTGAGGATAAGCTTTTTTTTGGGGATCTCAAAGCCAAAGCAGTGGCATAAGTACTATATGACATGAGGCCAAGACAGGGGACAATTAAATGGGCGCACCATGGGAGAGTGCTAAGAGCTTTAGGACAAATGTATTGAGCTATTTTGACCCACAATTTCCCCTCCCAATGATGGAAGAAGTCGAGGATTCTAGCGTGTACTGCTGCCATGTAATACCTTTTACAATCCGGAAGGCTAAGGCCCCCCTTTTGTTTGTGTCTGATCAGAACGTCCCCCCGAATGCGTGGACGCCCACTTGCCCAGATAAATCTGCAAAAGCTAATGCGTAGTCTTTTCCAAAAATTTGAGGGAATTACCATGGGAATGGTTTGGAAGAGGTATAAGAGTTTAGGTAGGACGTTCATTTTTAGTATATTTATTATGCCGAACCTGGAAAAATCCTTCACCGTCCAAGAAGTAAGATCTCTATGGAGTTGTTCAATAAAGGGCCCAAAATTAAGAAAAAATAGATGGGAGAGGTCTCTATGGATACGAATTCCTAAGTATTTGATACCCTGTGAGGGCCAGGTGTTGTGAATGTTTTAGAAATTAATTCTGAGCAGAAGCTCCCTCTGGTGGTTACAAACAGTGCTGAACCATTCAATGAGGATTGGCAATCAGGAATCACAGACTGGTCTTATATAAGGGAGGTTCCCTCCCATCATGGTTGCCGGTGATCAATTGTTCTTGTCTCAACGTTGTTTCCTGGTTCACTTGGAAGCTTGCTGAGTCTTGCCTCTTCTCCTGCTCTCAGATAAGATATTTTCTGTTTTTTGTTTTTGTGCTTACCATTTGCATATTTCTCTGCATTTCTGTGAAGTTAGCCAGGTCCCCCTTCCCGGGGGGCTTGGGCTCCTCTCAGTTCCTCTGGAGCCACTGTTATTTGTACATTTGCCTTTTCCAGTTTTTTCAGTGGCTGCGGCTTAGTTTTGTTACACCAGAGAACTAATTTAGGTGGTAGAGGTCGTGTGATCTCAGGTGTTTTTGCAATTAGTAGCGTTGGCTTTTTTTAGGGTTTTTTTTGGATTGCAGTAAGTATCCTTCCTATCCTTTTTCTGTCTAGGCAGATTGGGCCCCAACGTTTGCTCATACTATTTTCTGTCTGTGTCTGTATTTCCTCTTGTCTAACCGCCATTACATGTTTGGGGGCTTCCTATGTTCTTTGGGGATGATCTGCTCCGGGGCAGATAGCTTTCCTTTTTCTATATTTAGGTGTAGTTAACCTCTCAGGCTGTGACGAGGCGTCTAGGACCAACGTAGGAACGCTCCACGGCTGCCTTTAGTTGTGGTGGTTAGTCAGGGTACTGCAATCCAGTAGATTCCAACCTCTCTGGTGTATTGCCGTTTTTGCCTGCTCTCCTCAGCTACCATAACATAACAGCCAGGCAAAGGGAAAGTTGGACTGGATGGAATCCTGTATGGATTTGGGGAGGGAAACATCGAGGGCCTCAGACTTCGCTGCATTGATTTTAAAATTTGACCATGTACCAAAGTGATCTATTTCAGCCATAACAGCAGTGATGGATATATGTGGTTGAGTGTTATATACTAGGACATCATTCATCAGCAAATGCAGAGCACTTGTACTCGGTGCCTCCCACCTCAATCCCCTAATATTGGGGTTATTGTGAATTGATGAGAGCAAGTGCTCCATCACTAGGATGTATAAGAGAGGGGACAGAGGACATCCCTGCCTTGTCCCATTGGTGATTATGAAAGGTGATAATGTTCAATTTATCTTCAGCCTAGCTGACGGATTGCGATACAGGGCCATGATTTTGGCTATAAAAGAGTCCCCTACCCCAAGTTTTTTAAGAGAATAATATATGGCGTGCCAGGAGACTCTATGGAATGCTTTCTCAGCATCCAACGAGAGTATCTAATTACAAATTTTTAACTGCATCTAGCCCAGACAATAATTTTGGGCCTAGTAGCAGTGTCTGCTAGTCAGCGGATTAACCCAGCTGTTAAGCAAGCTACACTACTTTTACTTTGGACACTTAATTTTTTCAAAGGAAATGCTTCGGGCCCCCGGGACACTCAGTGAAGAACATCGGGGAGGCACACCAAGGCACAGGGGTAGGACGCCTTGCGGTGGACCGCCAAGCTCGATCCTTATAAAAGCTTTTTAACTGCAGCAGCTACTGGAGCTGGAATTACCGTGGCTGCTGGCATGAGACTTGCTCTCCAATAGATCCTTGTAAAAGGATTTAAAGTGTATTCATTCAAATTAGAGACACAATTTAAATTAAAAAGATTAGACCTGCCTCCACCGCAAGGGGGCTCGCTCGACCCACCAGCGGACAGGCACCAGTATTGGGAGAGGGGGGCTGGCCGTCAGGGTCCACCGCAGCTCTGGCACAAACCCGGCGACATCCAGGTCGCACGGGCAGGAACGGACTGGCCGTGTCGGCTTTGCACTTTTTTGGTTTTAGAAGGGCTTGACATGCCTATATCTGTGTCTCCCCCTCCTTTTACTCCTCCAACTCTTTTCTTTTTGCATGACTATATGTACTTGTCACTTTTCCATGTGTTGTGTCTTCTGAACAGTTTGTCAGCTTTTGGACACCTTTGAAGTGTTTTCTATGTGTTTTCTATGTGTTTCTATGTGTTTTTCTTTGCCTGCCATTGGTTTTAGCAGTGTTTGATGGTGTTCGACGAACAGTTCGAACAGAGGCCAATATCCCAAAAAGTCACATTCACCCAGAATACTACATTGCCCTTGCAGTCTACTGAACCAGAATCTGACCCTGATGAAACTCAGGTGTCCCTTCCCGCATACTCTAACACCTTACACGGTGACACAGAGGAAGGTGCAGATGAAATTGAAGAGGAGGTGATGGATGACCCAGTTGTTGACCCGGATTGGCATCCATTGGGGGAAGAGGGTGCTGCTGGCAATAGCTCAGAAGAGGAGGAGGATCCGCGGCAGGCATCGACATCGCTGCTGCGGTTATCTGGCAGGCCCGTAGCAGTCCAAACACGTGTTAAAAAAACAAAAAGAGTTGCAGGACAGCTTGGCCAGAAGGTCAAATTAGCACAGCATGCAAGCCCTGAAAATTTATCCCATAGTAGGAAGAGTGCAGTGTGACACTTTTTTTTACCAAAATCCTATTGATAAGGCAAAGGTTATCTGTAAGAAGTGTGGAAGGACCTTTAGCCGAGGGAAAAATCTCCGAAATTTGAATACCAGTTGCATGCTTAGACATTTAAACACCATGCACTTGCAAGCGTGGACGGACTACAAAACCTCACTGGCTTTGAACGCCTACATTGCCAAACTGATCTCATTAGAGATGATGCCCTTCCATTTGGTTGAAAGCGCAGCGTTCCAGAGCTCATGACCTACACTGTTCTACGCTATGACCTACCCAGTCGGTACTTCTTTTCAAGAAAAGCCATCCCTGCCCTCCACCTGCATGTGAAAGACTGCAGTGTCCATGCACTGAAACAATCAGTGAGTGGAAAGGTGCACCTCACAACAGATGCATGGACCAGTAGGCATTGCCAGGGCCGTTACGTGTCCATCACTGCGCACTGGGTTAATGTGATGGATGCAGGGTCCACAGGGGACAGCGGCGGTGGGACAGTGCTGCCTAGCCCACGGTATAGGCAATAGTTGGCTGTAGGCGTTCGACCCTCCTCCTCCTCCAGAAGAGAAAGCTCGTCGACAGAGCACAGTCGCACAAGAACTCCATCCACAGCTTTCAGTGTTGCACACGAGGTGTCCCACTATTGAACCGCTAGTGGTAAGCATCAGCAGGCTGTTTTAAAGATGATGTCTATGGGCGACAACAGACACACCAAGAAGGTACTAGCCGACTACTTGCAGCGAGAAACTGAATCATGGCTGGGCAGTCTACATCTTGATCCAGGCAAGGTAGTCAGTGATAACAGCCGTAATTTTGTGGCAGCCATAGCCCTGGCAAAACTCAGACACATACCTTGCCTGGCTCACAACTTGAACCTGGTGGTGCAGTGCTTCATAAATAATTATCCGGAGTTACCAGCCCTGCTCCATAAGGTGCGAAGACTGTGCTCGCACATCCGTTTCTCGCCCGTAGACTCCAGTCGTATGCAGAGGCTGCAGCGATCGCTCCACCTCCCCAAGCACCGCCTAATCATAGACGTTGCAACAGGGTGGAACTCCACCATGCACATGGTTGAGAGGCTGTGGCCGAACAGAGGCAGGCTGTAATGCATTTGTGGGAGGATCCACGGGCAGGCAGTTTGAGGGCAGACATCGAGTTGTCGGGTGTGCAGTTGTCAAAGCTGAAAGACATCTGTAAAGTCCTTCAGTGTTTTGAGGAATGCACACCGCTGGTAAGTGCAGACGATGCCATCATAAGCATGAGCATCCCACTTATGCGTCTGCTCATGCAAACTTTGACGCACATTAAGGATCAGGCGTCTGCAGCGGAGGAGGAGGAGAATGGAAGCCTTCATGACTATCAGGCATTGTCTGCTCAGAGAACTGTCCTGGACGAGGTGGAGGAGGAAGAGGAGGAGGATGAGGATGAGGGGGATGATTATTTTGGGGAGGATGATGCTTCTCAGGGGGCCAAGGTCAGGTACAGGGTTTGTGCGTGAATGGAGGAATGTGGATTTGGCAGAAAGTGCTCCTCCACTCACCACTGGCAGTGCATCATTGACACCTGGAACATTGGCCCACATGTGTGATTATGTCTTGTGGATCCTAAAAATGGACCCCCGCATTGCCAAAATGATGAAGGATGACGACTACTGGTTGGCCAGCATCCTCGATCCACGCTATAAAGGCAAATTACAGAACATCATGCCACAGGAGAACCTAGAGCTAACATTGGTGAACAAACAAGCAACTCTAGTAAACCGTTTGTTAGAGGCATTCCCAGCATACAGCAGCGGTGCAGGTTCTACCACAAGCCGTACTGGGCCAAGCGGAAGAGATGTTCGTGGTGCACACAGCCGAAGTGGCGTTGGAGACAGGGGTTTCATGACCATGTTGTTGTCTGACTTCTCGGGTAACGCTCACATGATTGGTAATACTGAATCGATTGCGACAGGAGACAACAGTTGTCAACTATGGTTCAAAATTACCTCTCCTCCCCTATCGATGTTCTCCCTCACAGTTCATTCCCCTTTGACTACTGGGCCTGTTAACTGGACACCTGGCCTGAATTTGCACAATATGCCTTACAGGAGCTCGTTTGCCCTGCTGGTAGTGTGCTATCAGAGTCTTCAGTGCTGCTGGATCAATCCTGACAGAAAGAAGGACCCGGCTGTCGACCCAAAATGTACAGTACAGACCAAAAGTTTGGACACACCATCTCATTCAAGATTTTTCTGTATTTTCATGACTATGAAAATTGCAGAATCACACTGAAGGCATCAAAACTATGAATTAACACATGTGGAATTATACATTACATTTTACAAAAAAGTGTGAAACAACTGAAAATATGTCTTATATTCTAGGTTCTTCAAAGTAGCCACCTTTTGCTTTGATTACTGCTTTTCACGCAGAAAAGGTGAACGGATGGACTCTACATGCCTGGTTCCCACCGTGAAGCATGGAGGAGGTGGTGTGATGGTGTGGGGGTGCTTTGCTGGTGACACTGTTGGGGATTTATTCAAAATTGAAGCGGTGAGCGGTCCAGCTCACCCCAAACCATCTCGATTGGGTTCTGGTCTAGTGACTGTGGAGGCCACGTCATCTGGCGTAGCACCCCAACACTCTCCTTCTTGGTCAAATAGCCCTTACACAGCCTGGAGGTGTGTTTGGGGTCATTGTCCTGTTGAAAAATAAATGATGGTCCAACTAAACGCAAACCGGATGGAATAGCATACCGCTGCAAGATGCTGTGGTAGCCATGCTGCTTCAGTATGCCTTCAATTTTGAATAAATCCCCAACAGTGTCACCAGCAAAGCACCCCCACATCATCACACCACCTCCTCCATGCTTCAAAGCAAAAGGAGGCTACTTTGAAGAACCTAGAATATAAGACATATTTTCAGTTGTTTCACACTTTTTTGTAAAGTGTAATGTATAATTCCACATGTGTTAATTCATAGTTTTGATGCCTTCAGTGTGATCCTACAATTTTCATAGTCATGAAAATACAGAAAAATCGTTGAATGAGAAGTTGTGTCCAAACTTTTGGTCTGTACTGTACGTGATCTCACCTTCATTAAAATGAACCATGCCTGGGTTTCAAAGGATTTTGTACCACCTTCCCCTGATGACACATAGGTTGCCAGCAAAATGGCTCGCTTTGTCCTCCTCTTCCTCCGACTTCTCCAATTCCTCCATTTGCAGCTGCTGAACGTCCAGCCTACACCTCAACATATGCCAGTTTTTCCACCTCCCTAACTGGGCTGTACCCCCCCAGGGCCGGGGTCAGCACCTGGCGCACCCGGGCAAGTGCCGGTGCCCTGAGCAGGTGGGGAAGGCCACTCGCCGTCAAAGACACCGGCGTACTATGAGGGGCCCTTTGCCAGTTCCCGGCGCCCACAAGTGTGCCCCCCCTTCTAGCTCATAGCCCCAGCACTTGCAATACTTACCTCTCCCTGCTCCACCGCTGTGACATCTTCCGCGTTTCCTGACAGTGACATTCAGGTCATAGAGCGCGATGATTACATATCAAAAAACTGACCGGCACATCCAAACATAGATCTAGTGTGAACAGGTGTTAAAACTTAGAGTCACCAACTCATACACATTCAAGAAAAAAAGGTAGCACACTGGGCCAATTTATGTGTACCTGGAAGCCATGTGTGCTACCTTTTTTTCTTGATTGTTTGAGAGAGCGCGATGATGTCACGTCTGTGCGCCCTCTGCCTGAACAGTCACAATGCAGAGAGCTGGAAGATGGCGACGCTGAGGAGTCCAGAGTAGAGCAGTGCCCAGCGAGGAGACGTATTTCATTTTTTTTAATAGTTGGAGCAATATATGGGGAGCATTATACACTGGAGAATTATATATGGGGTCAATCATACACTTGAGCATCATAGATAGGGCCCATTATACACTGGAGCATCATCCATGGGGCACATCATATACTGGAGCATCAAATGGGGCCCTTTATATATGGAGCATCATATGGAGCACATATGGGGCCTATTCTGTATGGAGCATTATATGGAGCCCATTCTGTATTGAGCAATATATGGGGCTCATTACTCTGTATAGAGCACTCGTATATGGGGCTCATTATTCTGTATGTGGTGCCCATAATACTGTATGGAGGAATATACTGTTCGTTTTTTGAGCTATTGTAGAATTTAAAATAGATATCACTCATGTAATGTAAGAAGTGAAGTATTTGGCATTGTACTATACCTATATTTCTTTGCCTTATCGGAGCATCATGAATTGGGGTATGTGTTAAAGGGGCCCACTGAGACTCTTTGGCCCAGGGCCCATGAAAACCAGGAGCCAGCACTGCCCCCCCACAACTTTAGCCAAATAACCCCCAGTTTTCAATGCGTTACTATTATTATAAAGTTAATTAAGGTTGACAAGCTTAAGTAATAAGAATTGATGTCGTTGGCATTGACATGGGCACTGCAGGTGTGTTTACTGTCCTCCACTCCCTGCCGACTTTTATTCCCCATTGACTTGCATTGGGGTCGGATTTTCGACTCCGACCCGACCATTTCCGTTAATTGGCCGATTTCGTTCGACTCGACTTTTGAGAAAGTCGGGTTTCACGAAACCCGACTCGACCCTAAAAAAGGCAAAGTCGCTCATCTCTACTCAGGACAATTCTGAATAACTATTAGCTGGCGGCTTCTGGGAAAAATAATTTTCATTTTCTCCTAGGTGCCACCCTTTAAGTATGGCAGCTAAGCACCTTCATAACATTATTAATCTGTATATTAACCCTATACCTGCAGGTTAATAGCGCTGTTGAACATGAAAAGTTCTCTTTAAATGCAAAGGAGATGTAAAAAATATTACACAAACCATATGAAGGGAACCTGTCACCAAGAATAATGTTGTTAACCTGCAGATATGCAGTTAATCTGCAGGTTAACAGCGTTATGATGCTGTCCGACGCCTGTGTATCGACCCGCCACCACAATTGTGGATTACCAGGGCAATGGGGTACTCAGAGCCGAGCCCGTAGAAGTCTATGGGATTGTCACAGGTAGCGGTGGCTCGGTCTTTGCCCTAGCGGTCTGGCGTATGTTGGGGGAATATTTACAGGGGATAGATATATTTACAGTTCGTGACGCCACCTGTAGTCTTCTGGTAATTTATACCAGCGCTGCTGTAGAGCTCTGAGGGGATGGTGAGGCAGCTAGATGTCGGGTCCCCTACAGGTAGGACTCTTCCCTCAGGTCGATGGTTAAGGCAGGGTTGTGCAGGCATGCAAGTAAATAACTCAGTCTCACACGGTCAGCGTCTTTCCATACCTTTACTTGTAAGATGGTAAGGCAGGTCCCAGGGAGGCTGATCCAAGGAGAATGTATTTCGAGATAGCAGCTGGACAAGTTAGGGCCTCCTTTACTTTCACAACGATGAGTACAACCAGCATGAAGCGTAGTTCCCTCTATAACTCCAGCTATTCCATAGCTGTACTGCCCGGTCAGTTTTGTGGTTGGAGCCTTCCTATGAGAGAGCTGAGTTCCAATTCCTGTCGTGCACTGACTCAAGGTTCTCACTCTCCCTGACCCCAGTTACGTACTGACTCTTCAGGGGCTGCTTTCCGCGACCTAAGGTCCGATAAGCCTCTGGTTTTCTTACCACTATGCGTGTAGCTATAGTGATCCTTCGGTCCCCAGTGACCGGTAACAATGTGCAGGTATCCTATACCTATGGCACTTTTCTGTTCTCTTCCACTATGCCCTTCGACTTGCTCACACTCTCAACAGATGTCTCAGTCCGTCTTCTAGTGGGGCACAGCTCTGACTAGGCTGAGGTGAACTAGCTCACCTGTACTAGCCTCCACTTGTTGAACTGCTGACAGGCTCAGGCTGGATTACTTCCTCCCTCCAAGTCCAGGCTAGACACTCTGTCCGAAGACAGGAGACTGACTGCTCTAATCACTCAACCAATACACCCTGACACTCCCTCACAAGTGACTACACTACCCTAAGGGTGTGTCTAGTGTATGTTGATATCATGAAGAGCCCTTAACCGTTACCTCTCCACTCATCCTCCTGGTATTGTGTACCAGGGCTACACATTCCCCCATGGTAAAAGACAGCACTCCCGGGCTGTAAAATACAAAGAGACAGTTTTGTTTATGCATGAAAACATCAACATTAAACATTAATTCGTCCCATCCGGGAGGTAAGGATGTCTTGAACGTTGCAAAACAAAACATTATAGAAAAATACAAATAGTATTAAGGCATCAAAACATTCAATAAATACACAGTATTCTTGTGAAGGACCCGCACCAAACCTTCAACGTGGGTCCTGGGTGGGCTGCAGGACATCTGGATGCAGACCTCACTCAGTGCCACACCACACGGGTTTTATGTTCAGAGGTAGTTGTGATGGTTTTATGTAAAACCAAGATAAAGCACCGAAGCGCAACTATATACAAATAAGTTCTGGGCTGGCACAGTCCTCAGCCTCTGAGTCCATTGTTAGCAAAACGACACATATTATATCACATTATAATAATAATAAAGTGCAAAACTTTTTATCTGTTTACCCAGCCGGGCATTCTACTGTTGGCAATATATAAATATATTATATACTCATTTAACTTGTGCAAAAATTGGCAAACATTCTTAAACTTTTTACAACTTTACTTATGGTAGACCCTATCTGGATCTCACCGGTTCTTTTTACTATTTATTTATTTCAACTACATTTTCCACCCCGGGGGCTGGAACAATGCGGTGATCCCTAGATCCCAGAACTAACAAGTCGTGACCTGCTATTGGGGTTTGAGTTGCCACAGTTCTTGTGCGAACCTCTAGGGGCGCAACGGGTACATTCTCCTTGCGAGACACCGATTGCGTTTCAATCTGAGTCACAGTTAACGATATTGATCGTGTCATGGATTGCGATGGAAACTGGGTCGCATGTTGCGATGTAGAAGGATAACGGTATACAGGTGTCGCTTCCACTTGCGATGTACCTGCAGGGGGCGATGCTGGGGCACGGCGGATACTGCTTGCGCTGGAGACGGGGACGCTGCGGTAGTGGTGACGTTACCTGCGTCGGGGACGGGGTCACGGATCGATGGTGACGTTAAGGGCATACCATCCCTTCATTCCCCAGTGCCTTGTGTACGTGACAATGTCTCCATTAACTAAGTCCCTCCCGGGATGGCCTTGCGGTAGGTGGGATTCTACGTCCCTGCGACTAACAAAGACCCCTGGGTAGAGGCCCGGTTCACGGATGAAGCCCCAGCCCTTCCGGAGCTGGAACTCAGTCACACACCCCTGCCGCCGCGGTTCCCTCAGGGTACCTTTCTCTCTCCGGACACTCTCCTTGTCCGCGATCAGCTCTGCATGTTGCCGCTGTCGATTCCGCTGAGCTTCCCGCTCTTCCTCCTGCTGGCGTTGCTGCTTCTCCTCACGACGCTGCCACTCATATTCCCACTGGGCGGTATAGGCGACGTCATCCAGGCGCGCCATCTCGTCCCAGTCCACGTCTGGTAACGACGGACAGGACCCCTCCGGTGTCCCTGCCGGGGTTCGATCATCTGCTGCGGCCTCCTGGCCGGGCGGGAGTTCCGGAACTGGCGGTACCTCCTCAACCTCCTTCGCCTCCACCGCTTCGCCGGTGGGATCAGGATTGGTACTTTCGGGGGCAGCCTCCGGTTGCTCCTTTGCCTTGGGCAGCAGAAGTTTTGGTAACTCCAGACGTAGGGGATCTTCGAAGGGAGAGATCACCGCGTCCCACAGCCTCCGCTGCTCCAGGGTACGCCGGCGTCTCTCGATCTCTTCAAATCCAGGTTGGTGCTGGACCATCTTCTTCAGGCGTGCATTTTCTTCCTTAATTTCTAACAACGCCTGCTGCAGGTGCAGGACCACGGATGACTCCGGTGCTGGTGGCAGCTTGGCGGGGCACGGGGCCTGCCTTCCTCCGCTTCCCTGCTCGGCTGCACACGTCCTGCTTCCATGATGTTCCAGAAGATTCTTTCTTCTTCTACCAGAGACATCCGGTCTCTTCCGTGGAGGCGGGGTTTGCGTCTCCTCCTCCTCGCAGGGAAGGTGAAGAGGAGGCGGACCTCCTTTGCTGTAGGGCAGGATCGCATGTTGTAATAGCACTTTGAGAGGGCAGGCATTCTCTTCGCGCCACAGGGGGTACACGCCCACGAAGGTACGCCCACCTTCTTCTCCAGCGCCTGAGGGCGCGAATATGGCGACAAAGATGGCGATTTTTGGCGCCAAAAGTGCAAACAGTTCTTTTTCACAAAAACAACTCCATAGGCACACAGGGCTCGCAATTTTGCGAGTTTCGCATCCTGTTCGTGACGCCAATTTGTATCGACCCGCCACCACAATTGTGGATTACCAGGGCAATGGGGTACTCAGAGCCGAGCCCGTAGAAGTCTATGGATTGTCACAGGTAGCGGTGGCTCGGTCTGTGGCCCTAGCGGTCTGGCGTATGTTGGGGAATATTTACAGGGGATAGATATATTTACAGTTCGTGACGCCACCTGTAGTCTTCTGGTAATTTATACCAGCGCTGCTGTAGAGCTCTGAGGGGATGGTGAGGCAGCTAGATGTCGGGTCCCCTACAGGTAGGACTCTTCCCTCAGGTCGATGGTTAAGGCAGGGTTGTGCAGGCATGCAAGTAAATAACTCAGTCTCACACGGTCAGCGTCTTTCCATACCTTTACTTGTAAGATGGTAAGGCAGGTCCCAGGGAGGCTGATCCAAGGAGAATGTATTTCGAGATAGCAGCTGGACAAGTTAGGGGCCTCCTTTACTTTCACAACGATGAGTACAACCAGCATGAAGCGTAGTTTCCCTCTATAACTCCAGCTATTCCATAGCTGTACTGCCCGGTCAGTTTTGTGGTTGGAGCCTTCCTATGAGAGAGCTGAGTTCCAATTCCTGTCGTGCACTGACTCAAGGTTCTCACTCTCCCTGACCCCAGTTACGTACTGACTCTTCAGGGCTGCTTTCCGCGACCTAAGGTCCGATAAGCCTCTGGTTTTCTTACCACTATGCGTGTAGCTATAGTGATCCTTCGGTCCCCAGTGACCGGTAACAATGTGCAGGTATCCTATACCTATGGCACTTTTCTGTTCTCTTCCACTATGCCCTTCGACTTGCTCACACTCTCAACAGATGTCTCAGTCCGTCTTCTAGTGGGGCACAGCTCTGACTAGGCTGAGGTGAACTAGCTCACCTGTACTAGCCTCCACTTGTTGAACTGCTGACAGGCTCAGGCTGGATTACTTCCTCCCTCCAAGTCCAGGCTAGACACTCTGTCCGAAGACAGGAGACTGACTGCTCTAATCACTCAACCAATACACCCTGACCACTCCCTCACAAGTGACTACACTACCCTAAGGGTGTGTCTAGTGTATGTTGATATCATGAAGAGCCCTTAACCGTTACCTCTCCACTCATCCTCCTGGTATTGTGTACCAGGGCTACACACCTGCATGCAGTCGAAAGCAGCGTAGACAAAATTATCTTTGTTCTCCCCCAGCATTCGGTATTCAGTCATGGAGGCGGGGAAGGCACCAGTTCAGTCACCACTCTGAAAATACAGAGCGGTGGCTGTGACAGCCCCTCTGACCCTGACTGACACTGGCTTTACATTGTGGTCGGCTGTCAGTCAAGGCCAGGGGGGCGGCTACTGTGCCCACTCTGTAATCTCAGAGCGGTACTAAACCGGCTCCACCCCAATGACTGAATACCAAATGCTGATGTGCAGAATAAGGGCTCATACTCACTTGAGCCGAAAACGGATGATTTTCAGCCGATAAAAAATCTGATTCAAATCGGACCAATGTTATTCAATAGGTGACATTTGCGATTTTTTTCTCAGCCGAAATCGGTGTGAGAAAAAAATCGCAACATGCTGCGATTTGATGCGATTTTGGCATGATAATCGCTAATGCAATAGATGGTGCTATAAAAAAAATTGCATGCAAATCGCATGACAATTGCACATAATCGGACCATCCTGAAAAACTGACTGATTTTTTTCCAGCAAGTGAGTATGAGCCCTAAAGTTCATTTTCTCCCCGCTGCATTTGGTTATGTGCAGGCGCAGGACAGCATCATAACACTGTTAACCTGCAGACTAACCTCATAGCTGCAGGTTAAAAGCCTTATTCCTGGTAACAGGATCCCTTCACCATGACTAGAAACATAAATGGAGAACAAGGCATATGGAAATGTGTTATTCAAATGAAAGGCTTTTTCTTTTTATTAGTACCAAACATGCCAACTTGACACTGAATATTATGCTTTATTTGTAAAATAATTAGAATAAAAAATGTAAAAAAAGTTAATTTCTGTTATTTTAATAGAAAATAGACGTAACTGATGTTTACATGGTTAACTTATTTTAATATGTGGCTACATCTGAATCATCCAAACAATAAAATGTGTTTTTACACTCAACACTCATAAAGAGGATTAAAGTGTATTTTTTCAATACAGGAAAAAAAAAAGGTTTGTTTTAATTATCACACATAGCACAAGTCAAGGGATTTGAGTTACTGTAGTGGTATGCAAGTCTGGAGTGACTCAGCCGCCTCTCTGCTGAGCTTGGGTGGTCTGCAAGAAAACCGTATGAAGCAATCTATTAGTAGTATCTAGCAGTGATTTATGCAGCTGTCAGGTTGGCCTTCACAAGTGCAAGTGAATTGTGAACAGCATCAACTAACGACATAGTCCTTCATAGTAAAAAAAGGGCCTGATGCAAAAGAAAAACAGCCAGAGGTGCCACCCACTCATCTTCTCGCCTCTTATAAATGACAAGCTTCCACTATAGAAAAAGCATGCAGCTGCTGAGTATTGGAGACCACACTTACAGAGACCCTTCTGTGTGATCATGAACAGCCAATGCTTTCAAGCAATGCAATTGAGCTAGTGGAGCAAAGAAAGCTTGGCAGGATTCCACTAACAACCTGGAGTGTATTGATGGCAGACACACATTTACACAAGTCCAAATCAGAAAAATTAGGCATGGTGTAAACAGATGCACAAAAACATAGTGTCCCATAGTAAATAAAGAGAAGATCCTCCATATTGACACACATCTTTTTTACGTTACTCGATAAAACAGTATTCCTGACAGCCAGTGCCTCCGCTCACAACTTTCTAAGTATCCCGCACAAGTACATCCATTGACTCAATGAAATCCCCATGGGTAATTCAATAGACTGAGAAACTATGGACTTGGTTCTGTTCCAAATGAAAAATTGAGCAAGTCAATTATAGAGCTACTTGATTGTTTTTTTCCATTTCCTGTAATTCTAGTTACTATACATTTTTATCTTGAACCAGAAGGATTTTAAAATTAAATCTTTTTTAATTAGGGCAGGGAAAATCATGTAACCACTGAAGTCTTCATAAAATTAGCTCAATTTCAACTGCTATTTATCAAAAATCAGATGAGACTCAAATAACTAAAGTGAGTAGATTTCCACATCACTGACGCTAGTTAGGCCTCTCCATGAATAAAATCGAACCAATTATTCTGATCAGACTCTGCAGACTCTGATCAGATGATCAGAGCTTGGTTCGAGTGTCATCTGATTTTCTCGTACGTGAAGAGATTTTTAAAAAAATTGTGCTTCAATTCACTTGGAGCATGAGAAGATGGAGAAAAACATTTTTACACCTTCTCCATTCTGACAGACCTTGAAAATTGGACCGCGCTCAGATGTCATCCAATTGCAATCCGATTCATTCACGAACCCATTGACTTGCATTGCTGATTTTGAACCGTCTCTCGCATCAAAATCGAACATGTCTCCAAAATTTTCCATCAACCAAAAGGAAAAAAATCGGACATGTGAATGACCCCATAGACCATCATAGGTAGGAGCGCTTTCACTGAAAATCATGGATAGCTCTTTTATGCAAAAATCGGATATCTTAGTGAGACCTTATGAATAGTGTTGAGCGATACAATACCGCAAGTATCGGGTATCGGCCGATATTAGCTCTATCGGCCTTTCGATACTTAGTTTCGATATTTTCCATATATCGTATACCGGAATCGGAAGTTCCCATAATTCTTTGAGAGGCAATGTGATTTTAGTCAGCCAAAGAGGAATCCTAAGAAGTGTGGGCACATCCTGTACTGCTGCGGTCATGTTAACTAATGGCATGGCTGTGATTGGATGCTGAAATGATGTCAGAATGCACTATAAAAGGCGCCGCCGCCATTTTAGCGTCACTGTGCTGTGAATTCAGTAAGGGACAGAACGCTGCTGTGCTGACTCTGAGGGACAGTTAGAGATTGCGATTTAGTGTACTGTGCTGTAGGCAGGCTAGCACCAACCGCTGTGTAAAGCTTCCTTTTGCCTGCAGTGTTGTTTTAACAGCTCTGCAAGGTGTGTGTGAGTGCAGGTGACGCTGCAGTTTGCTCTGCATGCAACGCTGTCTGTAGGCATCTGCACGTGTCACTCACAGACTCTTTTTTTTTTCTTCAGTGTAATTCTTGCAGCTCCATGCAATTTAACTATTAGTGTGACGCGCTTCCATCCGTATCCAATACATTGGTTGCAAACACTATAGAAGTAGACAAAGGAGTAGCCTTTCACAGATTGTGAACAGTTGTGTTTCAGTGTTCACTTCAGTCTGTGTTTTTTATTTTTTGAGTGCACATCACGCTCCAGTTACTTGTTCAAGCACTGCTGCTTGTACTCTGCTGAGCGTATCTCAGTGCCTCATCCTTTTCATTTATCTCCAATTGGTTCTGCTCCATTCCATTTAAAATATAATCTATTAGTGTGACGCGCTTCCATCCGTATCCAATACATTGGTTGCAAACACTATAGAAGTAGACAAAGGAGTAGCCTTTCACAGATTGTGAACAGTTGTGTTTCAGTGTTCACTTCAGTCTGTGTTTTTTATTTTTTGAGTGCACATCACGCTCCAGTTACTTGTTCAAGCACTGCTGCTTGTACTCTGCTGAGCGTGTCTCAGTGCCTCATCCTTTTCATTTATCTCCAATTGGTTCTGCTCCATTCTATTTAAAATATAATCTATTAGTGTGACGCGCTTCCATCCGTATACAATACATTGGTTGCAAACACTATAGAAGTAGACAAAGGAGTAGCCTTTCACAGATTGTGAACAGTTGTGTTTCAGTGTTCACTTCAGTCTGTGTTTTTTATTTTTTGAGTGCACATCACGCTCCAGTTACTTGTTCAAGCACTGCTGCTTGTACTCTGCTGAGCGTGTCTCAGTGCCTCATCCTTTTCATTTATCTCCAATTGGTTCTGCTCCATTCCATTTAAAATATAATCTATTAGTGTGACGCGCTTCCATCCGTATACAATACATTGGTTGCAAACACTATAGAAGTAGACAAAGGAGTAGCCTTTCACAGATTGTGAACAGTTGTGTTTCAGTGTTCACTTCAGTCTGTGTTTTTTATTTTTTGAGTGCACATCACACTCCAGTTACTTGTTCAAGCACTGCTGCTTGTACTCTGCTGAGCGTGTCTCAGTGCCTCATCCTTTTCATTTATCTCCAATTGGTTCTGCTCCATTCCATTTAAAATATAATCTATTAGTGTGATGCGCTTCCATCCGTATCCAATACATTGGTTGCAAACACTATAGAAGTAGACAAAGGAGTAGCCTTTCACAGATTGTGAACAGTTGTGTTTCAGTGTTCACTTCAGTCTGTGTTTTTTATTTTTTGAGTGCACATCACGCTCCAGTTATTTGTTCAAGCACTGCTGCTTGTACTCTGCTGAGCGTGTCTCAGTGCCTCATCCTTTTCATTTATCTCCAATTGGTTCTGCTCCATTCCATTTAAAATATAATCTATTAGTGTGACGCGCTTCCATCCGTATACAATACATTGGTTGCAAACACTATAGAAGTAGGCAAAGGAGTAGCCTTTCACAGATTGTGAACAGTTGTGTTTCAGTGTTCACTTCAGTCTCTGCGTAATAACCACACTTAGGCCTTATAACTTTTCTGACTTTCTTTATCAATCTACCAAGATGAAGAAGGCAGTGAGTAAGGCACGTGGTCGTGGCCGTGGAGTTTCAGCAGGGAGAGGACGTGGTGATTCTGTGGCTGCTGCCGCCCTCAGTGACACAGCATCCACCATTTATCCCCGTGAGCGTTCCTTTATGCGCACTTTGGTAGGAGCTCGGCGTGCCCCCCTGCTGCGGGAAGAACAAATCGAAGCCGTTGTTGGTTGGATGGCAGCCAATGCATCGACTTCAATTCCTTCCACCTCCTCTCAGGAACACAACACTGTTGAGCAACCATCTGTCTGTTCACCGCCTGTCAAATTGCCCAGGCAGTCAGAGAGTTCTGTACAGGAGCCAGCTGAGTCTCTGCTTCTGTTCTCAGAATCTGTTGGCTCGCAAACACGGGCACAGGCAAGCAGCATTCTGCAATTTGAAGAAGAGGGAGTATGCAGTGATGCGCAACAGCTGTGTCTGTCTCAATCTGAAGAGGCGGGTGAGCCAGTGCCGATGGACAGCACACCGCAGAACGCATCTTATGATGATGATGAGACTCAGGTGCCAGGTTTTGTGGAGCATGGTGCTGCCCAGACTATCCAACAGCAGCAGGTGTTGGAAGAAGGTAGTGGAGATGATGAAGTCCGAGACCCAACATGGCGTGAGCAACAGGAAGGTGGTGGGAGCAGCTCTGAGGAAGAGATTGTCCCAACGGTACAAAGAGGAGGGAGAGGTAGGCTGCAGACTCGCTTGCCTGTAGCCTCCAGTTTGGCACCTGTTGGGAGCAGTTCTCTTAGAAATGTCAAAATTGGCGCTCCCATGACTTGCACTGCGTGGTCCTTTTTTGACAGACTTGTAGATGATATTTGCTATGTTCAATGCAAGCTGTGTAAGCAAAAAGTTAAAAGAGGTAAAAATATCAGTAACCTGAATACCACAAATATGTGGAAACATGTACGGACAAAGCACGTAGCTAAGTTACAAAGACACACTGGAGATGTAGGCCAATCTGCAGCAGCACCTACATCTTCAGGTCGTGTTCGAGCCTCTACCTCCAGCTCACACACACCTGGTTCGGCTTCCTCACAGGATCTCCATGGAAGAACCTCGGTCACTGTTGTCCATAGACAAACTGTTATTCCACCCACAGCAGCAAGTTCACAGTCATCGTCAAACTCCCAGAACAAAAAACAGCCATCGTACCACAGGCATGGGTTAAAAGACGGCCATACTCGGCAAACCATCCACGAGCACAGGCTCTGAATGCTGGCATTGCAAAACTCCTGTCCCTTGAAATGCTGTCATTCAGGCTGGTGGAGACTGACAGTTTCAGGAACTTTATGGCATTGGCAGTCCCACAATATAATGTGCCAAGCCGATTTTATTTCAGCAGGCAAGCTGTCCCTGCTCTGCAAAAACATGTCGAGGGAAACATTAAACATGCGCTACTAAACGCCGTCAGTAGCAGGGTCCACCTGACCACCGATGCGTGGACCAGTACCCATGGCCAGGGACGATACCTTTCCCTCACTGCCCATTGGGTCAATGTTGTGGAGCCGGGTACAGATCTTGCCAGTGGCGCTGTAGTGTTCTGCCAACTCCAAGGATTGCAGGAATCCAGTCTGTACACATTGATTCCTCCTCCTACTCCAGTTCCTCAGAATCATCGCTGCACGAGCCGTCACGGTATACCTCCACATGGACCCGTGAAGCTTACCTGTTGCGACCGATATGAGCACAGCCGTGGCCAAACGTCAACAGGCCGTCCTGAAATTAATTTCCATGGGGAATCGAAGCCACACAGCGCAGGAGCTCTGGGATGCCATCAAGCAGGAGAGCGACGTGTGGTTTTTGTCAGCTAATCTCCAGCCAGGCTTGGTAGTGTGTGACAATGGCCAAAATCTGGTGGCAGCTCTGGGCCTTGGCAACCTCACTCACATACCATGTCTGGCACATGTGCTCAACTTGATCGTGCAGAGTTTTTTGAGGGACTATCCGGATCTTGATGCACTGCTGCACAAGGTCCGCCTAGAGTGCGCTCACTTGCGACGTTCCAGCATGGCCAGATCGCGCATTGCAGCTCTGCAAGTCAGATTTCGCCTTCCTGAACATCGCATGATATGTGACGTACCCACCAGGTGGAATTCCACGTTACATATGTTGGAGCGGTTGTGTGAGCAGCAGCCAGCAGTAATGGAGTATCAGCTGCAACAGGCGCAATCAACTCGCAATTTGCGCCGTTCACACTTCACCACTACTGAGTGGGCCTCTATGAAGTACATCTGCGACGTCTTGCGTGCGTTTGATGTCTCAACGCGGATGGCGAGTGCAGATGATGCACTAGTCAGCATGACTGTCCCCCTTATCTGCCTGCTTCAGAAATCACTGAAAGCACTAAAGGAAGAGGTTTTGGAAGAGGTGGAGGATGAGGAGTCACAAATTAAATTACCTTCAGGACAGTTCAGCGCAACGTGGTTCCTCACAAAGGGCTGGGCAGGGCTCACTTTGTGAGGAGGATGAGGAGGAGGAGAGTCAATGGAGGAGGAAGAAATCCCTACAGAGGGAGGTACACAACGCTCTAGTCAATATGTAGAGCGAGGGTGGGGTGATGCAGAGGAGACAGAGATGACGCCTCTTCCAGAGGACAGCCTTTGTTGGCCAGTTGGGAGTCTGCAGCACATGGTTGATTTCATGCTTCAGTACCTGAGAAACGACCGCCGCATCGCCCACATTCTCAGTACGTCAGATTATTGGGTGTACACCCTCCTAGACCCTCGCTACCGGGACAACTTACAAACCCTCATCACACCGGTGAACCGGACCGTAAAATGCAGGAGTACCAAGACACACTGGTGCAATCCATACTGTTGTACATTCCAGCCGAGAGAGCTGCTGCTGCTGCTACTGCTTTACAAAGCAGCTCTGTGCGTCGAGGCAGTGTAGACACCTCTACAACAAGAGGGAGCAGAAGCAGCGCCTCTGCACAGGGCAAGAACTGTATGTTACAAATGTGGCAAAGTTTTGTGACAGCGCCAGCAAGGTCTACACCATCCGAGACGGCTCCAGTCACCAGGAAAAACGTTTCCGTAAGATGGTGACAGACTACTTGGCTTTCCCTCTAAGTGTACTCCCAGATGCCTCTTCCCCTTTCAAATTTTGGGTCTCTAAGTTGGATACATGGCCAGAGCTTAGCCAGTATGCATTGGAGGTGCTGGCTTGCCCTGCTGCCAGTGTATTATCTGAGCGTGTCTTTAGTGCTGCAGGTGGTGTAGTAACAGACCGTCGCATGCGACTATCCTCAGAGAATGTAGACCGGCTTACTTTTCTGAAAATGAACAAGGCATGGATCTCACCTAAATTTGCCTGTCCGTTTTCAGATTAAATAACTGTTTGGCAACGTTTTCCATGTCTCCTGTTATGTTCATCTTTCTACCACCTGAACTCTACTCCCTGGGCTACAACACCGTCATTTGTTGCTCGTAAGTAATTGGCAGGGGTACTGACTCCTGGCCAGCCTGGTTACAGCACGACAGCTGTTTCCTGGCAGTGTGAACGTCAATTATCCTCCAATAAGTTGTGCTGTCGTGTTGCATTCGGGTTAGCCGACTCTATGGTGCCTGCAGTTTAGGTGATTCCTATGTGTGCTGTGGGATATGTAAATAAAGGCGGTTTCCATTGTGACAATAGGACAAGCACCCACTGTAGGACTGTGTGATTCGGTAACTGCGGACGGCTTGCGTCCTGTCAACTTACATTTTCATGGGTGCGTTCTTCTACCCGTCCGGGGTCCAGTACCGTCAACTGGTTCTCCCCAGTGCCTTTGGCCTAGGTGCCTCCATCTCCGTATCCGAGTTCCACCAACGTCTGCTGGTCCTTGGTAGTGCTTTGGAGCACAGGTACCTCCTGCTTAGTAACCGTGTCACAGTAACGTCAGCTGGTACTCTGTTGTGACATTGCCTCTTTTCCTTCTGCTACCCGTCCGGGGTCCAGTACCGTCAACTGGTTCTCCCCAGTGCCTTTGGCCTAGGTGCCTCCATCTCCGTATCCGAGTTCCACCAACGTCTGCTGGTCCTTGGTAGTGCTTTGGAGCACAGGTACCTCCTGCTTAGTAACCGTGTCACAGTAACGTCAGCTGGTACTCGGTTGTGACATTGCCTCTTTTCCTTCTGCTACCCGTCCGGGGTCCAGTACCGTCAAGTGGTTCTCCCCAGTGCCTTTGGCCTAGGTGCCTCCATCTCCGTATCCGAGTTCCACCAACGTCTGCTGGTCCTTGGTAGTGCTTTGGAGCACAGATACCTCCTGCTTAGTAACCGTGTCACAGTAACGTCAGCTGGTACTCGGTTGTGACATTGCCTCTTTTCCTTCTGCTACCCGTCCGGGTTCCAGCACAGTCAGCTGGTCCTCGTTACTTCCATTGTCTCTTGCTCCATCTGATACCCGTCAGGGTTCCAGTAACGTCAGCTGTTTCTCGGAAATTAGACGACCTTAAAGACCACCCAGAAGAAGATGACGACAACAAGGACGACGAGCATGAAGCCAACCAACCTGAACACCATCACAAAGAAAAAATAAAAGATTACCCAGAAGAAGATCACCAACAGGCAAAGAAGGTTAAGACAAACTACAAGATACAGAACAAGAGACAGAAGAACAATAAGCAGAAGATCAAAAAGCAGAAGAACATGAAGTATAAGACCAAAATGAAGAGCAAAATATATGCTCTAAATTCTAAGCAGAAGAAGACTAAGCAGTGTATGGGGGTGAGTCCGTTCCTCCTCGTGGTGCCCCTGGAAAATGCCTGCTGCTGCAGGCTAAACTGAACACGGACAAATACTGTTGTAATTTAAATCTTTTGTGACAGCAAGAACGGAAGGATGAACAATTCATACTTTTACAGATTACAAGTACAGGAATCTCTGTCACAAATAAGAATATGATGAAGAAGATGAAGAGGAAGAAGATGAAGAATTTGAATATGAAGAAGATTAATTAGTTTAATAATAACAATATGAGTAATGTAAACAAAAACATGAATAGCAAGAAGTTTAAGAAGAAGATTAAGAAGGTGAAGATGAAGAATAATTTGATGAGAAAGATGATGCTGCTGCTGAAGATTATGAAGGAGAAAGTGTGGCACTGGCAAAAGTTAAAAAGGTGAAGAGCATGGAAGTTGTGAAACATACATATTTGCCAAAATAGAAAAAAGGTTAACAACATTGTCAATTTGTTAGTCAATCCAAACGTATTTCCAAAAAAAAATATATTAATGGTATTCCAATGCATTGGGTTAAACATGTATGCCTTTATTGTCTCCTCAACCTCCCCCAATACATTCTACATTAGTCTTTGTTTTTTTCCTTCATGTACAATTAACCAACAAGGCAAGAATGTTTTTTTTAATGTCGATATTTGGTTCCCATAGACTTACATTGGACTTCCGGTATCGGAATCGGATATCGACGATATTTAGTGATATCGGCGATACCATTCTGATCCGATATTTTTAGATATCGAGCAGTATCGCTCAACACTACTTATGAAGAATAAAACTAAAGGAAAAAAGACCCGAAAAAACAGCAAATGAGGAAATGTGTTAAAGGCAAAGCAAAGTATCTCAATGGAGGAAACACTACAATTGGTGGTGTCCATAGATTCCAGACTACAGATTGTTTGCCTCCAAGCATTGAAAGTAACCAGTATATTTATAGTTATGTAATTTATTCAAAATGGAGAGACTAATATAAAAATGTCTGTAATTCCAGAATAATTAGAGTAATTTTTTTGTGAAATGCCTTGTATCAACGCTAAAATTCACTTCTTTATGCCTTTGTTTCAAATCTATCATATTGGTGTGCAGAGGTTAAATTATTATGATTTCAACCCAATGTCAGACATTTCACACAACGGACCCAGCAACCAATAGACCAGACCTACTTATAATGAGGTCTATCAGTTTTCACTACATTTTCTGTCATTTTATATAGAATTTGTCACCAGGTTTTTGCTTTCCCATCTAAGATTCCAACAATGTGCTACATTTATCTGCGTCAGATATAGCAGTTCTCTGAATGTTGAGCTTTGTATAAATTCATCCACACCACTGACTGGCAGTTTTCTGCTCATATACAGTGGTGGAGTGGGGTTATACAGGGATCATGACTAGCTGTAAGCAGGCTTACTAGTCCTCTAATAAGAATTTCCTACCGATAAAACAGTAATTTTATCAAAACTGCAGTAAGCAGCCCAAGTGACCCAGATATAAAATCAGGGACTCTGTCTCTGCATTATGGTGCTGTCAGATTTGGGGTAAAATCCTGGTGATGGATTCGCTTTGATAGGAAAAATAGTATGCATTCCTATGGAAAAAAAAATCTAAGCTAGAATTCAGCATAGCATCAACTGCAATTGGTGTGGCATTGTGCATACTGGGGAGTAAAGTCCAGATATCTTGTATTTTTCTGTTCGTCACCTTAAACACCTGCAATGAGTTGAATTACTAGGTTGTGATCCCAGTATTACCACCAACTGTCAGAGGGTGGGCTTCAGTGACGAGCCTGTGATGAAGTCAAGAACGTAGCCACAGGTCATTAACTGAACAGCGGTAAGAATGCATCAAGCAAGGTGATGACACAGAGTTGTAAGCAGAAGAAAGGATACTTGCAACAGAACAACAAAAACTAGGAAACCGACCCCAAGTTTGCGAGAAAAGCGTAATACAAGAACAAGAAAGAGATCAAGGTTACTAAGGCTATGTGCACATGTTGCGCTTTTTAAGCATTTTTGCTGCAGTTTTCCACAGCGTAAACACTTATAAAAATGCTAAGAAATTGCATCCCATGCAATCCTATTAGATTACGCATTGCTGTGCACATGCTGCGTATTTTTGCGGAGCGTAATCGCATCGTGTAAAAATAAGCAGCATGTCCATTCTTTTTGCAGAATCGCGGCGATTACGCTGAGATAGGATTGCATTGAAACGCTCACTTTATGCATGTGGCTATACCCACCATGCGTGAAGTAAGCGCTTCATGTGCGGTTGGTACCCAGGGTCTGGAGGAGAGGACACTCTCCTCCAGACCCTGGGTACCATATTCCTGTAAAAAATAGAATTAAAATTAAAAATATGTATATACTCACCCTCTGTCGGCCCCCGGAGTCCTCCGGCTCCTCAGCGAAGCTGCCACAAGTTCAGTTCCCATTGATGCATTGCGCTAATCACCCCAGATGACGTAGCGGTCGCGTTAAGTTATGGGAGGGGGAACTGAGAGTTAGTGCGAAGTTCAGAAAGTGTCAAGGGCAGTTGATGAAAGTGTGATGAAGTGACAGAAGTGGATCTAGGCAATAGGCTGCTAGGGACAACATGAGCCTGCTACTTGGGGAAGTGAATTGCCATAGAACCCTTCCATGTGAATCTATCTGTTGGCCCGGGAACCTTAAGATGGATGCTAGGGCCAATGGGCGCACTAAGGGCTCATACCCACTAGTGCGAAAAAAATCGGTCCGTTTTCTGGATGGAAAAAACGGTACGATTCTAGTAAAATGTCATACGATTTGCATGCGATTTTAAATCGCACCATGCGTTTTCCATCAGTTTTCCATCATTTCATGTAGCAATGCGATTTTAACATGAAGTTTTACATAGAGCAGTTATCTCTATGTAAAAAGTCATGTAAAAATCACATTGTAAAAAAAAATGTACACAAAAAGCAAATAATTGTGTATATATATATATAATATATATATATATATATATATATATATATAATATATATATAGGTCATACACTTCTACATAGTATAATAGCTGCTAATTCATCCCCGGCTATACTGTAAAATCACACTGACAGCTTTAATAAAGAATAGAAACAATACATATACACACATAGAATACATATATATATTTATATATATATATATGTCATTGTGAATATATATATTATATAACATATATTTATAGTTCATACACTTCTACATACTGTAATAGCCGCTAATTCAATTGCCGGCTTTTGTGAAATCACAGAAGCCGACATGAAATGATACATTGTTTACACACAGTTAACTATGTCATTTCATGTATTTTGATATATGGTTTTAACTTACAATTACATAAGTGTATGTGTGCAAAATTTCAGACATGTAGGGGTTAATTAAAAGTGTAAATTCGTTGAAAAAAATGCGTGGGCTCCCGCTGTATTTTCTCCACCAGACAGACAAAGCCAGCGAGTGGGAGCAGATAATAATAGCCTAGGGAGGGTACATTTTTTTGTGCCCCCCCTGGCTACTAACATCTGCCACCAGACACCCCAGAAAGGGCAAATTTCTAATTAGATTAGCCCTTTTCTGGCACTTTGCTCGTCTATTCCCATTGCCCTGTAGCGGTGGCGAATGGGTTAATAAGGGGTTAAAGCCACCTTGCAATTGAAAGGTCACTTAAGCCAGTTAATAATTGAGAGCTGTCAATTAGACAACTATCAATTATTAATCCTATTGAAGTAAATAAAAAAAACACACACACTTTAAGAATAAATAATTTTAATGAAATAAATACACATTTTTTTGACCATCTTTTATTTAACTCTTAATCCCTGCAAAGCCCTTGATCTCCTATAATAAAGAAAAAATAATAAAACAACATTATTCTTACCTATCCGGCGATCTGTCACGTCCCACGCTGTAATCCTTCACAAAGGGTTAACTAGCTTTCATCCAAGCAGCGCAAGTAATGCTGCCTGCTCAGCTGAAAGCTCCTGAATGAATGAGCTTATCTCCTGCCGACAGGAGAGGATGTGATTAATGAATGAAGCTTAATTGATTGCGTCCCACTTTCACTTTAGGTCAGGTCAGGGTGACCTGACCTGAAGTGAAAGAGGGAATAAATCAATTAAGCTTCATTCATTAATCACTTCCTCTCCTTTCGCTGGGAGAGGAACTTATTCATTCAGGGGGTAACAGCTCAGCAGGCAGCATTAGCTCCCTGCTAGCTGTAACCTGTTAACCCTTTCTGATGGATTACAGCGTGGGACCTGACTGTGCATCGTATAGGTAAGAACAATTTTGCTTTTTTATTTTATTTTTATTACAGGAAATGGTTTTAGCAGGAAAATAAAATATGGTCAAAAACTGTTTGATTATTTCATTAAACTTCTTTTTTATTAATGTGTGTGTGATTGATTTTTCTTTCATACAATAGGATTAATAATTGATAGTTGTCTAATTGACAGCTCTCAATTATTAACCTGGCTTAAAGTGACCTTTCAATTGCAAGGTGGCTTTAACCCCTTATTAACCCATTCGCCACCGCTACAGGGCAATGGGAATAGACGGGCAAAGTGCCAGAAAGGGCTAATCTAATTAGAGATTTGCCTTTTCTGGGGTGTCTGGGGCAGATGTTAGTAGCCAGGGGGGGGCACACAAAAAAAATGTACCCTCCTAGGCTATTATTATCTGCCCCCACTCGCTGGCTTTGTCTGTCTGGTGGAGAAAATACAGCGGGAGCCCACGCATTTTTTTTCAACAAATTTACACCTTTAATTAACCCCTACATGTCTGAAATTTTGCACACATACACTTATGTAATTGTAAGTTAAAACCATATATCAAAATACATGAAATGACATGGTTAACTGTGTGTAAACAATGTATCATTTTATGTCGGCTTCTGTGATTTCACAAAAGCCGGCAATTGAATTAGCGGCTATTACAGTATGTAGAAGTGTATAAACTATAAATATATATATATATGTATGTGTCACAATGACATGTGTATATATATATATATAATATATATATGTATTCTATGTGTATGTATCTAGTGTTTTGTGAGCTGTCAGTGTGATTTTACAGTAGCCGGGATGAATTGCCGGCTTTTCAAAGGAGACTGGTGCGTATAAATCGGACAGCACTCGCATGGTGCGAGTGCTGTGCGATGATTTCTTGCACCCATTGACTTGCATTGGCGATTATCATGTCAAAATCGCATCAAATCGCAGCATGCAATTTTTTTCTCACACCAATTTCGGCTGAGAAAAAAAAATCGCAAATGAGATGTCACCTATTGATTAACATTGGTCAGATTTGAATCCGATTTTTTTCGGCTGAATATCATCCATTTTCGGCGCAAGTGAGTATGAGCCCAAAGTCTGCGGAGCTGCAGGGAAAGATGGACTGAAACTCTCAGAGGCGGGCAGTCATGCAATCCGGGTGCACTGCTAGTGGTGGAGAAGAATTCCTAGTGCTAGAGAAGTTAGCAAGAGTGATGCTCTACTCATGACGAGAACCAGGGCTGACTTGAGCCTTATCCTTTATGTTTGATTGTCAAGACCTCAAGCTGTCAAGTAAAAGATTGATTATTTTTACAAAATCTGTGTTCCCTGAATTGCTTGCTGCAGATGCTCTAGAAGTTGAAAGCCTGGAGCTAGTGGAGGTCTATGAGCCACAAGTAAGTGTGATGCACCCCACACACAGCAGCAGGACTGGGAAATGTTTTGTCTGTAGGGTGCCAGAGCGAGAAGTGCAGCATCTCACCCACGAACACCTTGCTTGAGCACCTTGCACACTGATCAACAGAAATCCCATTTTAATGTCAAGGTGAGAGGATTTTGATACGACTGACAGAGCCTAGTGGAACATAATGCCTCTGTTAGGTTGGACTCACACACAACATTTTTAGGAAAAAGGTCTGTTTTTTCAATGTTTTTTCTGATTTTTTTTCTGACAAGAAACACTACAGCTCAATGTTTGTTTGACATCATGAAATTCACATTGTAATTATTGGCTTTTTTTAACAAGCTTAAAAAAATGCTGCAATGATATTTACTGAATATTTGAGCGATTCTCTAAAGTTAAGATCTGAATTGTTAAGGCCCCCTTCACATGTCCTGATTTTTCCAGTACCAGAGCTATGTGTCCGTGTGACCTTGTGTTCGTGTGTTACATACGTGTGGCATCTGTGTGTTGCATTAATGTGATACGTACCAGGCACTGGGTGTTGAAGGCAGCTCGTATCATTGTGGCCATGTCTCCCTGAGATCACCGCGACCAGGCAACAATGATGGGAGTTGTATTTAGCACCCACTGTGTCCATTGTGTATAAATAAATTTAGAAAATGGCTTAGTGTCCCACATTATTTCATAACCAGCAGAGGGAAAGCCGACCGCTGTGGGCTGATGTTAATAATCTGTGAAAAAGGCCATTTTCCCAAAATGTTCCCAGGCTATTAATAGCAACTCACAACTGTTTGCTTAGCCTTTACTGGTTACTTTACGTTGGACACCAGAAAAAAAATGGTCCCCCTATAATTGCTAACCAGAAAAGCTAAAAAGACAGCTGTGGGCTGATATTAACCCCTTCACCCCCAAGGATGGTTTGCACGTTAATGACCGGGCCAATTTTTACCATTCTGACCACTGTCTCTTTATGAGGTTATAACTCTGGAACACTTCAACGGATCTTGGTGATTCTGAGAATGTTTTCTCGTGACATATTGTACTTCACGTTAGTGGTAAAATTTCTTCAATATAACTTGCGTTTATTTTTGAAAAAAATGCAAATGTGGCAAAAATTTTGAAAATTTTGCAATTTTCATACTTTGAATTTTTATTCCTTTAAAACAGAGAAATATGTCACAAATATGTTCAAGAAGTTTATTAACCCTTCAGGTGCTTCACAGGAGCTGAAGCAACGTGGAAGGAAAAAATGAATATTTAACTTTTTAGTCACAAAAATTATCTTTTACAAACTTTTTTTTATTTTCACAAGGGTAAAAGGAGAAAATGGACAAAAAAAGTTGTTGTGCAATTTCTCCTGAGTACGATAATACCCCATATGTTGGGGAAAACCATTGTTTGGGCACATGGCAGAGCTTGTAAGGGAAGGAGCGCCGTTTGACTTTTTCAAACCAAATTGGCTGGAATTGAGATTGGACGCCATGTCGCGTTTGGAGAGCCCTGATGCGCCTAAACAGTGGAAACCCCCCACAAGTGACACCATTTTGGAAACTAGACCCCCTATGGAACTTAGCTAGATCTGTTGTGAGCACTTTGAACCCCCAAGTGTTTCACAAAAGTTTATAATGCCTGGGTGTGAAAAAAAAAACAATTTTCCAAAAAATGATTTTTTTAGTCCCAAATTTTTGATTTTTCCCAAGGAAATTGGACTCCAAAAGTTGTTGTCCAATTAGTCCTGAGTACGTTGATACCCCATATGAGGGGAGGAAACTGTTTGCGTGCACAGCAGGGCTTGGAAAGTAAGTAATAACGTTTTGGAATGCAGACGTTGATGGGGGTCATGTTCCGTTTGCAGTGCACCAGATGAGCCTAAACAGTGGAAACCCCCCACAAGTGACCCCATTTTGGAAACTAGACCCCCTAAGGAACTTATCTAGATCTGTGGAGAGCAATTTGAACCCCCAAGTGCTTCACACAAGTTTATAACGTAGAGCCGTAAAATTAAAAAATCATATTTTTTCCAAAAAAATGATCTTTTCATCCCAATTTTTATTTTCCCAAGGGTAACAAGACTCCAAAAGTTATTGTGCAATTTGTCCTGAGTAC
The DNA here is from genome assembly GCA_033576555.1 of Oophaga sylvatica. Classification (NCBI taxonomy): domain Eukaryota; kingdom Metazoa; phylum Chordata; class Amphibia; order Anura; family Dendrobatidae; genus Oophaga; species Oophaga sylvatica. The sequence goes on from JARQOD010000001.1 coordinate 685,722,971, forward strand.
GCTGATGCCCCAATTGTGGGGGTAAACCACTGTTTGGGTGCATGGCAGAGCTTGGAAGGAAAGGAGCGCCGTTTGACTTTTTCAACGCTGAATTGGCTGGACGCCATGTCGTGTTTGGAGAGCTCCTGATTTGCCTAAACAGTGGAAACCCCCGACAAATGACACAATTTTGGAAACTAGACCCCTCAAGGAACTTATCTAAATGTGTGGTGAGAACTTTGAACACCCAGGTGTTTCACTAAAGTTTATAATGCCCGAGCATGAAAATAAAAAAAATCATATTTTTTCCACAAACATAATATTTTAGTCCCCAACTTTTTATTTTCCCAAGGGTAACAGGAGAAACTGGACCCCAAAAGTTGTTGTCCAATTTGTCCTGAGTATGCTGATACCCAATATGTGGGAGAAAACTACTGTATGGGCACACGTCGGGGCTCGGAAGGAAGTAGTGACATTTTGGATTGCAGACTTTGATGGAGTGGTCTGCGGGCGTCATTTAGAGAGCCCCTGATGTGCCTAAACAGTGGAAACCCCCAAAAGTGACCCCATTTTGGAAAATAGACCCCACAAGGAACTTATCTAGATGTGTGGTGAGCACTTTGAACCCCGAAGTGCTTCACAGAAGTTTATGACGTACAGCCGTAAAAATAAAAAATCCTTTTTTTTTTTTAACAAAAATGATTTTTTCGCCCCCAATATTTTATTTTCACAAGGGTAACAGGAGAAATTGGACCCCAAAAGTTGTTGTCCAATTGGTCCTGAGTACACAGATACCCAATATATGGAAGAAAACTATTGTATGGGCACACGTTGGGGCTCGGAACGGAAGTAGTGACCTTTAGGATTGCAGATTTTGATGGAGTAGTCTGTGGGCGTCATGTCGCATTTGGAGAGCCCTGATGTGCCTAAACAGTGGAAACCCCCCACAAGTGACCCCATTTTGGAAGCTAGACCCCCTAAGGAACTTATCTAGATCTGTGGAGAGCAATTTGAACCCCCAAGTGCTTCACACAAGTTTATAACGTAGAGCCGTAAAATTAAAAAATCATATTTTTTCCAAAAAAATGATCTTTTCATCCCAATTTTTATTTTCCCAAGGGTAACAAGACTCCAAAAGTTATTGTGCAATTTGTCCTGAGTACGCTGATGCCCCAATTGTGGGGTAAACCACTGTTTGGGTGCATGGCAGAGCTTGGAAGGAAAGGAGCGCCGTTTGACTTTTTCAACGCTGAATTGGCTGGACGCCATGTCGTGTTTGGAGAGCTCCTGATTTGCCTAAACAGTGGAAACCCCCGACAAATGACACAATTTTGGAAACTAGACCCCTCAAGGAACTTATCTAAATGTGTGGTGAGAACTTTGAACACCCAGGTGTTTCACTAAAGTTTATAATGCCCGAGCATGAAAATAAAAAAAATCATATTTTTTCCACAAACATAATATTTTAGTCCCCAACTTTTTATTTTCCCAAGGGTAACAGGAGAAACTGGACCCCAAAAGTTGTTGTCCAATTTGTCCTGAGTATGCTGATACCCAATATGTGGGAGAAAACTACTGTATGGGCACACGTCGGGGCTCGGAAGGAAGTAGTGACATTTTGGATTGCAGACTTTGATGGAGTGGTCTGCGGGCGTCATTTAGAGAGCCCCTGATGTGCCTAAACAGTGGAAACCCCCAAAAGTGACCCCATTTTGGAAAATAGACCCCACAAGGAACTTATCTAGATGTGTGGTGAGCACTTTGAACCCCGAAGTGCTTCACAGAAGTTTATGACGTACAGCCGTAAAAATAAAAAATCCTTTTTTTTAACAAAAATGATTTTTTCGCCCCCAATATTTTATTTTCACAAGGGTAACAGGAGAAATTGGACCCCAAAAGTTGTTGTCCAATTGGTCCTGAGTACACAGATACCCAATATATGGAAGAAAACTATTGTATGGGCACACGTTGGGGCTCGGAATGGAAGTAGTGACCTTTAGGATTGCAGATTTTGATGGAGTAGTCTGTGGGCGTCATGTCGCATTTGGAGAGCCCCTGATGTGCCTAAACAGTGGAAACCCCCCACAAGTGACCCCATTTTGGAAAATAGACCCCACAAGTAACTTATCTAGATGTAAGGTGAGCACTTTGAACCCCGAAGTGCTTCACAGAAGTTTATGACGTACAGCCGTAAAAATAAAAAAATATTTTTTTTTTTTTACAAAAATGATTTTTTCGCTCCCAATATTTTATTTTCACAAGGGTAACAGGAGAAATTGGACCCCAAAAGTTGTTGTCCAAATTGTCCTGAGTACGCTGATACCCAATATGTGGGAGAAAACTACTGTATGGGTACACGTCGGGGCTCGGAAGGGAAGTAGTGACGTTTTGGATTGCAGACTTTGATGGAGTGGTCTTCGAGCGTCATGTCGCATTTGGAGAGCCCCTGATGTGCCTAAACAGTGGAAACCCTCCACAAGTGACCACATTTTGGAAAATAGACCCCACAAGGAACTTATCTAGATGTGTGGTGAGCACTTTGAACCCCAAAGTGCTTCACAGAAGTTTATGACGTACAGCCGTAAAAATAAAAAATCTTTTTTTTTTTACAAAAATGATTTTTTGCCCCTAATATTTTATTTTCACAAGGGAAACAGGAGAAATTGAACCCCCAAAAGTTGTCCAATTTGTCCTGAGTACGCTGATACCCAATATGTGGGAGAAAACTACTGTATGGGCACACGTCGGGGCTCGGAAGGGAAGTAGTGACGTTTTGGATTGCAGACTTTGATGGAATGGTCTGCAGGCGTCATGTCGCATTTGGAGAGCCCCTGATGTGCCTAAACAGTGGAAACCCCCCACAAGTGACCCCATTTTGGAAAATAGACCCCACAAGGAACTAATCTAGATGTGTGGTGAGCGCTACGAACCCCCAAGTGCTTCACAGAAGTTTATAACGTACAGCTGTAAAAACAAAAAAAATCTTTTTTTTTTTTACAAAAATGATATTTTGCCCCCAATTTTTTATTTTCCCAAGGGTAACAGAAGAAATGGGACGCCAAGCGTTATTGTGCAATGTGTCCTGAGTACGCTGATACTCCATATGCGGGGGTAAACTACTGTTTGGGCGCATGGCAGAGCTCAGTAGTGAAGGAGCAAAGTTTGACTTTTTCAATGCAGAATTGGCTGGAATTGAGATCAGACGCCATGTCACATTTGGAGAGCCCCTGATGTGCCTAAACAGCGGAAACCCCCCAATTCTAACTCCAACCCTAACCCCAACACACCCCCAGCCCTAGTCCCAACCCTAACCATAACCCTAACCACAAACCTAACCCTAACATACCCCTAACCCTAATCCCAACCCTAACCCTAACTTTAGGCGCAACCCTAACCCTAACCCTAATGGGAAAATGGAAATAAATTCATTTTTTTAATTTTATTATTTTTCCCTAACTAAGGTGGTGATAAAGGGGGGTTGAATTTACTATAAATAGCGGGTTTTTATGATTGGCAGCTGTCACGCTAAAAGACGCTTTTTATTGCAAAAAATAGTTTTTGCATCACCACATTTTGAGAGCTATAATTTTTGCATATTTTGTCCCACAGAGTCATGTGAGGTCTTATTTTTTGCGGTGCGAGTTGACGTTTTTATTGGTACCATTTTTGAGCACGTGACATTTTTTGATCGCTTTTTATTTTGATTTTTGGGAGGTTAGAATGAACAAAATTTCTTTTGGGTGGGCATTTATACCGTTCCGCGTGTGGTAAAATTGATAAAGCAGTTTTATTCTTCGGGTCAGTACGATTAGGCGATACCTCATTTATATAATTTTTTTTAGGTTTTGGCGCTTTTATACAATAAAAACAATTTTATATAAAAATAATTATTTTTGCATCGCTTTATTCTGAGAGCTATAACTTTTTTATTGTTTCGCTGATGATGCTGTGTTGCGGCTCGTTTTTTACGAGACAAGATGCCGTTTTCACCGGTGCCATGCTTATTTATATCGGTCTTTTTGATCGCGTCTTATTCCACTTTTTGTTTGGTGGTATGATGATAAAGCATTGATTTTTTGCTTTGTTTTTTTTAAGTGGTTCACTAAAGGGGTTAACTAGTGGGACAGTTTTATAGGGGGGGTTGTTACGGATACGGCAACACCAAATATGTGTACTTTTATTGTTTTTTTTTTTTTTTACAGGAAGGAATGAATTTATTGGGGAATATTATTTTTTTCTTTATTTTGAAATTTTTTTTTTACACTTGTAATTTTGATTTTTTAACTTTTTTACTTTGTCCCAGGGTGGGACACCACTGTATTTTATCAGATCGCTGGTGTTACAGTGTGAACAGCATTCTGTCAAACCAGCGATCGCTCTGGCACTGCTGCAGGCTACTCAGTGCCTGCTCTCAGCAGGCACTGAGGAAGCCGCCTCCCTGCAGGACCTGGCAGCCATCTTGGATCCGGGTTCCTGCAGGGAAGAGGCCTTCAGAACAGTGCAGTCATATCACGCTGTTCTGAGGGTCTCAGGGGAGCACGCAGGGAGCCCTCCCCCTCCCTTTCCCCTGGTACACCGCAATCATGTTTGATCACGGTGTGCCAGGGGTTAATGTGCCAGGAGCGGTCCGTGACCGCTCCTGGCACATAGTGCCGGGTGTCAGCTGTGATAATCAGCTGACACCCGGCGGCGATCAGCTGCGCTCCCCCCGGGAGCGCAGCTGATCGCCTTGGACGTACTATCCCGTCCATGGGCAGATTAGCACGGGTTTTATGGACAAGATAGTACGTCCAATGGCAGAGAGGGGTTAATAGCATTTGAAACTTTTTGGGATATTGGCCTCTCTCCCAGATTATTGCAATGTTAGAAATTCTCACGGTGATCTGCTGTGAAGTCACTGAGCTTAACCTCATCGCTGACTTATTCCCAGGGTGCTGAGGCCACGGCAGTTCAGCCCTGCTGGGAAAGCAGCCTCAACGACCTGAGGTAAGCTCGATGACATCACCGCTAGTCACTCAGGCTGCGCTCGCAGCAGCTCATTCACCAGTGGTTCTCAGCCTGGATGGTCGCATCTTGGCACCATCCAGTTCGAAAACTATTTATCCCCTAGACATGGATTATGGCATGGGACAGAACGACAGACAGGTATGGTATATTGTTATTTTTTTATTTTGGTTTTATTACAGGAGAACGAGGGCTTTGGTGGAATAGACGTTAGGTGAGTATAAATGTGTTATTTTTAAATAAAATGGAAAACTGTGTTTAGTCTAATTTCTAATAAAGGACTTTATTCTGGCTGTGTATTTACCATACAACTATAGTATTAGTAATGGATAGGTGTCTTACAGACACTTCACCCTTACTAATCTGTGGGCTTGATGTCACCTGACAATACAAAGGTGACATCAACCTCACAAATATGAACCCCACTTCCCACCGCTACATGGCAAGTGGGAAGAGCTGGTCTAAGAACCAGAATTGGCACATCTAATAGATGTGCCTTTTCTGTGCAGCTGCGGGCTGCTAATTTTAGTCTGGGACCTATATCCATGGCCCCTTACCAGCTTGAGAATACCAACGCCCAGCTGTGAGCTTTAGCTAAGCTTGTTGTCAAAAATGGAGGGACCCCACACCGTTTTTTCAATTATTTATTTAAATAATTAAAAATACCGCGTGGGGACCCCTCTGTACTTAATAACCAGCCTTGCTGAAGCTGACAGCTGAGAGTTACAGCCCCCAGCTGGGAGTTTTGCCTGGCTGGTTATCAAAAATACAGGGGAACCGACGCAGGTTTTTTTAAATTATTTATTTACAGAGCAGGAGGGGCTGATGAATACTCCAATCTGCTGCTCCTGCTCTCACTGTTGTTAGCGGCAGGTGTCGGATGATGGGAGCAGTAGTCCCATCAGCTGACACCAGTTACCGGGGGTAAACTTTATACCTCCGATCACAGCTGAGCGCTCACACTGTCTTCTGACAGCATGGGAACCGCGGTGTTGTGAATACTCTGGAGGCGACTTCGGAGTTGGGGCTCCCTCCGGTGGTTGCTGACGGTAATGAACCAAATGCTGAATGGCCTTCAGCTGGGGATGAATGGACTGATATAAGTGACCTGAACTCCCAGCAGCCTTGCCGGTAATCAATTGTTCTTCCAGGTCTTGCTTGGAGCTCAGCTTGCATTCCTGCTTTGTTTCAGATAAGTGATTTGCTGTTTTTTTTCCCCTGGTTGGATTTTCCTTGCTGGTTCGCTGCCTTGCAGTGGACTTCAGCCTGGTCCCTTTTTGGGGCCTGGCGCTGCAATTGTGCTCAGTTTGTGTTTGCATTTTTGCTCTGTTCCTATGTCACTTTTTATTTGCTGAATTGCTGTGTGTTACACCAGAGATCTGATTTAGGTGGTAGAGATCGTGTGATCTCAGGTTTTTTGTTAATCAGAAGTGTTGGTATTTTTGTCAGGGTTTTTTTGGGTTGCAGTCAGAATTCTTTCCTATACTTTTCTATCTAGACAGATTGGGCCCCAGCGTTTGCTCATTCTATTTTCTGTCTGTGTTCGTATTTTCTTCTTGTCTAACCGCCACTACATGTTTGGGGGCTTCCTATTTCTTTGGGGATTCTGCTACGGGGCAGATAGCTTTCATCTTTCTGCCTTTAGGTGTAGCTATCTCTCCAGCTGTGACGAGGCGTCTAGGATCACCGTAGGTACGCTCCACGGCTACTTCTAGTGTTGCGGTTAGTTTAGGGTCCTGCAATACAATAGTTTCCAGCCTCTCTGGTGTATTGCTTCTTTGGCTATTTTTGCAATTCCTCCTCAGCTACCGAAACATAACAGTATTACCGGCCAAACTGAAAATTATATGGTACTCAACAGAAGGGAAAAATAGTAAAAGGAAAAAGAAAAAAGGGAGTTGTCAGAATTTTTTTTTTCTGTTTGTTGCATTTTTTCCCTCTTTTTCTCTGGATGCTGAGGAGGATTTTTTTTTTCCTCAATGGAGTTTGCACAGCTGTCTGGCTGTGTGCAGCAGCTTGCCACTGAGGTTCGGAGTATTGCTACCTATCTTGCAAGGTTGCCGGTTGTGGAACCTAGGATCCCCATACCAAATATATTTTTGGGGGATCGGTCTAAATTTCTGAATTTCAAAAATAACTGTAAGTTGTTTTTTTGCCTTAAAGCCTAAGTCCTCAGGGAACGCAGCACAGCAGGTTCAAATTGTCATCTCTCTGCTGCGCGGCGACCCTCAGGATTGGGCTTTTTCCCTGACACCTGGGGATCCTGTTTTGAATGATGTTGATGTATTTTTTCAGGCTCTGGGGTTATTGTACGATGAACCTAATGTCACTGATCAAGCTGAAAAGACCTTGTTGGCATTAAATCAGGGTCGTGAAGACGCTGAGCTGTACTGTCAGAAATTTCGAAAGTGGGCAGTCCTGACCAAATAGAATGATGATGCTTTGGCAGCCCTTTTTCAGAAGGGTCTGTCAGAAAATGTAAAGGACGTTATGGTGAGATTCCCTGTTCCCTCTGGTCTCAATGATTCTATGTCTTTGGCTATTCAAATTGACAGACGTTTGCGTGAGCGCAGAGGTATGCGTGAGATAGTGTTGCCTTGTGAGCCAGCTACTAAGGCCATGCAGTGTGATGGAGTGACTGCTGGGGCTCAGCGTCATGAGATTCGAAAGCGCAATGGGTTATGTTTCTACTGTGGTGACGCCTCTCATGCTATTTCTGTCTGCCCTAAGCGGGGAAGATGTTTTGCGGCTCAGTTGTCTTAGGTAGTGTTCAGACTAAATTTCTGTTGACTGTTACCCTGATTTGCTCTCTGTCCACATTTTTCGGCTCAGGCTTTTGTTGATTCAGGAGCAGCTATTAACCTGATGGATTTTGACTTTGCCAAACGTTGTGGGTTTCTCATGATACCCCTGCGGAAGTCTATTCCTTTACTGGGCATTGATTCTACCCCTTTGGCGGAGAATAAACCCCAGTTTTCTACTCAGGTGATAATGAGTGTTGAACCAGATCATCAGGAGAGTTGCAAATTTCTGGTGTTGCATAATCTGCATGACATTATTGTACTGGGTTTCCCTTGGTTACAGACTCATAATCCTGTTTTGGATTGGAAATCTGTGTCTGTGACCAGTTGGGGCTGCCAATGTGTTAATACTGACACTCCTGTTTTTTCTGCCTCTCCCCAGTCTCAGGATGTCCCTGACTTTTTGACTGATTTTTCGGATGTGTTTAGTGAGGTAAGGCCTCTTTTCACATCGTTTTGCGCCGACGGCGCCACCGGCGTTTTGCCGGATCGCTGCATCCGGCACTAGTATGTAAAACCGGATGAGACGCATCCGGTTTTTCGCCAGATCCTTCTCGGGCATCCAAACAAAAACCGGATCCGTCTCATCCGGTGTATCCGGTTTTTTATCCGTTTATTGATGGGTTACGATGGATCCGGTTTTTAAAAACGCCCTTTTTTGGGGTTCCAAACATGATTGGCTACTGTAATCCTATATATACACTGTTCCTACAGCCAATGTTTGACAGGTTGTAGAGGAGCAAGTGCAGGTTGGAAAGAAGAGCAAGTAGCAAGTGACTGGCGAACATGGATGTTATTATTGGCAATATATTCAAGAATCTGGTGGATTTTACAGCAGAGGCGAATCGCTTGAAGATTATCATTATGGAGAATGAGAGAAAGATAGAGCAGCGCATTATGCGTCAGCGCCAACGACGACGCCGAATGTGGATCCACCCCATCACAGCACAGAGACTAACCCGTGGTGTGTATTCTACACTCAACATGGAGCTGAGAGAAAACCCTGAGAAATTTTTTGCCTATCTTCGGATGAAGAAAGAGAATTTTGACTTTTTGCTGGAGCGTGTTGGAGAACAAATCCGAAGATCTGACACCTATTGTCGCTTCTCGATTTCTCTGGCGGAGCTCCCATGGTCAATATAAGGTAAGCTATATGTATTGGATCTGCTCGCTTGAGCACACTTGTATTGTTGTTCTTATTTTTTTAAATCACAGGAGAACAAGGGAATCTAAGTAATATCAGTACAATAAAACATGGTCAAAAACTGTGTGTTTCTTTCCTTTAATTTTTTTTATTTTTGGTATCTCCAATAGTTATAGCTGAGTTCTGCTATGTAATGCTGTGATTGTGAACTAATTTATTTTTTCTATTTTGTTTACAGATTTCTGGCAACTGGAGAAATGCTGTCATCGCTCCATTTCCAGTATTGCCTTGGAATTTCTATGCTATCAGGCATCATCAAGTACACTTGACGTGCTCTGTGGGACTCTTTGGTTGGAGAATTTCTTCCAGAGCCAACTACAGACCGGTGGCTTGAAATAGCAGACCAGTTTCTCGTATCTGCCAGTTTCCAAATTGCCTGGGCGCTGTTGATGGCAAACACATCCGCATTCAAAAGCCTGCAGGAACCGGATCAGAATTCTTTAACTACAAGAAATATTTTTCGGTCATCCTGATGGCTATTGCTGATGCGGAGTACAAATTTATTGCTGTGGACATTGGGGCTTATAGACGGTCCAATGACTCTCAAGTGTTTAAACTTTCTGCTATGAGGTGGAGACTGTACGGAAACACTTTTCAGTTTCCACCCCTAGGCCACTGCCTCAAACCTCTGGCCCACCTATGCCTTTCATGTGTGTAGGTGATGAGGCATTCCAGCTGTCCGAACACCTCTTGAAGCCGTACGCCAGCAGAGAATTGACCCATACAAAGAGAATTTTCAACTACCGCCTCACAAGAGCCAGACGGATGGTGGAGTGTGCGTTTGGGATTATGACAGCCAAATGGCGTGTCCTTTTGACTGCGATAAACTTGAAGACAGAGACTGTGGATGACGTTGTTAAAGCGTGCGTGGTCCTACATAATTTTGTGATCACCAAGGAACCGATTTCTATTGAGGACCACAATCAAGAACAACCTTGCATGACAACAGCAACATTACCACTCGGAGTACACTGGCAGTTTCAAGAATGAGGGACCATTTTGCCCAATACTTTGTGTCACCAGAAGGTAGAGTAGACTGGCAGGATGACAGAGTGTGATCAATTGATTATTTCTTTTAAAACTCTTTCTGTACCCACAATAAGGAAACTTTTCTACCTTCTTGTGTGTTTTGTACTGTATGTTACCTTTTGACCATAGTTGTGTACCTGTCTTTTTTTTTAAATAACCCAAAGTATTTCACCTATTTACCAAAAATGTGTACCTGCTAGGGGATAACTGAACAAAGTACACAAGTTTTGTAAAAAGGTAAGATACTTTCAATACTCCACAACCCGGGACAAAACTATGGCAAAAAGGTAAAATTTATGTTCGTCAAAGTTATGTAGATATTTTTGACATATTACCCTAACAGATGTTGGTGCTTGTGTACCCACATGTTTACCTAGTTTAATACATTTGTTACTTAACATCCTATAAAGAAATGACATTTGTAAACCACTTTAACTTTTATTAAAAAAAATTTTTTTAATATAATTTGCGGAAAAAGTTGCATTTTTGCAAAATGTGGAAATTGTAATAAAATTAATTTTTTATTAAAATACAGTTTTTATTTATTATTGAAGCAACCAAAAAATTAACTATTTACAGTTGGGTATACAGTCATGGCCAAAAGTTTTGAGAATGACACAAATATTAATTTTTACAAAGTCTACTGCTTCACTTTTTCTAATGGCAATTTGCATATACTCCAGAATGTTATAAAGAGTGATCAGCTTAACAGCAATTACTTGCAAAGTCAATATTTGGCTAGAAAATGAACTTTATCCCCCAAAACACATTTCAACATCATTGCAGCCCTGCCTTAAAAGGACCAGCTAACCTCTTTTCAGTGATTGCTCCATTAACACAGGTTTGGGTGTTGATGAGGACATGGCTGGAGATCAATCTGTCATGATTAAGTAAGAATGACACCACTGGACACTTTAAAAGGAGGCTGGTGCTTGGCATCATTTTTTCTCTTCTGTTAACCATGGTTATCTCTAAAGAAACACGTGCAGTCATCATTGCAATGCACAAAAATGGCCTAACAGGGAAGAGTATCGGAGCTAGAAAGATTGCACCTCAGTCAACAATCTATCGCATCAAGAACTTCAAGGAGAGAGGTTCCATTGTTGCCAAAAAGGCTCCAGGGCGCCCAAGAAAGACCAGCAAGCGCCTGGACCGTCTCTTAAAAGTGTTTCAGCTGCGGGATCGGGCTACCAGCAGTGCAGAGCTTGCTCAGGAATGGCAGCAGGCAGGTGTGAGTGCATCTGCACGCACTGTGAGGCGGAGACTTTTGGAGCAAGGCCTGGTCTCAAGGAGGGCAGCAAAGAAGCCACTTCTCTCCAGAAAAAACATCATGGACAGACTGATATTCTGCAAAAGGTACAGGCAGTGGACTGCTGAGCACTGGGGTAAAGTTATTTTCTCTGATGAATCCCCTTTTCGATTGTTTGGGACATCAGGAAAACGCCTCATTCGGAGAAGACAAGGTGAGCGCTACCACCAGTCTTGTCTCATGCCAACTGTTAAGCATCCTGAAACCATTCATGTGTGGGGTTGCTTCTCAGCCAAGGGAATCGGCTCTCTCACAGTCTTGCCTAAAAACACAGCCATGAATAAAGAATGGTACCAGAATGTCCTCCAAGAGCAACTTCTCCCAACCCTCCAAGAGCAGTTTGGCGATCAACAATGCCTTTTCTAGCATGATGGAGCACCTTGCCATAAAGCAAAGGTGATAACTAAATGGCTCAGGGAACAAAACATAGAGATTTTGGGTCCATGGCCTGGAAACTCCCCAGATCTTAATCCCATTGAGAACTTGTGGTCAATCATCAAGAGACGGGTGGACAAACAAAAACCTAAAAATTCTGACAAAATGAAAGCATTGATTGTGCAAGAATGGACTGCTATCAGTCAGGATTTGGTCCAGAAGTTGATTGAGAGCATGCCAGGGAGAATTGCAGAGGTCCTGAAGAAGAAGGGTCAACACTGCAAATATTGACTTGCTGCATTAACTCATTCTAACTGTCAATATAAGCTTTTGTTACTCATATGTTTGCAATTATATTTCTGTCTGTGATATTAAAACATCTGTCAAACACACATAAAAACCAGAGGGCAGCAGATCATGTGAAAATATAATATTTGTGTCATTCTCAAAACTTTTGGCCATGACTGTACTGTGGGGTGGAAATAGTGCTGGATGGGCTGCGGGACACTTCGACCGTGGGAGTGTGGAGGGACAACCGGGATGGTGGTGGTGAAGGAACAGGAAGAGGTGAAGGGGTGGAAAGAGTGAGAGAATGGGAAGACAAGTTAGAGGCAGAACAGGTGGGTGGTGGAGTGGAGGGTTGGGCAGGAGGAGCAGGTGACATGGTAGGGAATTGGAAGGGGGAAGGAGATCGGTAAGGGTGAGTTTCCACGATCAGTAAACTCTGCGTGTTTGGCGCTGTGCGCTGGCGCAGCGCCAAACACGCAGCGTCCAGATGTTACAGCATAGTGGAGGGGATTTAAAGAAATCCCGTCTCCACTATGCGTAACAATACGCAGGTGGCAAACCTGCGTAAACGGACATGCGGCGCGTCTTTTCAGACCGCAGCATGTCCTCGCGTATTGCGGCGACGGTGCGTCGCCGCAACAGAATATTACACAGGGCTATGTAGCCCTGCGCTCTTTCGGAGGTGTTCCGGAGGTGTCCTGAACACCTCCGGAAAGATCGCGCGTCAGAAAGGGGGCGGGGCTTAGACGGAGCGGAATTTCCGCTCCGTCCAAAGCGCTATGGTTCCGGACCGTGGAACCATAGCCTAAGAGGTAGGAGTGTGGTACGGGGTAGGTGGCTGGTAGTGGGGAGGTTGCTGGTACTGGGAAGGTGACTGCAGTTGGGGAAGTGGCTGAATTTGGGGAGGCGGCTGGTACTGGGGAGGGTGCTGGAATTGGGTAGGTGGCTGGTACTGGGGAGGTAGCTGGAGCTGGGGAGGTGGCTGGTATTGAATAGGAGGGGGAGGAGGGACGGCGGCTGGAGGGGGGGAGGTGGAGGAACGACTGGGGTGGATGGAGGAGGTTGGGTGGTAACCTGCACTAGAGCAGCGTGGCACGTATGCATTACATACATCTGCTGGTCAGCAGATAGCGTATCTATGCGCTCCACCACAGACCTAAAAAGCTGTGATTAGGAGATGCTCACTGTCAGGAGTCGAACCCAGTACCTCTTGTCTACTGGCCAGCAGCTCTACCATCTGAGCTATTCTGCTGGCTGCAAAGTTCCTTGCTGAACCCAGATACCATTGACTGTTCTTCCTGATTGGCTACACCTAGTGCTCTCTTGATTGGGCCTCTGATTGCCAATTACACACCCTATATAAACCTGGCCCTGTGGGTGTGTCATTGCGAGATTATTGAGCTCCAAGCCTTTAGTCAAGCGTTTCCTGCTGATCCATTGCTACAAACACTGCTCTCCTGTGTACCGACCTCCAGCTGCCACCTGACTACGTTATCCGCCTGATCCATTGCTACCAACACTGCTTTCCTGTGTACCGACCTCCGGCTGCCATCTGACTACGCTACCTGCCTCTGCTTCCCCTAGTGTTTGCAGTAACATCGGCTCCAACCCAGACGGGATCTTGACAGAATAATCTCGCGCCAAAATGGAGTCCGCTGTGAACACCCTGAGACGGCAAGTTACGGAGCTTCAAAGTTTTTGTACTGACTCTCAAGGAAAATATGCCAAGTTACAAACTGATTTCACGGCGATACAACAGGAAGTAATTGAGCTACAAAAACAACTTCTGGACGTGCGCAATTCAGGGTCCGAATCAAACGCGCGGCTGCCGCTGCCTGCAAAGTTCAGTGGGGATCGCAAGCAGTCCCGAGGATTCCTCAATCAATGCCGCATATACTTCCAGATGCAACCTGCTCCCTTTACCAGTGAGAGGAAGAAAGTTTTTTTCATGATAAATCTCCTGACGGATGAAGCTCTTGCTTGGGCTTCACCTTATGTAGAAAAGGACTATGACCTCCTTAATGACCTGGAAGCCTTCACCGCAGCTATGAATCAAGTTTTTGATGACCCAAACCGCTGTGCCACATCAGAAACCAAATTACATAATTTGCGCCAAGGACGTCGCTCTGTTGCGGAATACACATCGGAGTTCCGTCGCTGGGTGGCCGACACCACCTGGAATCCAGCGGCCCAGAGAAGTCAATTTCGACGAGGGTTATCAGAACCAGTGAAAGACGAGCTTGCCAGGGTTGAGACCCCTGACCAGTTGGAGGACTTTATTCAACTATGTATCCGGATTGACCAGAGACTTACTGAAAGGAGAAAGGAGAGACTGCGAGCACTTGGGAATAGCCCTGGCTTCTCATTTTCAGCATCGGACCACCAAGAAAAGACGCAAGGCGTGTCTGAACCGATGCAGATCGACGTCATCCGAAGACCACTCTCTGCACAGGAGAAGGAGAGGCGACGTGCAGAACATCTCTGCCTCTATTGTGGGGACCCTGGACACTATGCCATCAACTGTCCTAACAAAAGGACTATAGCCTTTACCAACAACAGGTCTGCCAGCAATATGGACCTTTCTCAGCAGTCGGATTCCATCTTGCAGACTATCTCATCAGTAACGCCAGAAATAGACAAAATACATACTACATCATCTCATTTTGTAATCCCCATTCAGGTTGTAATGGGCACCCAAAAAATACAATGCTCTGCCCTGTTGGATTCGGGAGCAGGAGGGAATTTTATGGACTTAAAATTTACACGTGATAATAATATTTCCAGTAGGACCAAATCCACACCAATTGAAATGGAAACGGTGGATGGATCACCCTTGTCTTCTGGACCTGTCACGCATGAGACAATCGAACTGGAGATTTGTATCGAACCGGATCATCATGAAGCTGTCAGTTTCCACCTTATCTCATCTCCGAAATTTCCGGTTATTCTAGGGATCCCCTGGTTTTCAGTCCATAACCCTTCTATCAACTGGGCATCAAGGACCATCACCTTTCCATCTGACTACTGTAAGAATAATTGTCATAAGGAACCCCCTGTTCTCCAACAAGTCCAAATCTCTGAGATTTCGCATGAGAAGGAAGAGAAACTACCACCTCAATATCAGCAGTTCTCTGATGTCTGCAGTAAGAAGAAAGCAGATCAATTACCTCCTCACCGTCCTTACGACTGTCCCATTGAATTGCTGCCAGGAGCAACCATTCCATTTGGACGGATTTACAATCTTTCCGAACCTGAATTGAAGGTATTAAGAAAGTTCCTGGATGAAAATTTAGAGAAAGGCTTTATTCGACCTTCCACATCTCCAGCTGGGGCACCCCTGTTCTTTGTTGAAAAGAAAGACTCCACTCTGCGGCCATGTATTGACTACAGAGAGATGAATAATATCACTGTCAAGAATCGCTACCCGCTACCCTTGATTCCTGAACTATTTGAGAGACTCCGTTCTGCGAAAATCTTTACGAAGCTGGATCTTAGAGGGGCTTACAACCTCATACGGATTCGCCCAGGAGATGAGTGGAAGACCGCCTTCAGAACGAGATATGGACATTTTGAATCTCTGGTTATGACCTTTGGTCTTAGCAATGCCCCAGCCACCTTTCAACATTTTATTAATGATGTATTTCGAGATTTCTTGGACCAATTCGTTGTGGCTTATCTCGATGACATTCTTATATTTTCAGACACCTTGGAAGAGCATCGCAGGCACGTCCAGTTAGTCTTGGAACGACTACAGGAGAACCATCTTTACATTAAACTTGAAAAATGTGAGTTTGAACAAACCAGTATCCAATTTCTGGGATATATCATCTCCCCAGAAGGTCTGAGCATGGATCCCGGCAAAATCAATGCTGTAGTGGACTGGCCTGTTCCAAGAAATTTAAAAGACGTCCAGCGTTTCATAGGATTTGCAAATTTTTACCGAAAATTTATAAAGAACTTTTCACGGATCATACTACCAATTACTACACTAACAAAAAAGACCAAAGCATTTTTCTGGTCTCCGGAGGCACAGGAGGCTTTTGACAAATTGAAAACTCTTTTTACGTCTGCTCCATTGTTAGTACACCCAAATCCTGAATTGCCATTTACTGTCGAAGTGGACGCCTCGGACTCTGCAGTAGGAGCCATTCTGTCTCAGCGAGTTGGGGACAAAATGCAACTTCACCCATGTGCGTTTCTTTCCCACACCATGTCATCTGCAGAAAAGAACTACGACATCGGTAATAAAGAACTGTTAGCCATTAAAGTTGCCTTCTCCGAATGGAGACATCTTTTGGAAGGTGCCAATCACCCTGTGACTGTCCTCACGGACCACAAGAATCTTGAATTCCTCCGTACAGCAAAAAGATTGTCTGCAAGACAAGCACGATGGGCCCTATTTTTCTCAAGATTCAATTTTATAATTTCTTACCGGCCTGGTTCAAGAAATGGCAAGGCTGACGCCCTGTCCAGGATGTGTTCGGAACCTCAGGAGAGGTCTAGTAATGACGATACAATTCTAGGCCCTAAAATTTTTTTGGGAATATTGCACTCTAGAGGACTATGTAATAGAATTAAAGATGGATATCAAGAGGACTCTTTCCTTAACCATCCTTCGGAAGACGTCGATCTTTCATTCAAAGAGGGGTTTTGGATGCAGAAACACAAAATATATGTACCTGAATCTTCTCGCCTTGAAGTCCTCAAAAGTGTCCATGATTCTAAACTGGCAGGACATCCTGGAGTTGCAAAAACACAAGACTTACTACTTCGTTTCTTTTGGTGGCCTAATTGTAGGAAGGACGTGAGGAAATATGTTTCAACCTGTTTAACATGCGCACGAAACAAGACCCCACGATCGTCTCCTCTAGGACTCTTGCAACCACTTCCAGTTCCATCCAGGCCTTGGGGATCTATTTCCATGGATTTTATTGTGGAACTACCCCCTTCCAAACAGATGACCGTCATCCTTGTCATAGTGGACCGACTCACAAAAATGGCCCACTTTATTCCAACTGAAGGAATTCCTACTGCTGAAAAAAACTGCAGAACTGATAATCAAAGAGGTATTCAGGTTACATGGAATTCCTGACAGCGTGGTGTCTGACAGAGGCGTTCAGTTTACGTCAAAATTTTGGAAGAGTTTCTGTACAGCCTTGGGAGTCACGGTGAATCTTTCTACCGCTTTCCATCCTCAGTCCAATGGCCAGACGGAGAGAACGAACCAGACTTTGGAGCAATACCTCCGTTGCTTCATTTCCTATCTTCAGGATGACTGGGTGGACTATTTACCAACAGCAGAGTTTGCCTACAACAACTCCATACATAGCGCTACATCTCAAACCCCATTTTTTTGCTAATTATGGAGTACATCCAGTATTTATCCCTAATCTGCCAGTGAACACTCCCATTCCTGCTGTAAATGACAGGCTTGCAAAATTACAGGAATCCCAGAAGGAATTATCAGAGATATTACTCAAGACCCAGGAAGTATATAAGGAAGCAGCAGATAAACATCGGAGAGTGCCCCCTGCTCTTCAGGTTGGAGACAAAGTTTGGCTGTCCACTAAAAACCTTAAGACACATGTGCCATCCTCCAAATTGGGTCAGAAATTCATTGGACCTTTTCAAATTTCTGCAAAAATTAACCAGGTTGCTTTTCGTTTAAAACTTCCCAACAATCTAAAGATTCATCCAGTGTTTCACATATCCTTGCTCAAACCCTTCTGTGAAAACCCGTTTCCAGGAAGAATTCAGCCACCTCCTCCACCAGAAAGGATCCGTGGTGAAGAAGAATACATTGTGGATAAGATTCTGGACTCCCGAAAATTCAGAGGTAAACTGCAGTATCTGGTGCAGTGGAAGGGTTACGGACCAGAGGAAAATTCATGGGAACCAAGGGACAACGTCCATGCTCCTAGACTAACAAGAGCCTTTCATCAGAGGTACCCGGATAAGCCAGCTCCTGAGATGTCCAGAGGCCATCCTGGAAGGAGGGGAGTACTGTCAGGAGTCGAACCCAGTACCTCTTGTCTACTGGCCAGCAGCTCTACCATCTGAGCTATTCTGCTGGCTGCAAAGTTCCTTGCTGAACCCAGATACCATTGACTGTTCTTCCTGATTGGCTACACCTAGTGCTCTCTTGATTGGGCCTCTGATTGCCAATTACACACCCTATATAAACCTGGCCCTGTGGGTGTGTCATTGCGAGATTATTGAGCTCCAAGCCTTTAGTCAAGCGTTTCCTGCTGATCCATTGCTACAAACACTGCTCTCCTGTGTACCGACCTCCGGCTGCCACCTGACTACGTTATCCGCCTGATCCATTGCTACCAACACTGCTTTCCTGTGTACCGACCTCCGGCTGCCATCTGACTACGCTACCTGCCTCTGCTTCCCCTAGTGTTTGCAGTAACATCGGCTCCAACCCAGACGGGATCTTGACACTCTTGCTTACAACTGCATGGTTTGCAGACAGGGTCGGACTGGCCCACCGGAGAACCGGAGGATTCTCCGGTGGGCCCTGGCATCTGGGGGGCCCTGGCACCTGCTGGCATACAGGGGCCAGTTGCCTAGGGCCCCCGCTGCTCCAGGGGCCCCCAGCCGGTGGCGTGTCGCTAATAGCGGCACACCACGCAGCTGCCATGGGGGCCCTGTGCCAGGGGAGCAGCAGCGGGTGACAGGAGGCAGAAGCCCCTGTCCCCGCTGCTAAAGAGAAATGAATATTCACTGCTTCCCACGCCCACATGGGCGTGGGAAGCAGTGAATATCATTACTTACCTGTCACCCGCTCCAACCGCTGAGCATCGCTGTCCTCGGGCCCTCTCTTGCTGCGATGTTCAGGCAGAGGGCGCGATGACGTCATTAAGGAGCGCCGCGCCCCCTGCCTGAGCATTCACTGCCGGAGGACCGAAGACAGCGGCGCTCAGCAGTGGACCCGGTGACAGGTAAATATCGCAGGTGCCCAGGACACCAGCACCTGGCCCCCAGCGACGAGAGGTGAGTATGTCTTTTTTTTTTTTTTTGCAGCATCTATGGGGGCACAGTGGAGCATCTATGGGGGCACAATCTATGGGGGCATAATCTACGGGGGCATAATCTGTGGAGCATTTATGGGGGCATAATCTATGGGGGCATAATCTGGAGCATTTATGGGGGCATAATCTATGGAGCATCTATAGGGGCATAATCTATGGGGGCACAATCTATGGAGCTTCTATGGGGGCATAATCTAAGGAGCATCTATGGGGGCACAATCTATGGAGCTTCTATGGGGGCATAATCTATGGATCATCTATGGGGGCACAATCTGTGGAGCATCTATGGGGGCATAATCTATGGATCATCTATGGGGGCACAATCTATGGAGCTTCTATGGGGGCATAATCTATGGATCATCTATGGGGGTACAATCTATGGATTATCTATGGGGGCATAATACATGGGCAGCATATGGGGCACAATCTATGGAGCATCTTGTGGGGCATAATACATGGGGCAGCATATGGGGCATAACCTCATTTTCCACCCTAGGCTTATACTCGAGTCGATAAGTTTTCCCAGTTTTTTGTGGCAAAATTAGGGGGGTCGGCTTATACTCGAGTATATATGGTATCTATCTATCATCTATCTATATATATATATATATATATATATATACAGTACAGACCAAAAGTTTGGACACACCTTCTCATTCAAGGATTTTTCTGTATTTTCATGGCTATGAAAATTGTAGAATCACACTGAAGGCATCAAAACTATGAATTACCACATGTGGAATTATACATTACACTTTACAAAAAAGTGTGAAACAACTGAAAATATGTCTTATATTCTAGGTTCTTGAAAGTAGCCACCTTTTGCCTTGATTACTGCTTTGCACGCAGAAAAGGTGAACGGATGGACTCTACATGCCTGGTTCCCACCGTGAAGCATGGAGAAGGAGGTGTGATGGTGTGGGGGTGCTTTGCTGGTGATACTGTTGGGGATTTATTCAGAATTGAAGGAATAGTGAACCAGAATGGCTACTACAGCATCTTGCAGCAGCATGCTATTCCATCCGGTTTGCGTTTAGTTGAACCATCATTTATTTTTCAACAGGACAATGACCCCAAACACACCTCCAGACTGTGTAAGGGCTATTTGACCAAGAAGTAGAGTGTTGGGGTGCTACGCCAGATGACCTGGCCTCCACAGTCACCAGACCTGAACTCAATCGAGATGGTTTGGGGTGAGCTGGACCTCTCACCGCTTAAATTTTGAATAATTCCCCAACAGTGTCACCAGCAAAGCACCACCACACCATCACACCACCTCCTCCATGCTTCACGGTGGGAACTAGGCATGTAGAATCCAGCCGTTCACCTTTTCTGCGTGCAAAGCAGTAATCAAAGCAAAAGGTGGCTACTTTGAAGAACCTAGAATATAAGACATATTTTCAGTTGTTTCACACTTTTTTGTAAAGTGTAAAGTATAATTCCACATGTGTTAATTCATAGTTTTGATGCCTTCAGTGTGATTCTACAATTTTGATAGTCATGAAAACACAGAAAAATCTTTGAATGAGAAGGTGTGTCCAAACTTTTGGTCTGTACTGTATATATATATAGCATTATACCCTATGAGGGGGGGCAGCATTATCCTCTATGAGGTGGGGCAGCATTATCCCTATGAGGGGGGCTGCTTTATAATCTATGAGGGAGGCTACCCCAACTCCTGCTACATAATTAAGACATGTACTACCTTATATTATACCCTGATATTAGTGTGTTTTACTGCACAATTGGTGGTCTTGTATTTATTTCTATGTAGCTACATAGTGGGCCCCAAGAATGATTTTCTCTGGTGGGCCCAAGGTGTTCCAGTCCGACGCTGTTTGCAGAAGTGTCTTTACCTCCAAAATGCCGGAGGTTATCTGATTAATGCCTGCGGCAAGTTGTTCAGATACTATTTTAAGACAGTTCTGGAAAGATGCATTCAAATGCAAGAACTCGGGCGCATAGCTCCTTTCCTGACCCCTCTGCCGCTGCCGCCCAGTACCTGCAGCTGTACTAGAGGTGGCAGTGGCAGAAGGGTGGGGTAAAGGGAATGCTATCTCCTCACCAGCAGCTGCATGTAATGCAGGCGGCCACGATGCTCCAGCGCTGGTGGATGGGACTGCGGGATCGAATGTGAGGGAAGGCTGGGAAGGTGCAGATGTACCGGGCGGTCGAAGTGTCCCTCAGTGTCGGTCTCCTGAGGGATCGCCCCAGAAGGGTCCAATTCTGCGGGCTCCCGAGTGCTGGTCACCGTGCTGTGGAATAAAGAGAAAACATACAATTAATATACAGATGTGGAATGGCCCTGGCTGCAAAAAAATATTTGATAGATGTTAACATTTTATGGTAATATTTACCTTCGGGTGACCATAGTTTCCCGCAGGAATGCCAGGGCTCGTGCGTACTTGTACTTGCTCTGGCGTCCTGCAGATCCACTCGGGGCCCGCATCTCCTTGTTGAACTCCTTCTTGAAGCGATCCCTCACAGACCGCCACCGCTTCATAATTCTCTCCACTGGAACGATAAAGCACACATTGGTTACTATACAACATCATTGTTTCCCAAACTTCAGTCCTCGTGTCCCACAGAGGTCATGTTTTCAGTATTTCCATAGTGTTGCACAAAAGGCAATCCTGAAAACATGAACCGTGGGGGACACGAGGACTGAAGTTTGGGAAACACAGCTTTACAGTCAGCAACCTGAACTATACTTACGGTGTTTAGTCTGGGACCGAACATCGAGGTCCTCCCAGCGGTCCACCATTGCCGATGCCACTTCCTCCCTGAGCCGTTGGGTCACTACTTGATCAGAATGGCGGCGGTCCCCCATGTTCCACAGCGGCTCCCTTTCTCTGACCAGATCAATGAGGAGGCCGACGTCTATCCCCTCCTCACCGTCCGAATCGGGAGCACGCTGTGAAGCCTGTGAAATAAAAACAGAAAAAAAAACCATTAGCCTCCACACTAGCAAGTGAAAAAGAAAAAAAGGAAAAATGTTTAACAAAATCCAAAAAAAACCAAAAAATATATATACAAAAATTCAAAAACTATTTAGAAAAAAGACAAAAAATATTAAAAAATTAATGGAAAAATACTAAAAAAGTTAAAAGCAAACCAAAAAATTCGAAATTAAAAATGTAACAACAAAAAAAATATTCCAAAACCAAAAAAAGGATTAATTTTTTAGCAAAAATTGCAATTGGAAGGTAAAAAAAAACAAAACAAAAATAAAAAACAAAAAAACTTACACGGTGGTAACCGCCGCCGCTCTCACAACGACGACTCTGGGAGGCGATGTGAGGACCCCTTTGTTGGCTACCAGATCCGAGAGACTAAAAAGAAAAAATAAAAGTGTGATATAGGCATGTGTTGGGCGCTGTGTGAAGTATGTACTAAATGGTTTTACTATGTGTTGTGTGTAGTGTGATGTTGTGTTTCTGTGATTGATGCAGGATACTTACGAACTGTGAACCCACTCTGGGTATCTCTCCACCCCGTCCTTCTTCCTCTGGGAGCTCCTCTTTATCTTGCGATTCCTGTTATTAAAAAAAGACAATCAATACATATATCCCACAGATTGATTGTGGAGAAAAAAGAAATTATATATTTTTACCGCCAAATGCTGACGATGGGAAGGAGGGCTCCCAGAAGAAGATGTCTCCAACTCCTGCTGCAGCTCCACTGACTCCGGTTTTAGGTGAAGCCGCAGTTTCAGCGGCTAAAGCCGCAAGTGCAGCTGCTGCCGACGCTGTTTGCCGGTCTATGCTGTGGAAGAAAGACACAAAAAGGGCCAGTGAATATATGTATATTCCTTGGTCCTGGCTGAAAATGCAAAAATGTAATTTTTTTTTTTGGAATGTGGGATGTCATATTTACTTTCTGCTGACTGTCCTCCTCTCTTCAAGTACATCCTCCTCTCCCCTTGCTGCTGCTGCCGCCTCTCTTGCCGCCTCTCTTTCTAGTCTTCTGCTGTTGAGTAAGGACACAAAAAGGGCCAGTGAATATATGTATATTCCTTGGCCCTGGCTGAAAGAGAAAAAAAATGAATAAAATTTTTTTGGGAAATGGGGGATGTCATATTTACTTTCTGCTGGCTGTTCTCCTCTCTGCAACTAGCTGCTCCTCTCCCCTTGCTGCTGCTGCTGCTGCCGCCTCTCTTTGACGTCTTCGGCTGTTGAATAAGGACACAAAAAGGGCCAGTGAATATATGTATATTCCTTGGCCCTGGCTGAAAGAGAAAAAAAATGATTTAATTTTTTGGGAAATGGGGGATGTCATATTTACATTCTGCTGGCTGTTCTCCTCTCTGCAACTAGCTGCTCCTCTCCCCTTGCTGCTGCTGCTGCCGCCTCTCTTTGACGCCTTCGGCTGTTGAATAAGAACACAAAAAGGGCCAGTGAATATATATTTATTCCTTGGCCCTGGCTGAAAGAGAAAAAAAAGTGATTACATTTTTTTGGAAATGGTGGATGTCAGATTACTTTCTGCTGGCTGTCCTCCTCGCTTCAAGTAGATCCTCCTCTCCCCTTTCTGCTATTGCCACCTCTCTTGCTGCCTCTCTTTCTAGTCTTCTGCTGTGGAATAAACAGACAAAAAGGGCCAGTGAATATATGTATATTCCTTGGCCCTGGCTGAAAAAAATAAAAGTCAAACATGGACTGGAGTGAGCTTTATGGTGTACGGAATACAACATCCCATTATAAATTGAAAACATAAACAGTACCAGGGGGACCCACCCTATCACTGGATAAAAATGCACACTTGATACAGTACCAGGGGGACCAACCCCATCACAGCAAAAAAAAACATTCTACAGTACCAGGAGATCCACTTCATCACAGTGAAAACATGCACACTTGATACAGTACCAGGGGGACCAACTTCATCACAGGGAAACCATGGTGACGCACATTATCACTTGCAAAACATGCACATTTTGAACAGTACCAGGGATCCACTTCATCACAGTGAAAACATGCACACTTGATACAGTACCAGGGGGACCAACTTCATCACAGGGAAACCATGGTGACGCACATTATCACTTGCAAAACATGCACATTTTGAACAGTACCAGGGGATCCACTTCATCACAGTGAAAACATGCACACTTGATACAGTACCAGGGTGACCAACCCTATCACAGCAAAATAAAACACATTCTACAGTACCAGGAGATCCACATTATCAATTGAAAACATGCACATTATACAGTAGCAGGGGATACACATTATTACTTGAAAAAATGCACATTATAAAGTAGCAGGGGATCAACATTATCAATTGAAAACATGCACATTATACAGTAGCAGGGATACACATTATCACTTGAAAAATTGCACATTATAAAGTAGCAGGGGATCAACATTATCAATTGAAAACATGCACATTATACAGTAGAAGGGGATACACATTATCACTTGAAAAAATGCACATAGGAGGAGATCCACATTATCAATTTAAAAAATGCACATTTTATACAGTACCAGGGGATTCACATTATCACTTCAAAACCATGCACATTTGAAACAGTACCAGGGGGACCCACCCCATCGCTGGAAAACCATGAACATTCATACAGTACCAGGGGGACCAACCCCATCTCAGTAAAAACATGATTTTGAAACTGTACCAGGGTGCAAAGACACCGCACTGCACTAGCTCAGGCAGCAGTGGTGACAGATGCGTGGTAAAATTTGGGCTGGGGGATGTGATATTTACCGTCTGTTGTCCTGGCGCTCCATTGCCGTATCTGCTGCTGCAAAACCTTCTGATGGTGATTGTTCTGCTGGTGGTGCTGGTGATGGTCCTCATGCTGGTGATAGTCCTCGTGTTCTTGCTCTTTTGGCTGGATGCATGGTAATGTCTGAGTGTCCCACTGCATGCTTTTATATATGTTTGCTGTGGGTTGGTATATCAATTGAAAAAACTGGATCCGGCCACCGAATCTGTCTTCTGCCGGATCCGCCGCATTGCGGCGCTCATAGACTTTCATTGTGACAAAAAAGCCGGAGCTTTTTCAACGGAGACAAAAAACGTTACAGTAGACATTTTTTCCAGACGCCGGACTGCGACCAGACACCGGATCTGGCAAAAACCGGACACGCCGCAGGGACATGCGGCACGATCCGGCGCTAATGTTACTCAATGGAAAAAAAAACGGATCCGGCATTACATTTCGCCGGATGCGGTTTGACAAAAAAAGGCCGGAGCGCGCCGTTACGTGCAAAACGGATGTGTGAAAGAGGCTTAAGTCTGCATCCTTACCTCCTCACAGGAGCTATGACTGCGCTATTGGTTAATGCCTGGTGGTAAATTTCCTAAAAGTCGTCTTTTTAATTTATCTGTACCTGAACACGATGCTATGCGATCTTATATTAAGGAGTCTTTGGAGAAGGGTCATATCAGACCATCCTCTTCACACTTGGGCACCAGTTTTTTCTTTGTGGCCAAGAAGGATGGTTCATTGAGGCCGTGTATTGACTATCGCCTGCTGAATAAAATCACTGTTAAATATCAATATCCGTTACCCTTGATTTCTGACCTATTTTCCAGAGTGAAAAGTGCTAGTTGGTTTACCAAGCTTGACCTCAGGGGGTGTATAACCTTATTCGCATTAAGCACGGGGATGAATGGAAGACGGCGTTTAATACCCCAGAGGGGCATTTTGAGTACCTAGTGATGCCTTTTGGGCTTACTAATGCCCCTTCCATCTTCCAATCCTTCATGAATGATATTTTCTTGGATTTTGTGGATAAATTTCTGATCGTTTATTTGGATGATATCTTGATTTTTTCCAACGACTGGGACTCTCATGTAAAACATGTTCGGACTGTGTTCCAGATTTTGAGAGAGAATGCACTGTATGTGAAGGGATCAAAGTGTCTTTTTGGCATACAGAAGGTCTCATTTCTGGGATTCATTTTGTCTCCGTCTGTTATTGAAATGGACCCGGTCAAGGTTCAGGCCATCTGTGATTGGGTTCAACCTACTACATTGAAGGCTCTTCAGAGATTTTTGAGTTTTACCAATTTTTATCGTAAATTTATTGGTAATTTCTCCGGTATTGTTAAACATTGACTGATTTGACCAAAAAGGGTTCCGATGTGGCGAATTGGCCTTCTGAGGCAGTTTCTGCGTTTCAGGAACTTAAGCAGAGATTCATTTCTGCTCCTGTTCTACGGCAGCCTGATGTTTCTCTGCCATTTCAGGTGGACGTTGATGCTTCTGAGATTGGGGCAGGTGCCGTTTTGTCCAAAGGGATCCAGAGACCTCTAAGAGTAATCCTTGTGCCTTCTTCTCTCGAAAATTTTCTCCAACTGAACGTAATTCTGACGTGAGTTATTGGCCATGAAGTGGGCCTTTAAAGAGTGGAGACATTGGCTGGAAGGAGCCAAACATCAGGTGGTGGTCCTCACGGACCATAAGAACCTGGTTTATCTCGAATCAGCCAAGCGACTTAATCCTAGACAGGCCAGGTGGGCCTTGTTTTTCACACGTTTCAATTTTGTGGTTTCTTTTCTTCCGGGCACTAAGAATGTTAAGGCGGATGCCCTCTCGAGGAGTTTCTTTGCGGATTCTCCTGAGTTATCTGATCCTGCTGTTATTTTGAAAGAGGGTGTAGTTCTTTCCGCCATCCCGCCCAATTTGAGACTGACTCTGGAGGGGTGTCAGGAGGATAAACCTGAATGCTGTCCTGTTAGGAAATTGTTTGTCCCAGACCAGTGGAAGAAGAGTGTGATGTCTGAGATTCATTGTTCCACGTTGGCTGGTCATCCCGGGATTTTTGGTACCAGAGATTTGGTGAGTCGGTCCTTTTGGTGGCCTACTTTGTCTCGTGACGTCAGGGACTTTGTGCAGTCCTGTGGGACTTGCTCTCGTTCCAAGCCTTGCTCTCGCTCTAGTGGTTTGTTAATGCCATTACCTGTACCCAAGAGGCCATGGACCCATATTTCTATGGATTTTATTTCCGACCTCCCTGTCTCTCAGAGAATGACCGTTATCTGGGTAATCTGTGATAGGTTTTCCAAGATGATACATCTTGTGCCATTACCTAAGTTGCCTTCCTCCTCCAAATTGGTGCCTTTGTTTTTTCAGCACGTGGTTCGGTTACATGGCATTCCAGAGAACATTGTGTCTGACAGAGGAGTCCAGTTTGCTTCCAGATTTTGGAGGACATTTTGTTCTAAACTTGGTGTTCAGTTATCTTTCTCCTCTGCATTTCACCCTCAGACCAATGGACAAACCGAGAGAACAAACCAGACCTTGGAGACTTATTTGAGATGTTTTGTGTCTGCTGATCAAGATGACTGGGTCTCTTTTTTGCCTTTGGCTGAGTTTGCTCTTAATAATAGGGCTAGCTCTGCCACCTTGATGTCTCCATTTTTCTGCAATTCTGGGTTTCACCCTCGATTTTCTTCAGGACAGGCGGAGGCTTCTGTCTATCCGGGGTTGACTCTATTGTGGAGCGTAGGCAGCAGATTTGGGACCAGGTAGTGGAGAGGTTGTCTCTCTCTCAAGAGAAGGCCCAGCGGTTTGCCAACCGGCATAGGACTGATAGTCCTCGTTTTAAAGTGGGGGACTTGGTTTGGTTGTCCTCAAGAAATATCCCTATGAAGGTTGCATCTCCAAAATTTAAGCCAAGGTTCATTGGACCTTATAAGATCATGGAAATTCTCAATCCGGTTTCCTTCCGTTTGTTTCTTCCAGGGACATTTAAGATCCAGAACGTGTTCCACAAGTCCTTATTGAAGAGGTTTGTCGAGCCAGTGGTTCCTATGGCTGCGCCTCCCGACCCTGTTTTGGTTGAGGGCAATTTGGAGTATGTGGTTGAGAAAATATTGGATTCTCGTTTTGCTAGACGGAAACTCCAGTATTTGGTTAAGTGGAGAGGTTATGGTCAGGAAGACAATTCTTGGGTGTTTGCTTTGGACATCCATGCTAGGAGACTTATCCGTGCCTATCATTGAGCTCATCCTGATCAGCCTGGTTGTGCAGGTGAGGGTTCGGTGACCTCTCCTCAAGGGGGGGTACTGTTGTGAATACTCTGGAGGTGACTTCGGAGTTGGGGCTCCCTCCGGTGGATGCTGAGGGTAATGAACCAATTGCTGAATGGCCTTCAGCTGGGTCTGAATGGTCTGATATAAGTGACCTGAACTCCCAGAAGCCTTGCCGGTAATCAATTGTTCTTCCAGGTCTTGCTTGGAGCTCAGCTTGCATTCCTGCTTTGTTTCAGATAAGGATTTGCTGTTTTTTCCCCCTGGTTAGATTTTCCTTGCTGGTTCGCTGCCTTGCAGTGGACTTCAGCCTGGTCCCCTTTTGGGGCCTGGCGCTGCAATTGTGCTCAGTTTGTGCTTGCATTTTTGCTCTGTTCCTATGTCACCTTTTATTTGCTGAATTGCTGTGTGTTACACCAGAGATCTGATTTAGGTGGTAGAGATCATGTGATCTCAGGTTTTTTGTTAATCAGAGTTGTTGGTATTTTTGTCAGGGTTTTTTTGGGTTGCAGTCAGAATTCTTTCCTATACTTTTCTATCTAGACAGATTGGGCCCCAGCGTTTGCTCATTCTATTTTCTGTCTGTGTTCGTATTTTCTTCTTGTCTAACCGCCACTACATGTTTGGGGGCTTCCTATTTCTTTGGGGATTCTGCTATGTAGCAGATAGCTTTAATCTTTCTGCCTCTAGGTGTAGCTATCTCTCCGGCTGTGACGAGGCATCTAGGATCACAGTAGGTACGCTCCTCGGCTACTACTAGTGTTGCGGTTAGTTTAGGGTCCTGCAATCCAATAGTTTCCAGCCTCTCTGGTGTATTGCTTCTTTGGCTATTTTTGCAATTCCTCCTCAGCTACCGAAACATAACACCGCGGGCTCTCTGACTGGTGGGGATGATTTCACCACCGATCAGAAGCGCTACGCCGGTGTTTCTCACACTCTCACACAGCTTGGTAAACACCGGCTTTTGTTCTGTGTATGTTTGGCTATATTCAGCAATTCAATCAACGATTAAATTGGCGAATTTTCCAAATTCGGCGATCGTGAACCGAACCGAACATTGAAATATTCGCTCACCTCTATTTTCAATTTTATTAATTTGAGGTTTGATCAAGCCCCTGCCAATAACAATTTTATTGTGAGACCTGCCCCACTAATTGCATCTAGCATGGCTTTCACTTTATACAGATAGCTTCCCTAGTCTGCACTGAACATAACCACATCATCTAGGTAAGCTGCTGTGTAAATATTATATGGTTTCAAAACTAAATCCATCAATCTCTGAAAGGTTGCAGGCTACCGTGTTGACCAAATGGCATATTCTTGTACTGGGGTGGAAATAGCCATTTTTTCTTTGACCCTCTTGGTTAACAGAATTTGCCAATGACCCTTGGTGAGATTCAGAGTTATGTATCTGGCATTACCATGTTTGTCAATTACCATATATACTCATATATAAGCCGACCCGTGTATAAGCCGACCCCCCTAATTTTGCCGCAAAAAACTGGGAAAACTTATTAACTTGCGTATAAGCCTAGGGTGAAAAATGATTATGCCCCATATGATGCTCCACAGATTATGCCCGATATGCTCCACAGATTATACCCCCATATGCTCCAGATTATGCCCCCCATATGCTCCAGATTATGCCCAATATGCTTCAGAGATTATGCCCCCATATATTCCACAGATTATGCCCCCGTATGATCCACAGATTATGCCCCCATATGCTCCAGATTATGCCCTCATATGTTCCACAGATTATGCCCCCATATGCTCCCATATGCTCCAGATTATGCCCCATATGTTCCACAGATTATGCCCCCATATGCTCCCATATGCTCCAGATTATGCCCCATATGTTCCACAGATTATGCCCCCATATGCTCCAGATTATGCCCCATGTGTTCCACAGTTTATGCCCCCATATGCTCCAGATTATGCCCCATATGTTCCACAGTTTATGCCCCCATATGCTCCAGATTATGCCCCATATGTTCCACAGCTTATGCCCCCATATGCTCCATATTATGCCCCATATGCTCCAGATTATGCCCCATGTTCCACAGTTTATGCCCCCATATGCTCCATATTATGCCCCCATATGCTCCATATTATTCCCCCATATGCTCCAGATTATGCCCCATATGTTCCACAGCTTATGCCCCATATGCTCCATATTATGCCCCCATGTTCCACAGATTATACCACCATATGCTCCAGATTATGCCCCATATGTTCCACAGCTTATGCCCCCATATGCTCCAGATTATGCCCCCATATGCTGCACAATTATGCCCTATATGCCCCATAGTATAGGCCTCATATGCTGCTGCAAAAAAAATGACATACTCACCTCTCGTCGCTGGGGCCAGGTGCCGGTGTCACCGCTTGCTCAGGACCCCGGCACCTCAGATATTTA